>CM057846.1:49704975-49725856 GCA_030068395.1 Apalone spinifera | reverse complement strand
GAAAATCATGCCAGTCTAGATGCAGCCACAGGGTTTAGTGACTGATCTATGATTTTTCATTAAAAATGTCCAGATAAATGAGGGAGCACTGACCACTGCCAGCAGCAGTTTCCATCCTATCACTACCACCCTAATCCTGGCCTGGGTAGCAAAAGGAGGTTGGGGGCTGGGAGAATGAGCCCATCCTGGACTTACGTAGCAGTGAGGCTCCTGTGTCCTCTGGGGCTGGGCTCTAGGACTGAGACAGAGCTTGCTCCATACTCACCCTGTACACCTATTTTCTAGGGTGCTGGGCCTGGAAAAGTGGTCTGGGTGTTGTGCCTTGGCACGCCTAGGTCTTAGCACCACTCCATTCCCCTAACCTCCCATGTCAGTTGGGACAAACCTGATGCCAGGTCATAACACCCAGAACAGGAATCCAGGCCCAGCCCTGTGATACTGGAGCCACAGAACGGTATGTTACAGACACAAAAAATAAATCCTAGACAAACGGAAAATCACACTTACCTGTGACCTTTCCTCCTGAAGCTGTAACCATATTACAAGGAGAAGGAACAGGTTGCTCATTTTTCCTTTTGTTCTTAGTCAGATTCACATACAGGTTCTGATGTAATCAATGGGACTACTAGCTTAATTTAGGACAACCTGTGTGAGTATGTAGGTGTTCACTGTCGGTACACTATCCTCATCACTATTATAGCTGAACACTTGAAGGGCTACAGTATACAAGTCAAGGCACATCTTTACTAACCACACCAGAGGTCAACCTTCTGTTGTTCGATGTAGCGGGTCTAGTTAAGATCCATAAATCGCACACTGAGGGCAGCTCCAGTTGGCATCTGTAAACCTCACAGTCACGTGGCCTTAGGAAAGCTGCTGGGAATGTTTGCTCCTGTCGGCCTCCTGCTGTGGGGATGCCACCAAGGTCAGCTTAAAGTAAGCTGACTCCAGCTATGTGTACCTTAAGTCGACCTTCCAGGTCAAGTGTAGACCTGGCCTAAGGCTTATATTATCTGCCAAGACAATGTCTTTTTAAACATTTCTTTTCTTTTCCCGGAGATGAACAAAACATGCCATCCCTAACAGGATAGTACCACCCATTTCCTGGCTCAGCATCAGTGACTAGAGACTATATCTTCCCCATCTGCGCAGAAAAGGTGAACAGACACAAGTAGCTGCATGGCCTTTGCTAAGGCGCCACTCCACTGCATCCCTGGGCATTCAGCTTATGCTTCTTTCAGGCCAAATCACAACACAACACAATCCTGCCTGATGAACTGACAGTTTTTGTCTTTCTATTACGTTTCCACCAGTGCCACAGGTTGTAGAATCTTATCCCAGAAACAAGTTATAATGTATATTGCATTGTTAGCTTCTGAGAGAGAGTAACGTTGCATAAAAGAGCCATTCACATGCTCCTCTCTCCTTTGACCATATCCTCCTTGCTCTGTGGAGATCATATTCTTTGTAGTGGGCACAGAGAGGCTGCAGGTGGTTATGTGGTATCAGTGAGGTTACTTGTTCTTTCTCGTGCACGGGGTCTCTTTACTTTTTTGCATGCAGTTAAGGCCTTTCTAGTTCTTTCCACTTGGAACAAGGAAAGGGAAGGATCTGGACCTAAAACAACGAGCTACTCTGTGAATACTCCCAACAGTGTAAGGCAAGTACAACTGAATGTTTCTGGAGATCTGTTAAACTGGATTGTATATTTCCCTTCCCAGAATATGATATGACCCCATCTTTTGTTAAATTGCTTTCTGTAATGTAACAGAATTTGAAGGTCTTTTTTCAGCACTTGTTTAAACAAATGGCTGTATAATTTCAGTTTAAAATAATGAGTTTGAAATATAATGAATTGATTTTAGACATGTTTTGGGGAGCATGTTATAAGAGGCTTGTGTAGAAATCTTTTAGCTGAAAGAATTCTTATGCAAATATTTTAAAAGCTTCTCTGAAACATGAAAGGAAATGTAGTGTTGTTTGAAAAAAAAATTATGAAAGAGAATTTAGAGCTCTGTTTAGTGCATCCCTGTAGTGATGCCAGTTTCCACATATGCTTCTGTTAACAGACTTACATCCCAACAACCTGCACTCCTCCTACTGTTTTAGATCAAGCAGAGATTATTTTAAATATTATGATGGTGTTACCATGTGAATAGATATAAGGATAAACTTGAGACCATCAGATGGACTTGTGATCGAATCTGAACTAGAACTCAGGTCACCATCGCTGAAAGACTAGAGCTAACCTCAGATCTACCTAGGTTTCATAATTCATAGGCCAGTCTATGTGAGCTGCGCTAAGATGGAAGAAACAGCTAAGTAGAGAACATAGATATGTTTCAGCCATTTAAAACTCAGGAGATGAGGTGTTATTCTTTTCTATGCATGTGTAATTCAAGAAATATCCATCCAAAATACAATTTTTTCTTACATCTAAAAATTTTTCAAACACACAGAATAAAAACAAAAAATGAAATAAGAGGAAACATACTTGAAATTACTGAGACACCAATAGCAAACATAATGACTTAACATGTAATCCAAAAAAGAGAATCACTAGGGGTACGTCTACACTACAGAGAAGATGGAAGCTGCTGATGTCAATCTTCCAGGGTTCAAATTAGCAGGTCTAGTTGAGACAGTTCATTTGAACTGAGACTATGTCTAGACTACGGAGTTTTTTCAGGATACCAGAGGTATCCTCCGCATCCAGGGAAGGCGTCTGCTCTTCCAACATTTTTTGCGGGCCAGTGTAGACGGGCCAAATTTCGGAAAAGCCTCTTCCAAAAAACAATTGGAAAAGACCTGTAGTGTAGACATAGACAGAGAGGGGTGCTCCAGTTGATGCCAGTAGTTCTGCTTCCATGAGGAGTAAGGGAAGTCAAAGGAAGAGTGTTCTCCCTGCGACTTCCTACAGTGTGACAGCACCAAAAGTTGAGTAAAGCTACTTTGACTTCAATTAACTCGCTGAAGTTGCATATCATAATTCAATCTTGTCCTGTAGTGTAGACATACCCTAGAAAACTGCATGAAGAGAAGGAAGGAAGGAAGATTGGCTAAACTGATATGTTTTCATGTAAATTTTAGATTATTGAATGCAGTTCCGTAAAATTAATTCATTCTTTCCATAGCTCCACCTGTGCATAACAAAATCTGTGATTTCCCCCTCTTCAGTTATTTCTCCAATGGTAAAAAGCTGTGGTCATAAACTGTCCCTGAAGTTAATGTTGCCTGCTGGAGTAGCAGCAGGTTGGGTCCTGTGAGGCCAAAGCAATTGACCCGTTATTATAAATTGATCTGTCTGTCTCTTTGCATCCTGTAAATTCATAAAGAGTCCCCCTTGATGACTATAATGGGGTGGACTCTAATGGAAATCTAAGGGCTAGTTATTCTGTTTAGTGGAGGAAAAAAGGCTGAGGTCCTGAGCTGCAGTACAGCTGCTTTAAGGATTTTGGCCCTAGAATTGATGTAGATGTCCATAGGAATATCACTGCAGAGTAGGGAGGTTGCCTTGTGGCATACAGCTGGCACAAAAAACTCATTTTCCCTGATACATGAGGGCTACGTCTACACTGGCATGATTTTCCGGAAATGCTTAAAACGGAACAGTTTTCCGTTATAAGTATTTCTGGAAAAAGAGCGTCTACGTTGGCAGGATGCTTTTCCGGAAAAGCCCTTTTTCCAGAAAAGCGTCCATGGCCAATGTAGACGCGCTTTTCAGGAAAAAAGGCCCGATTGTCATTTTCACGATCAGGGCTTTTTTGCGGAAAACACTACTGTGCTGTCTACGCTGGCCCTTTTCCGGAACAGCTTTCCGGAAAAAGGACTTTTGCCCGAGCGGGAGCAGCATAGTTTTTCCGGAAAAGCAGCTGATTTCTTACAGTAGATCGTCAGTGCTTTTCCGGAAATTCAAGGGGCCAGTGTAGACAGCTCGCAGCTTATTCCGGAAAAGCAGCTGATTTTCCAGAATAAGTGGCCCAGTGTAGACACAGCCCTGCTGTCAGCTGATTGGGTATGATGGCCTGAGGAAAGCGGCATGGCTACAGTTTCCACCAATCTCTTCCTTTCATATCATCCTGTTGTGGGTACTGGCAAATGATGTCACTCAAAGTAGTCCTCAGGCTGGACCAGTGTGCTGGTCCAGAAAACAGCTGACCCATGATCAAGGGAGCACATTTTTCCAACCTCATCCTAAGCTTCACTTTCATCTCTTGGCTCATAACTGAGGATGTTCACCAGGGTTTGTCACTGGTTTTTTGTTTGTTTGTTTGTTTGATTTTTCTTTTTAATGCAGCCTCAGGGAAGGGGAGTTTATGAAAGGCAAAATTATTTGATGAATTTAGGATTGTGGTGTCTTCTTCTCACACCTGGGGTAAATTTTCTATGGGATCAAAGTCCTGCATCCTTCAGGTACAAATTACTCTAGACAAATTTGTGCCCACATTGTTGCAGAATGAATTGCAGCTCAAAGACTATGTATGATAACTACATGGTCTGAGCTCACTGTTAGCAAGTTAGATATTTGAGTACCACCATATTTGATGACTACCGTTCAAATTTTTCAGCTAGAAATACAAGCTGCCTTTTTAAAATTAAGCTAGTCTTTTAGACCACTCTCCTACACATTTTATGCATTTTAGCTTTTGTTTACTGGCGGTAAATGACAGATTAGCATTTAAATGTTTTTGTCACGCTTGTATCTGTTTTGTGATGCCATATCAAACAAGGTGTTATGGCTCCCACAAAATAATATGCAGTGTTGAATGCTGATTTTCTGACATTTTCCTCATTGTAAAGGAATTGATAATAGAACATTTCACAGTATATAGTGCAACTGAAGTTCATCTGAAATCTGTCATTCACAGCAAATTATATCTAGCAACAATCTGAAAGCAGTTACATTCCTAGTGGAGTCAGGTATACAATTGATAATTAGTGGGACTATGTCATGCGGTTTTTCCTTTCCTTTTTCCCTTATCTGTTCCACTACTTCTTGTTTCTTGATAAGTCATTGTTGTCTTTCGAGTTCTTCATTACATCTGCTCCCTCTCTCTCTCTCACTCTCTCTCTCTTTCCTCCATCCCACTACTTGTCTTCTTTCCCATCCCACTCTTCTTGGTCTTCTTTCTCCTACATTTCTCACACCCCTTGTTTTCTTCTTATGATGCCACTCCCATCTTGATCTCCTCTCCTACAATCTATGCTCTTTATATTCTTATCTTCCCTATATCTCATCCTCTGTCTCTCCAACACACACTTGAAGTTTCCGTTTTTTCTTCTCTCCACTTTTCTAATACAAAAAATCTATGTAAGGTACTGCCTCATAAATGTAGGGAAGTCTCTTGGACACAGCCTTTTAGCAAACACAAATGATTTATGATAATTTTTATTTTAAAATAAAGGGAGTTATTGTTGAATCATGCAACCATTATGCTGACCGCATCATACAATTTTAATACAGATCCATTTTGGCTTTAATCAGTTCATAGCACTTTGGTTCTAAATTGCAGGATAAGTTGGAGAGATGTAGATTTTAAGTGATCACAACAGAAATGTGGTGACCTCTGCAGTTCTCTTCACAGGGATCTCTGCAAACATTTACTTTGGTGTAGGTCCCTGTGAGTTTATTAGCTTCGAAGTTATCTTTTGGGTTTTTGTTTTGAAGGAACTAAAAATCTCACATTGGCATCTCAGTTGAAACCTCTAACTTCTGCTTGATTTTTCACCACTTGAAAAATCTGCTTGATTTCTCACCATTCATAGGAATACCATGAATTTCTCCTGATTTAGAAATGTTTAATCTTTGGAAAGTATTTTCCGGGATATGGATGAAAATAACTTTACAAAAGTGTATTTTTATTAGTATTATTACTTTAAAATACAAAAGTTCAGATTTTGGGAAAGGGAAATTATAGTCTTATAAGCAGTTACACACCTACATTTACATGTGCAGTTTCACACATTCATTGTCATTGCTTCTGCAACCTTTTTATCATAGTATTCAACCTCAGAACATGAATCACACTTGATTCACTTAAAATTGGCTTTGATTTGCTGAAGTGCTTTTTAAGCCTTAACAAACCTTTCCCCAAATCTTGTCTGAGTTTTGAGTTTATAAATAGAATCCTAAACCAGACAACTTTGTGGTTCTAATGTATTATGTCTATTATGCCCTTATCACTACCATGTGAGTGAATATTTTGCACTTCTCTAGAATACAGTAAGTCAATTCATATTGACTTTCACCCATGTTCACATTTATTGGATGCAAAGCTATTCATTTTTGCAGAATAATTGGAAAACTAAATGGCATATACAGGAGGGAGCATGCAGAATGTTATATAAAAGAATAATGAAAACACCGACCCAGTTGTGGCAAACACATTAGGTACCTTGACTTGACAGTATAAAAGTTTTGCTGACAATTACATCTTTCCTCTAAAAGAAATATGAAAATAACAACACATTGTACTCTAAGCATCTGTCTTCCCCACCACATCATAGGGCAATAGAAGGTTTCCATTGATATCTGCCATTTTTTTCCCAGAGGACTCTTAAAATATTTTGACAGTGGAGTTTGTTGACTACTCTAACATAGGCCACCTGTGTGAGAGAATGCACCTCTTCCTTTCCTACCTCTTAGTACAAATTTATCAGGAGCTACAAAGGAGAGGACTGAGATGCTCTAGTCTAGTTCAAACAAGAATTAATTCAGGAAAGTGCTATGGTCTGTTATACTGGAAATCAAACTAGATGATCACATTGGTACTTTCGGGCATTATAATCTGCGACTCTGTAAGCAGTCCTGTGATAGGTTAGGTTACAGAGATCCCCTTGAGACTGTCACCTAATGGGTTGACCCTTCATACTCTCTTGGAAAAGTACCACATTCAAAATGGGTTCCAGCATCAGGCGAGCTGCTCACATGTCTTGACAGGACCAACCATAGTCCAGGCTTACAGGAAAAATAAGACTATTCACAGATTATTGTCTTGAGTACCAGGCCATTAAGTTCCTTCGGTATTGCTAATGGCTTTCATTAGCACATCTAGATTCATAAATGGGTTTATACAGGTTGAACCTCTCTAGTCCAGCCCTCTCTAGTCCAGCTCTCTCTGGTCCAGCCTGATTTTAGTTAGCTGGATGTCTGATTACCATGGGTGTGGCCAAATTTCCCACAGTCCCTTAAAGTTTGTTTACAGCCACCAGTCCTGGCACTCAGAGTCCTGTGCTTTTATTTAGCTCTAATTTACCCCAAAGGTTTTCTAAGAGCCCAGCAAGCAGTGGAAGTGTTGGTAATACCTCTAAGCATAAGCATGGTTTTTATGCTTTATATAATTATTTCCTTGTACCAACTCAGCAAAATTATGTAACAACATTTACACTTTGTTACGAAGAGAACCAATAAGCCTTGACTCAGCATAGGCTTATATAGGGCGTATCAGTTTAGTTATATATTATTAAGTAGCATTGTAAGCATTAGTCCATTTATTCGCCTCAGCAAAATAAAAATAAAGAGACCCGCTCACTACAAGATTAACCTCCCATGGTTCCGCAAATTCTCTGCTTTGCAATCTATCAGGTCCCAAGGACGCTGGACCAGAGAGGATCAACCTGTACTTTATGTTTCTAAATTCACATACAAGAATGATACCTGGACACAAATAGAATATACACATTTAGCTGATTACAGGCTTTTCAATTACAGTTTATGTGCTGTATCTTGCATAAAGCATATTCAAGTTATGGATATTAATATTCAAAAACATATTTCCATAAAAATATGGGTCACAAGCACAAAAAATCTAAAGACATGTCTGCACTAGGAAATTATTTTGAAATAACTTATTTTGAAATAATAACTTCCGAAATAACTATTTCAAAATAAACTTATTCCCTAAGGAACGCAGGAATTATTATTTTGAAATAACCAACCCCTTACTTCAAAATAACGGAGTTTGTAGTGTGAATACTATGCTTGTTATTTTGAAATAACTCCCTAGTGTAGACCAGGGCTAACGGACAACTTTTCAAGGAATCACGCTGACTTACACAGTAAAACAGGAAGTGCCCAACAGCATAGGTGTTCAAATTTAAGCAAGCAATTTGAAAATCAAACTTCATCTTCTTTGAAAATGTGACTTTCAGTGTCAAAAAAAGCATGTTGTTTCGTGCTGGACTCAGAGAACTGGTAATCAGGACCAAAGTTACCTGTAAGCTGTGTAGCTGCACAGTGGCCTATTTAGTGCCATGCAGGCACACAGGGAACCTGCATGGGAACCTGCTATGGCCAGGGGAGGTGCACCCTTCCCCCAATCCCAACCTAGCGTGGCCCCCAACCTGCCATGGCTGTTCTGAGGCCCTAGTTTGGACTCCTAGAGCTGCTGCAGCAGAGACAGGCACTTCTCCTCCTCTAGCCCAGGTGCTGAGGTGGGGAGAAAGAGCTGGGGGTCCTCTCCTTGCTGGAACCCTGGGGCACCTGCACCCAAACCCTTTATCCCCAACCCCACCCAAAGTCTGCATCCCAAATCTCTGCCCCAGTCCTCCACCCCTCATTCCGGCCTCACCCCAAAGCTCACATTCTTAGTTGGAGCCTTCAAACACCTGCACCACAACCCACTTTCCCAGTTCTAAGCCCCTAAGCCCTAGCCCTACCTCAGAACCAATACCCCTGACCCTCTGCCCCAGCTCTGAGCCCCCTCACACACTGAACCCATTGGCACCATCCCAACCACATTAATTTTGTTATGTGCACCAATATGGTGCATTTAACAAAATTCATTCCATATATGTGTGGGGCAAAATTAGAGAGAACACTGGTCAAGACTCCTGGGTATATTTCCTGACTTTGTCACAGACCTCTTATTTGATTTGGGATTATTTAAACTTTCTGACTCAGTTTCCCATATGTAAGAACTCTACAATAGCGCTCTTTGTCTGTGGTCCCCTCATCAGTCACCCAGTGCCTCACCCTCCTCAGGGAGAGGTTGGGCTACATAGGTGATACCTGTGATTATATTTGTGGGTGCCAACTAGTAGATATGGCAATTCCTCACTGTGGTGTTTTAAGAAAGGCCAGTTGACTAGGTGTAACACACCTTGAAAACCTGATATAAAAGGTGCTATAAAGGTGCAAAGTATCGCAACTTTTTCATTTAGAGCTGTGAAACTCTTCCTCACATGGGTGAGCTCTTGCTCACAAGAGTTGTCCCCTGAAGCCAAAAGGAACTTTTTATTTGTGTGCTGCTTACCAGTGTGAGGGGTAAACAATCTAACAATGCTTTTTATAGTGCTCTAGCCGCCTCTAAGGCAAAAAAAAATATCACAAAAGGTTACCTTTGTTCATGATTGACAAATTGTTGCTGAGGCAGATAACTACCCATTGTGACCCTAGTTCTCCATGTGTATGAGACCCAGGGTGCGTCTAGACTACATTCCTCTTTCAAAAGAGGTATGCAAATGAGGAAAATTGAAAATGAAAATGAAGCGCTGATTTACAAATCTCAGGCTTCATTTGCATAATCGCTTCTGATCGCTTTTTTGGAAGAGATTGTTTTGAAAAAAAAAAGCAGTCTAGACGAGGTTCTTTAAAAAAAATCTTTTTCAAAAGTAGCCTGTAAACCTCATTTTTTCAGGAATAAGGATTCTTTTGAAAAAACCCCATCTAGAGTGCTTTTTTTTTTCCCTCCCCGAAAAAATCTCTTCTGAAAAAGTGATCGGAAGAGACTATGCAAATGAAGTGTGCGATTTGTAATTCAGTGCTACCTTTGCATTTTTGATTTTCCTCATTTGCATTCCTCTTTCAAAAGAGGAATGTAGTTTAGACACAGCCTGACAGATCACTTTTGTTCTTTTTTTTTTTACCAGTGAGCTTGTCAGATATCCAGTCCAGTTTGTTTAATCATAAGAGGACTCAGCTGGTTTGCAGAAGCATTTTTGCTCTTTGTAGAAATGCTCTAATCTGTTTAAGTCCCAAGTTATAATGAAAATTCTGTAAAAATGTGCTCTGAACATGACAGACAGTGAGATGTGAGGCACATATAAGTTCCAGAAGAAATGTCAGTTTCATCCTTGTGAAGTAAATTGCTGCTTATTTTTAAGCAAGATTGGTTAAGCAGATACATTGCTGTCTCTTTTATAGGTAAAACAAACAAACAAAAAGACAAACCCTTGATATGACATGTGGACATCTAAAGTAGTGAGGCTTGAAAATAATGTAAAATTAGAAGCTTTAGAAAGAAAACACTTGCCATGGAGAAATCACGTTTAAGGTCTGGGAATCTAACCAAAAATAGAAAAGAAACTAGCATCAGTTAGAATATATGGTTTTGTTCAGCTCTTCTGACCTAATAATGCATACTCTGTATGTTAATATATAAATCACTGTAATATATAAATCATTACAGCATGGGCTGTAAATCTCCTGACATACAGACAATGGTTGTCAGGAATTCACCCTCTACTAGAGATTAGAAAATATCCAATCCTTTTCTACATGACAAAAGTCAAAGCGAAATTTGTCCCGCCTTTTAGAAACTCCATTTCAGTTTTTTATTTGAAAACATAAGAATATCCATACTGGGTCAAACCAATGGTCCATCTAGCTCAGAGTCTTGTTTTTCAACAGTGCCAATCCAAGTGACTCTGAGATCATGAAAGGAACAAGCACTCATCGAGTGATCCATCCCATCATCCTCTTTCTGGAAGACAGTGGCTAGGAACACTCAGAGCATGGTGTTCCATCCCTTGCCAACCTGGCCAACAGCCACTGATCCTCCAGGAACTTACTTAGTTCTTTTTTTAATCCTTTTATAGTTTTGACCTTCACAACATCCCCCCATAACAAGTTACACAGGTTGACTGCGCGTTGTGTGAAGTACTTCCTTTTGTTTTAAACTAGCTGCCTATTAATTTCTGTAGATGACCCCTAGTTCTTGTCTTATGTGAAGGAGTAAATAACATTTCTTTACTCACTTTCTCTACATCCGTCAAGATTTTCTATGTTTATACTGCAATGCTATTCCACATCTTTTGAGTGCACCTATTCTTTCAAAATATAATGGGACTGCTATTCCGATGTCCTTGTAAACCTTGTTCCACGAGGAGTAAGCTTTGGAATAGCGATTTATAAGTGCTGTGTAGACAGCGCCAAATTTCAAAATAAGCTATTTCAAAACTAACTCAAAATAAGCTACGTAATTTGCATAGCTCAAATTGTGTAGCTTATTTCGCACTTCTAGTGCAGTGCAGACACACCCTAGATGTCTATTCTATCCCAGTCTTTCTATCCAAGTCTTTTTTAAGTTTTCTTCTTGCAGAAGGTGTTTCATATCCCTAATAATTTTTGTTGCCTTGATTTGTATATTTTCCAATTTTAATATCTGTTTGAGATGGTACAGCCAGATTTGCATGCAGTACTCAAGATGTGGGCATACCATGGGTTTTTATAAAGACACTATGATGTTTTGTGTCTTATTACATATCCCTTTCTTAATGGTTCCTAACATTCTGTTATCTTTTTAGACTGCCGCTGCATATATAGAGTGGATGTTTTCAACATTTAAAGCATAGCAACTTAACTGTTTCAGTTTTAAAATGAAACAAACTGAAGCTTGTTTCTGAAGTTCTAAAATATTCTGATAAAGGATACACACATCACTTATAGACTGAAAAAGATTAACTCTACAAGACAACTTCTGGCATGGTATTTTTAGACACAAGTAGAAAAACAAGGAATTTCATGAGACAGACTATTCTCATGAGATTTCCAGCCTAATTTTTCATAAGCATGGACTTCTGATAATGCAAGTAATATATATATATATATATATATATGGACTTTCTGATTTTCATACATTATTTGCTGGTAATATGGGATGGGTAAAGTATTGTGACAAAGCCCCATTATCTGGAACCAGTCAGAAGACAGGGTCAGAAATAATCGAACCATTATAAAAACAGAATCAAGACTTGGAATTTTAGGTATTGTTAAATCAATTTTATCACTTGTGTGAAAAACTCATGAAAAGAGAGCATATTTGTTATATGTTACTAATAATTGCATCCAGTCCATAAAAGTTCATTATTGGACTTGCTAGTTCATTCCATATTCAGTCTAGTAAATTCTATGTTGTAGTTCCAGATAACTCCAAAATAGTTTACAGATGGTAGCTACTAGACAATCTTCCCAAAAGCACCCAAAGCACGCAAGCAACACTATGTCCTTTAATCTTCTTTTGACTTAACTAAAAAATATGCCCATGTTCTCGCTATTTGTTGCAGAACTCTGATCACATGACTACAATCCAATTTAGAAAGATATTTCCATTAAGAATCAATAATCAAATACACTTTTAATGAGCTCTACAGACTAATTCAATTCTTTAAACTTAATTAAGCCAAAAACACACATACATATTTGTAATTTATTTCCCTAAATTCTGCTTAAGGAATTGAGTAACCTCTTTAAAAGAATATAGGAAAACTGCAGCTTTGTGCATTTAAGAGGGGCATTTAGAAAGAAGCAAACTTAAAAAAAGACATAAACTTTCCTAGTATGTTATTTTGGAGACTTCTTATGTTGTGTTTGAATAAAAGCTGTCCCCCCCACCAAAAAAAAATTCAGCAGCTCTTCCAACTATGACACTTTTATTCATATACAACATCACAGTCAAACATCATGGAAATGAAAAGGTGTCATAAATTCACCTTTAATGGGTCCACGTTAGAAATGCAGAACTTTATCATGAACTTCTAATGCTGCAAAAGAAGTGTCGCCATCTGTCAGTATTTTAGTTAGCCCTAGGGAATTACATGGTTATGTGATAAAGTGTGGGGGATCATGTCCACTCCTTACAAAACCCATCTCTGGAGGCAAAGAGGACCTGTACTGTGGCCTCCCCAATTTTAGGAGAATATGACTCTACTTTTCTCCAGGATCCCTAGACACTTCTATTTAAACATATGAATACGCATAGAGGAGAACCTAAAATAGTTCTAAGAGTTCAGCAGAATATCAAGGATGAAGCAACGGGCAGTGAAGAAGCAAGTGCTTGTCAGAACTTGCATGTTATATTTTGCATTTATATAGTTCTTTCCTCCCAATTGCATCAAAGCACTTAACAAGCATTCATTAATGAGTTTCCCATTGTCCCAGAGAAGTTAGTAAATACTGTATTATTAGTGCAGTTGGTTGAAAAATGTAAAAGAAAAAAATTGCACATTTTCAATGTTTCACAGATTATCCTTTTTTTGTTGGTTTGTTTTTTGAAGTTTTTCATTCATATGAATTAAAGATTTTATCTAAAAAATTATTGCCTCTCCAGCTGCCCCAGGACCACTGTGCAGGCTGCCCCTGGGACCACTCTCTGGAGCCGCTGATCTGTGGCTGCTTCCGCCACTCCAGGGACTGCTGCTCAGGCAGCCTCTGGAGCTAGCTGCACTAGCTGCTGCTTGGGTGGTCACCAGAGCCAGCTGCCTGGGACTGCCTGAGCAGTGGTCAGTATGGCTGGTTGCAGGGCCTCTCCAGCCATGCTGGTGCAGCTGGCTGTGGAGCTGCTCCAGCAATGGCCAGTGTGGCTGTCTCCAGGGCCACCTGAGCAGCTGGTCCAGGAGCCAGCTGCTTGGGTGGCTCAGAGGTCAGCCACACTGGCTGCTGGAGAAGTCCTGGAGGTTGCAAAAAGTCACAGAAAGACAATGAACCATAGTCATGGTTGTGGAGAAAAGTTAGTGAGTGTAACCCAGTTCTGTCCTACATACCAGGAGACAAATAAACAACCATTTAACAAACTAACAATCCCCTACCCCCCAAACACCATGTTTTTTAAGTTAATCTCATTAATTTATGTGATTTATATCATGATTTTTGAATACTCGGGGCTGTTGGCAGTAGTCTAGGTCTTGTTTGCAACTCAGCACAAGGAACAATAGTAGCAAACTTGTTTGTTCAAAATCTGGACCTCCGCAGAAAAATAAACTAGGCACTCATGTTTAGTGATTCCTGAATACCATAGTCTGAGTGGAGATTATCCATTCCCTTTGGTAGCCCCAGTAGTCTTCCTTCTCCTCCAGAATGGACATAGTCCACAAATTAGAGCCACTGTTTTCTATACTCCTTCCCAAATCTCCACTACAATCTGATTCTGAGTAATACTTAGATTTCATACATAATCATAGGAGGAGATCAGGCAGGGCTGTGTACTGCCTTAAATCCACATATAGGACTCATCAGTATCACCAGTGAAAGTCCCTTGCAGGAACAGAAAGGGATAGGTGGCTGTTAGATGGAAATTACATGGGCGCCTTCTGCGAGGTCTGTTTTAATTCTTGGTACCCATCTGCTGTTGCTCTTGATTTTTAAATTAGACAGTACAAGAAAGATGGAAAAGACAGGGACCATAGGCCCTTCCCAGAGATTATAGAATCACTGCTGGTTTTCTCAAACTGACCGCCATATTTGGTTTAATGCAGTAGATCTTAACCTTTTAAGCAGAACCTGTGTGGGAAAAAAAGCCAATGCAGGATTTGACTGAACTGCCACACCTCACACTTTCATGGAAAGTATAGCAAATAGCCTGGTTCATAGCTTTTGTGTCAACAACTTTTGGAGACTTTTGCAAAGCATGCAACTGTGCTGTTTTCAAGCACCCATTTTCTTCATCCTCCCTCACTAAAAGGATTAATCCATGACTCATGCACATAAAATAGAAAATGGACTCTATTTGCATTTACAGTAAGGCCAATTGACACTGTTCTGGCAGTATAAAGGTGCCTCAGAATGGAAGCAAATGCAGTTTACCCCCACTTTAAGGCACTTTTAAACTCTCAGAGTGGTGTAAAGTAACCTTAGTGTAAGTGAAAATCAGGCCCCATTTGTTCCTATTGAGATCTTGATGATGTGAACTTTTCCTGAACATTACTTCTCCTTTCATTGGCTACCAAGCTGGGAAAAAAAACACTTCCTAGATAAACAACAAATCTTTTATAAATGCTTATTGTCATTCTGAAAAGCACTCACTATCTTTTGTGAAGACATTTTTATAATATTAGTTCAGAGTGATTTGCATGACAAAAAATCATTTACCTGATAATTTGTTTCTAGAAAATCCACCGAAAAAAGTTGATTGGTGCCATTAAATTCAGCACAGGAATTCCCCGTTCCTTCTTTTTTTTCTTCTTTCTAGCACAAACTTTAGTTGGATGAAACCTTTATTAATTAAAATTTATTTCTAACATGTTTATTCCTATAAAATGCATAGTCAGAAACAAGCCTGAGAATGTGAACTTCATTGAAATCTTCACCATGGAAGATTGGCAAATGCAAATTCTAACATTTTTTTAAAATTGATATAACCTGTCTCAAATTGTTAGTGCTATTGTCAAATTATACAGTTAACATAACCCATAATTTCTAGGGATGAAGACAGTCACTGAATGCATTCAGCAATGCTTGCAATATGCAAACTGTCATCACATAAAATTATTTTTGATACCCTGATATTCATAGCTCAGCCAAAGGCCTGAGCTGACTTGAGCTCATGGAGCTGAAGCTCAGGCACTGTTTAATTGCATGGCAGACATTTGGGTTCGGTTCGGAGCCATGGATCTAGGAACCTGTGAGGGGGGGTAGAAGAGTCCCAGAGCTCAGTCTGAAAGCCCGATCCCAACGTTTACCCGGCAGTTAAACAGCCCCACAAGCTGGATCCCTGCGAGCCTGAATCAGCTGGCGCAGGACATCTGTGAGCATCTAACTGAAGTGAAGACATACTCAAAGGGCTAAATTGTGACTTGGATCTCATGCCTGCATAGGGGAGTAGGAGTAAATGTAATAGCTACCTAGAATTTGGATCTGGGCACTCAAATGCTCCCATCCTGGAGCAGGGGGCAGGAAGTTGCTGGATCTTTGGCTCCACTTTACCTACTCACCGGCACACTCACTCCACATTCACACCTCTAGTGGCTTGTTCAAGATGAGGCTAAAGTTGAAGGCCATAGGAGCATCTGTACAAATCACATTCTCAGTGTCCCATGCTCAGCTTCTAAAGTTAGTAGCCACTCTTGAAAAGTTGGGCCTCAGTGTTTTCCAGTCACATTTCCTTTTGTGATTTCCTATTTTTGTTCCAGGCTAATTGCCTATTTCTATGAACTCCAAAAAATACTTCCCTCAAATACAGAGCCTAATCTAAAAGTCCATTGAAATCGAAAGAAAGAATCCCACTGATTTCACTAGGCTTGAGATTAGGCCTGTAGATCCAATATACAAGCCATGCAGAGGTGTTCTTGTTCCTGAGGTTGCATTTTGGAATGTTGTGCAATGAGATGTGTGCACCACTTGTTTACAAGTCTCAGCTTGACAAAGCCCTGTCTGGGTTTATTTAGTTGAGATTGGTCCTGCCTAGAACAGGGGGCTGGACTTGATGACCTTCTGAGGTCTCTTCCAGCTCTATGGTTCTGTGATTCTATGATTCTACATGCAACATTTTTAAAAAATGAGAAACATTTCTCCTTTTTGATTCTTCATACATTTCAGAGAGCTGCCTTTTCTCTCCCTTTCTGTGAACAGCAGCCAGTTAGTTGGAGCCCTTTGGGAGAAATCTTTCCCACACACAACCCACATCTCAAGTGAAAGGATTTTTCTTTCTTTTTTTCCCCCCAAAGTATGTTGAGTGAGAAAATACACTGAAAAGCTCTTATTAATTACCATAGCATAGTTCAAAGTTTTGATGCCATTTGTCTTGACAGTTCAAGACAAGCTAGAATGGCTGCCTGTAGGATTAGCTGTTCCTACTGAGGTAAGGTGGCAGCAGAAATATGAAGGATTGTTAATGAAACTTCACAGGGATCAGATGAGTACTCTGAGTGGTCTGATCTAGAAGCCTGGGCAACAGAAGATGCTGATTACTAATAGGAAGAGGGATTACTAATTGAGGGGAGGAGTTGGGCCCATTTTTCAAATTTGCATACATTTTCCATTGGAAGAGTTTACAGATCATCTTGATTTTGCTGTATATCATTAATGTATCCAGCTGACTTTACTCACATATTTATTCATTCCCTCTGGGCTGCTGCTGAACACTTGGGTAACAAGCATAACTGACAGAAGTTCTCACTGACCTGCATGTGAGAACCTGTTTTAATACAAAGTCTGAAGGTTAATATCAGTTTTTCTAGTAAATTGTGCGAGTTCCAACAGCTTTGCATCGTAGTACATTTCCTCTGGAGTTAAAAGCCAAAGGGAGTTTTTCTGTGGTCTTTTCTTTGTAAGAATATTGTAAGTAGGACTGAACCAAATAACATTTTCTGGTATTTGTCTGGATGTTTCACTTTTTGTATTTCAGACCATATATGAAACAGTACAGCTAGTACAGAATTACATGTAAATGATGCACTATTCTTACTGGACATTGCACTTAAATCATGTCAGTTTATTTTGCAAAATTTTAAGCAGTCAACCCTAGAACACCTCATAAGATCAAGCTTTTGCTCATTATTTAATTAGTAAACAGCAGTGGTCAGTAATTGGAGTTTAACAAAGACAAATTATAGACAGATTATAGCTAGAATTAAAGCCTTAATATATAGTTTCATTTTTTTCTTCAGAAAATCCTCATTGTAGCAGTAACATTGGAACAGTTTTTGTAGTTGGGGTGCTGAGAGTCAGTGAACAACACTGTACACCAGTGATTGGCAACCTAGGCTAGTGAGTGGGCCATATGAGTGGCCTGCCTTCATCTCAGTTAGCCTCAAGATTGTGTTAATCAAGATGGAGTCCCAGGACAGGGTAGTTTTGGTAACTGTACTTGCATACCTAGAATTTGTGGGGTGGGACAATTGAGCCATAGCAGCACTTTGGATGCAGAGGGAGTGCATGGCTCTCACAGTCAATGTTTTGCACAGTACACTTGCTTTATGTGCATGTCACTTTAGTAATACTGTACCAGTAGGAAAAAAATCAACATGGACGTAAACCAGCAGAATCTGGCAACCCTGTGTGTTGGCAAGAGCAAACAAAAAGTCTCACAAGGGCACACATAAAACCCTAATGGGCCACGGGCCACAGGTTGCCCACCACTGTTGTAAACTATATTTGATGGAAATCACTCTAAGCCAGGGGGCACTGCCAAGTTTCCTAGCACTCCTAGTCCTAGCTCCCTGCATTGTAGGTTTTGAAAGGGTGGTTTTTGAAAGCCCTGAAGGTATTGCTTTGGCTAGTACCCCTGACTATTGGTCTGCGGAATCTCTTGTTTCAAACACCAATTTTATTACTGAAATTACTGTTCATGGTCTGGTGTTTTTCTTCATCTTTCTTTGCTTTACCACCATTTTAAAATAAATGGCATGTTGTAATCATGTCTATTGTCATTTTCAGACCAGCTATTTAAATCATTTATTTGCCTGACTACTGATAAATATGTCTGACTTGATTCCGTAGGCAGGCAGAGGTGTTCTGAAGTAGTACAGCTTGGAATGCACAGATGCAGCCACGCTTTGTTCGAATCTCAGAGAAAACCCTATAACACTCCACCCTTTTATTTTTTTTCCTCAACGCCCACATGCTTTGCACAGATGGAGGGATATGACAGATCATGGAATTAACAAACCAAGGCTTTTTTTGTTACATTTTTAATCCACTCCTCCCACACCTCCAGAGTCCTTTGATTTACAGTTTTATTCAAACTCAATGAACTGCCAGTCTCTCTAACAAGGCATCTGTTCATAGCATGTATTAGCTTCCAGCCACATGTTTGACCCTTCTGATACTATTTTTATTATCCCCTAAACAGAAAGACCAGTACTGAGGTGTGTTTATTATCAAATCATCACACTTCCAGGTCTTTATTAAACACAAGACTTTAGATAGCAATACTTGTGTTTCTTTAATTCATGATTTTGAGGCAATTTTAGCTGAAATAACTACAATTCCCTACTTAAGGACACAAGAGTGGCCATAATGAGTCCAACCAATAGCCTATATAGTTCAGTATCTTATCTCCAGCATTGGTCAGTACCAGAGCTTCAGTGGAAGTGTACTGAACAACAAGGCAATTTTGGAGAGATTCAACCTAGTCTTCTCTTCCCATTTTCTGGAAATTAGGGATTACATCTCTGATCATCTGGGCCAGCGTTGGTAACATTTGTCTATTCACTTTTCCGCACCATTCATGTTTTTAGAGACCTCTATCATATCCCACCTGAATCATCTCTTTTTCTAAGTCAAGCAGCCCTAAACTTTTTTAGTCTCTTTTCATATGGAAGCTGTTCCATAGTTTTTGAACATCTTTTTGCCCTTCTTTGAACCTTTTCCTGTTCTACTATATGTTATTTGGAATGGGTAACCAAAACTGGACACAGTATTCAAGGTGTCACAATGCATTCAGTTTCATCTGTCATTTTGTTTCCTAGTCACCCATGATTGTGAGAACCCCTTGTAATTCTTTGCAGACAGCTTTGGACACAGTGATTTGAATAATTTTAAAAGAATAAATAATAATGAAAGGAATGGTTGGTGGGTCCGTGTATTTACTCATTGTGGCTACATCTACACTGCACAGTTATTTTAGAATAAGCTATTCTGGAATAGTTATTCTGAAATAGCACAGCTATACTGCAGGGAAGCCTCAAATTAATCTGAGGCAGGCTTCCCTAATGTAGATGTGCTATCTCGATTTAGCGCTCCAGGAGGAATAATTTACAATGGCCCTGGTGAGGGGCTATTTTGAAGTAGCAGCAGTGGAACATCTACACACACCTTATTTCGAAATAGCTAGTTCAGAATGGGCATTATTCTTTGTAGAATGAGGTTTACAAAAGCCGGAATAAGCAGTCTGTTTTTTCAAAATTATTTCAAAATAACGGAATTTCTGTGTAGATGCTCGCATAGTTATTTTGGAATGACTTGTGTAGACACACCCTGTCTGAGGTGTCTAGCATATTTAATGGTCTTCAAAGGCAGTTCACAATAACTGAAGAATATAAATTCAGTCATTCATGCAGAAGGACAGTTTCAACTGAATTATCAGCCACATTGTGCAGTTGTGATTGGTATTTAAAGAGTCCCTCTGTGTGTGTGTCTCCCATTCCCCATGCACAAAGACAAGGCTGAAACCTTCACAAAATATCCCACTTAAGATGAGGGATGTGAATGGGTAACTGGTTAACCAGGTCCCCAGGAGAAGCTCCCACCCACCACCTGCCACAAATGGAGGGCTGCTCTAGTCCTGGCAGTCCCAGCCCTGGCAGCAGCTTCAGCCCCAAGGCAGGGTCTGGGAGCCAGTGGCAGCGGCAGCCCCAGCCCCGGTTCAGGAGCTGGGAGCTGGCAGCCAGCCCTAGCCCCAGTATGGGGTTTGAAATCCAGTGGCCATCCCAGCCCCAGCGTGGTGGTTGGGAGCTGTCAGCCAGCCCCAGCTAGAGCACAGGAAGCAGGAGCTTGCAGCCAGGCCTGCATGGGTCTGGGAGTGGGAGCCCCATAGGCTTGGAGCCACTCCAGCCAGGCTGGAGTGGTCCCCCACCTGGGATCTGTCTTAGTTGGTTCAGCAGTTAAATTTTAGGTTAGCATAAAGTTTGGTTAACCTAATGTTCAATCAGTAAACTGATTAATCAGGATTTCACATCCCTAGTTGAGCTGATGTGAAAATGTTTCTATCAAAACATTTTAAAAAATAGCTTTTTGGCAAAATTCCATTTTTGTTGAAATGTTGTAGTTTGCCATTTTTCTGTGAAGAAGTTTCAAAGAAAGTAGTTTACATTCAAATTTTTCACAGGGAAAAACAAATTTCTTGGGCAGTTCTACTCCCCTTTCCCCACGTGACTTTTCTTGGGACTCTATGGCTGCGTCTAGATTGGCATGATTTTCCGGAAATTCTTTTAACGGAAAAGTTTT
>CM057846.1:49674321-49701391 GCA_030068395.1 Apalone spinifera | reverse complement strand
GAAGAAAAGTGAGAAGGGCAGTCATCCCAGGAGACACTGTGCATGAAGCCTAGTGCTAATATCTGAGCCAGCACAGAAGGTCTCGGTTCAGACGATGGTAATGTCCTTCAAGCAAAGCCATCTGTTGCCTACACAGCGGGCACTTTCCTGTAGGGACATGGTGTCCCAGGGAGCCTCACTACCCCCATGTTCTGATGACAAGCAGGCATGGGTAGGTGCTGGCCTTCAAATTTCAAAACAACGTACTTGCTGTGTGGGTAGTTGCCTTGTTATTTTGAAATAACTCTAGTGTAGACGTGCCCTCAGAGACTTTTATTCTTAGGCCACCTGCAATGTTTCCCACTTAATGCAGGATTGTTCCCCTTCATGCTTTTATAATATTGGGCCTCTCTAATATTCTAATGTTCCAAATAGTGGCACCTTCATTTCTTCCTCTTCCCTAGCTGTTGCACAGACTTATATTTTGCATTGACAAGACATTTTCCTTTATGCTCAGCCTAAATATTTCTTGTCTCAGTTTTATCTCAGTACTTCTAGATATACCTCTGGGAGCCAGTCCAAGAAATTCATCTTCCTTCTTGTATTAACTTCTCATATTTATAGCGGGAACAGTGTTCTCACCTCAGACTTCACTTAGCCAAGCTATACATGTTGGATTCTATTAATCTTTCCTTATGAGTCAATTCCTTCCAATCATCTAATTATTTCTGTTGCTTTTCTTGGAACTCTCTCCATTTTGACAAAATCTTTCTAATAGTAAACAGAACTGAATGCAATAATCAGGTTAATCACACTGGGATATTATAGGCAAGGAATGGCATATGACTTCCCTCCTGCTTGGTATGATGCCTCTCAATATGCAAACCAAATTACATAGACCTCCTTTGGTACCTTTTTGTATTGAATCTGATCAGAAGTCTTTTTTGGCATTAATGCTATTTAGGTGTTTTAATGCTTCTATCGTTAGAGCTTAAATTGACCAGGAGAATAAAACTACTTTTATTGTAGAGTAAAGCGTCCACGTGAGGGAGTTATACAAGTATATCTATAGTGGAATGATTATTCTGCTATATCTATACCAATCAATTTTTCCATGTAGACAAGCCCTTAGATAAGTTTCCCTACTTATGTAACATTGTACATATTAAGGTAAATAATAATTTATACTGTTATGCTGCTCCTATTTCTAATCCAAGTCCCTTTGTGTTACTTTATCATTACTAATGTACATAGTTTTTCCCAGTTTTTTATTATCTACACATTTCATTAACATATTGTTTATTTCCCCTAATGAAGATGTAAGATTGAGTTTCACTCTGATCCCTATGGTACCTCGCTAGACACTTGACTACTTGATACATTGCCATTCATCACCACCCTTTTGTTTATGCTCTTTTAGCCAATTTTCAATACACCTGGTAGCATTTATATCCAAGCTAATTTGAATTAATTAGGACAGTAATTTTTTTTCTAAGGCACTCTTGAGTTCTTCACTAAAATTCAGGTTGTGCCTACTAGATACCATTCATTCATTAATTTTATGATCTGTCTAGAAAGTAATCAAGTTTGGCAGGATTTATTCTTTATCAGTGCAGGCTGCTTATTGTTTAGGGTTCTAAAATTTGAAAGACTTTTTCAGTTAACATTTTTTGTTCCATTACCTTAAAATCAGTAGAAGATAGGTTTTTGTGGCCTGAGTTATCACCTGATCAATCTGGCTTCTGCTCATAGAAAAGTGCAGAATACCCAGATAACAGCACCATAATACACCTGCAGCCCTCATTCTGCTGAAGAGCCAAGGGCTGGCCATCTCAGCCCCAAATACAGGCAATGCTAGCTAGTAAAGGGATGCACTAAATCTATATACATTCTTGGCTGCCTATGCTATTGGGAATTTATGGAACCTTAAGAACTCTTTACAGCTATGCTTCCTTTGCTGAATGCCTTGAAAAAGCAGAGAATCCGATCAGGAAATCTCTTACTTGGGAATACCATCCCTGACTCATAGGATGCACTCTCATCCACCAACACAGGTCACTCAAGTGCCAGTGATGGTAATTGCGAGGGCAATAATGTTTTGCTTTTGTGAAGATGAGCATTATGATTTCCTCCAGTTTCTAGTGGTACCTATCTCCTCAGATTCTGGATCCTTCTCAGTTCCTCTGCTTGGCTTTCTTTTTTCTTTTTTAATCCTTTATGTCACTTTTCTTTCCAAGTGTATTCTGAAATTGCCCCAAAGTCATTCCTGACTCATTTTCTGGTAATTTCCTCTCTAACCTTTTGACAGAAAACAACATGTTTTTAAAAAATGCTGTTTTCATGTATGGGAACTAGCACTGACAGTCCTGAAAGGCTATTTTTTTTTCCCATGCAAAGTTTTCAGTTGTACTGTTTGGCACACTTTTCTTTACAGGTTCAGAATGGAAGCTATGTAACTGCCAACAGAGTAAGTCAGGGGGCAGATAGTAGTCATGAGACATCATTCATAAACAAACTAGGGAAACATAGCCTAGATCAGGGGTGGGCAAAAGGGCCTCCGTGGGTCAAATCCGACCCGCCAAGTGCCCTGGTCCACTCTAAGCACCACGTGCCCCATGCAGGGCAGGGGCAGGGAGCAAGAGACTTTGCATTCTCCTCCCACCCCTCACTGGCCTGGGGTCGGGAGGAGCATGTGAAATCTCCTCCTGCTCTACAAGGAGTATGCAGTGCTTAGAGTAAACGGCCAGCTGGCGGTCCACTCTAAGTGCCATGTGCCCCCCTTGCAGGGTGGGGCCAGGGAGCCCTGATTGAGCTGCAGGTGAGGGGTGTGTGAAGTCTTCTCCTGCTGTCAAGATGGAGGGAGGGTGGGGGCAAAGATTTCATGTACTTCCTGGCCACTTAGGGTCTGTGGATGGGAGAGCACGGAAGTGTCTTGGCCCCACCCTGCCCCTCTGCCCGAGGCCCTGCCCCTTTTGGGGCAGCCAGGAGCCACTTCATAAATTAGTGAAGTGGGCCCCCCCCCTAAAATTATTGCCCACCCCTGGCTTAGAAAGAGCTGCTATAACATGGGCACATAACTTGTTGCAAAACCATTCCCAGAGAGTAATCATGAGTGTTTCACAGTCAGCGTTGAGGGGTATATTGAGTGAGGTCTGGCAGTGAACAGTCCTGAGTGTAGTTCTGTTTAGTATTTTCATCACCAATTTAGATAATGCCATAGGGTGACACTTATAAAGTTTGCAGATGACAACAAGCTTGGAGGGCCTACAAGTGCTGTAGCGGATAGGACTGAAATTCAAAATGATCTGGACAAACTGGAGAAATGATATGAAGTACATAGGATGAAATTCAACAAGGACAAATGCAAAATATACTTTTAAGATGGAATAATGGGAAATGACTTTGAGGACTATATAAGGGTATCTAAGGGAGATAGTGGATGGCAAGCTAAATATGACTCAATAGGGTAACACTGCTGCAAGAAAAATGAGCCTCATTCTGATATGAATTAGCAGGAGTTTTAATGCAAAATATGAGAAGTAATTCTTTCATTCTACTCTACACTGATCAAAGCAGTGCATAATTTGTGTGGAGATTCCCAGGTCTGACCCCTGCACTCTAGGCTTGGCAGTGCACAGCCTCAACACCTCTGGTCTCCCACCTAGCAGTCCCTGCTTTCTGGTCACTCTAGCTTGGAAGGCATTGCTGTTGCCAGAAGCAGCACAAAAGTAAGAGTGGCAACACCATACCAACTCATTGTTGTCTTTTGGTAATTAGCGCATACCACTGCATAAGCAAAGGCATAAATTTACAATTTAAAATTAAATTCTTGTTTTACACTGGCACTTCTTTCCTTACAAATTCAGCACTGGAAAAGTATGTCCTGTTCTGGGCGTCATATTTCAGGAAACGTGGACAAAATTAAGAAAGTCCAGAGGAAAAGCATACTCCACACAGTGGATACTAATTCATGTTAAATTACAATGGAGAGCATATGGAATTTTATTTTATAGTTCCATGAAGACCAAACAAACCAAACATGATTAATGACACTACAGTATATACCAAAAGACATAATAATGATTCCTTACTATGAAATATATTTTCAGTTTGCTATGCAGGAAATTAGGAATGCAATTAATTTGACAGATTGTTAATGGAAATTACATACCTAATTAATTCCCTGTGGTATACTATGTTGAAAATTGATCTTGATGTACCATGTATTGTCACCTGGGTCAAGTTTTAAAGCCATGCTGCTGGACATGCTATCTCTACATACAATGCTGTATTTTAAAAACTATCAGTGAGGTCAACTGAATCTAAGGCTGCACAGAATTTTATCGGAACTCTAACAGCAATAATCATCACTACAGAGAAGCTTACTTAGAAAAAGACATTTTTACAGCTATAGGCAGTATTAGAATATTAAGAATTGAGGAAATCTGGATGGAGGAATTTGTATCTACCATATTAACCCTCTAGATTGGGAATTGGATGTATAAGTGTATATAAGCAAGGAAGAGGGAAGCAGTTTGTGTTGTATTCCCTCTAATTTTTAAATTAAATAATTGAAATCAGCTGTTGGTCTGTATTTAGCTCATTCAAACAGAGTAGTGAGTGCTGATTATTTTACATACTTTTTAACACTAACACCAGCACATTTTTCAAACTATCATAACCTACCTTGGCACAGAATTCTTTGAGACTAGCCTTCCATTATCTTATCCCATTGATAGTGGAGAAAATCTCATGACAAACTCTATTAGCTCAATTTCTGATAGCAGAAAAAGAATGCATCAATTGGTCTTTATCAACAGTCACAGGTAATTGGGAATAGTCAGGTGTCTTACTAGGGCATGATCATTGTCCTCACTTCTTTCAGGTTCATTGCCCATTTAGTTTTTCTATTAAGTCAGTGAGGACTGAATCCAGCCTTGTTGCTGTATAGTTGTGGAGCAAGTTTTCAACGGCCCAGCCCCCGTCAGTGATGATAAACAGTGCTCCGGTTAGACTCCATTGTTATGCTCTAACTCTGCTGCTGGACTCATGCCCATTTTATGGCCTAAACTGGGTCTGGGCTTCAGGAGTTCAAGAGGCAGCTCCAGTATCTCTCATGATGAAATTGATTGCATGTGGGTTCTGCCTACTTCTTACAGCTGAATTTCAACACTGCATAGGCCTGCCAGGTTTTATTGACAGAGAATTAGGAGCGCTGAAAGCAGAGAGTGTCAGATTTGAATAGAAAATGGATGCATTTCTAACCCACACACCTGTTGGATGTGGTTCACTGCCCCATGTAATGGCACTTAGACTGCTTACAGAGTGTGTCAGCAGAGCAGAGAGAAGCCTGACTCTGACATGGTTGCTCAAAGGGGCTCTCCCTGAGGGAAGGAAGGATGCAACCCAGAGACAACCTGATAGGGAAGTATCCTATGGAACTTGCATTTTGGTAATCCCTTTACGTACTTACTGTGTTTTGGATTTCAACACCTGGGGAAAGCCTTGGACTAAGTTGACCCTGGGGTGAGTGGATGAAAGAAAGAGAAGAGTCTTACGGGGTATGTCTACACTATGGAATGAAGTCGAATTAAGATACGCAACTTCAGCTACGTTAATTGTGTAGCTGAAGTTGAAGTATCTTAACTCGACTTTTGGTGCTGTCCATACTGCAGGAAGTCGAAGGGAGAACACTCTCCCTTCGACTTCTCTTACTCCTCATGGAAGCAGGACTACCAAATTCACCTGGAGTGCCCCTCTCAGTTCAAATTAGCTGCCTTAACTAGCTGCTAATTTGAACCCTTAACTAGATGCCTTAATTAGCTGCCTTAACTAGCTGCTAATTTGAACCCTGGAAGATCAACAGTGGCAGCTTTGATCTTCTCTGTAGTGTAGACATACTCATGCTGACTTGGTCGCCAGGCTACTAGTAGCTCACAGATCCCTGGGTCAGAGCCTAGTGGAGTATGGGGATCCAAGATCCCCTCCCCACAACCCCTGTGAGAGTCAGGAGTTGCAGTTGTGATCACTAAGAGAGGACTGTTACCTATGCTCCCTAAGAGAGGACTGTTACCGTCACACTCCAAAGGCAAGTGGACAACAATTGGCCAGACAAGGAGTGAGAGGTATCCTGTACATCTGAAGGAATGCAGCAGTGAGTGTTCTCCCTGGGCTTCTGCAGTTCCAAGCTGGTCCTAGTGCAGAGCTGTACCTTATGGACATGGCTGAACTCTAAAGTGGCAGTGACACATCGTCTCCTCCCTTAGTAAATCCAGATGTTCTGTTTATGGCTAGAGATGGATCAGTGTTTCCTGTAAGCTGTGCGCTTGTGCATTCACTCAGGGGAGATTCAAATGCTGCCCAACTGATTAGTAGAGCACCCACATGTAAGGAGTTTTTTTTTCTACTGGTGGTGCACATTCACACATGCCTTGGTACACATAAAATGTATTCCACATATGGATGGGAAAGATTAGAGGGAACATTGGATGGCACCTACAGAGTTTGGCTTCAGATAAACATTTATTTTCCATAACTCAGATCTGGGTTTTATTTTACCTCATTATAGAGGCAGGGGCCAAACATGACAATCAGATCCAGATCTGAATGCTCCCAAGTTCAGAGCTAGTTGGTCCAGGTTGTACTTTGTGCTCATTCATATTGAAGACAAAAAGGAAAGACATGTTATTAAGGGTCAAAATTTCTTGTGTAGTTTCTTGAATGCATCCTACAAATGTTGTGTATGCTACTGTTTGCACCTGCAGAACTATTGCTACAGTTGTGTGCCCTGTTACAAGCACAAAATCAGAAGCTGGTTGGAGGCCAGCTAAACATTTGGTCCTAGAAGTTTAACTCTAAAAGCAAAAAACAATGATTAATGCTTTGACTTGTGTGGATATGTGCTTTCTGTGTGTATGTACATTACAACAAGAGTTGGATTTCAGCCAGTCATGTCCCTGATATATGCTAATCAAGTTGACTCATATTTTCCCTCCATTGTTAATATTGGTCCAGTAGCAGAGCTAGGGATGCGAGTGTAGGCCAGAATCCTAAGGGCATGTATTTTTAACACAGTACTTCATTAGACTTGCTTGGAACAAGTTGCACTGGTGGGAGCACTGGGGACACATTGTAGAAAAAATTTCCTCATTGTTGACATCAATGTCCATGTGCAGGGCTGCCCTCAGGATTTATGTGGCCCTACAGAGTACTATGAAACTGGTTCCTCGTGCTCGATGGCAGCTGGAGGAGAATGATGATTTTTTAGAGATGTGATTTTTATAATCTATCAACACGCTAATGAAATATTTTTAAAGCAAATGTTAAACTAAGGTCCTGTAAACTAACACAGCAAATTCAGTAACTGAGAGGGGCTGGCACATGACCATTAAATGGCCTAATTACCACTTGAATGGCTGTCAAGTATCAGAGGGGTAGCCATGTTAGTCTGAATCTGCAAAAGCGGCGAGGAGTCCTGTGGCACCTTATAGACTAACTGAAGTGTTGGAGCATAAGCTTTCGTGGGCAAAGACCCACTTCGTCAGATGCATGTAGTGGAAATTTCCAGAGGCAGGTATAAAATATGCAGGCCAGAATCAGGCTGGAGATGACGAGGTAGATCCAATCAGGGAGGATGAGGCCCACTTCTAGTAGCTGATCTGGAGGTATGAATTCCAAGAGAGGAGAAGCTGCTTTTGTAGTTAACTAGCCATTCACAGTCTTTGTTTAATCCTGAGTTGATTGTGTCAAACTTGAAGATGAACTGTAGCTCAGCAGTTTCTCTTGGAAGTCTGGTCCTGAAGTTTTTTTGCTGCAGGATGGCTACCTTTAGATCTGCAATTGTGGTACCCCTAACTCACCCCGCCATATTGTCAATCTTTCCAACCACACACACAGCCCGGCAGAAGAGTCTGCTGTATCTTGGGGACTCTCTTTTTGCCCCACCACTGCCACTAACATGATACAGTTCTGCGGTGATCTGGAAGCCTACTTTCGCCGTCTCCGTTTCAAGGAATACTTCCAACACAACCCTGAATAGTGCACTGACACACAGATACCTTTCCACCAACAGCACAAGAAGAAGAACTCCACATGGACTCCTCCTGAGGGTCGAAATGACAGTCTGGACCTCTACATAGCATGCTTCCGCCGACGTGCACAGGCAGAAATTGTGGAAAAACAGCATCGCTTGCCTGGTAACCTCAGTCGTGCAGAACGCAATACCATCCACAGCCTCCGGAACAACTCTGACATTATAATCAAAGAGGCTGACAAAGGAGGTGCTGTTGTCATCATGGTGCCACAGGACTCCTCGTCACTTAAATGGCTCTTTCACAAGTTCTACTTATAGGTCTGAAGGTTTTTTAACTTTTAAGTTTGCTAGATCCTCACTGGAGAAAACAGAGCCACAGAACAGGGAAAGAAAGAGGCAGGTGGGTGGACATTAAAACTCAGTGATGCCCCAGATTTCCGAGAGCCTTATGTATGGACAACATATGCCCTAAAACAGTTTAGGAAGGGCAGTCATAATTGTTCCAACCACAAAAACAGTTATGTCATAGAACCAGACACAAAAAGGTAGTGACTAATGGGGGGGTGAGGGGAAGGAACTTCTATCCTCTTGGAACATTTGCTGTCTGTGGTAATGACTTGTTCCGATAAGCAAAAGTACATTCCTTTTTCTTTGTTTTTAAAGTAACATTAACCTCATTACATAATTAAATACATTCTTTTTTCTTTCTCTCCAAAGGGAAAAAAATCACTGTCAGCCTCCTAGCTAGGCAAATTGTCACTGAAAAGTTACTTGGTTATGTGCAAGTCTTTGTTTAATTATGTCTAATTGAACTCCACTAGGATACTGAAGTGGATAAATGCTTCACTAAGAGATGACGAAACAGTACAGATTATAGGGTCATCATGAATGCAGCGGGTCAGGGCTTTGAGAGCGGCAGGACAATTTGTTCAGCATAAGACTGACAAAAGTTGTCACTAATTAAACTGCTTGACCTGGGCTTCTTTTACAAAGATCTCCCCCATGCAAATTGAAGACTTAGGTGAAGTTGCAGGTCATCCTTATCGCTGTAGAATCTATTTCTGTTGAATGAACAAAAGAAAGCAGCCATACAATTGAACAGCTCAAATGTTGTGGTTTTAAATAGTGATTTAAATAGTGATCTTCTGTATAGATTGAAAGTCTTATTGAAAGTCTTATTGGAGGAAGATTTAAATCAATTCATATGTTTCATCCAAGAAACCTAAGGCTGACCCAAAACATTTTTTCCTTCTTTCTCATTTTTCTTTTTAGTTAAGTCTCTCTCTGTTCTAATGTAACCTGAAGTTTTCAGTCTACCTTTTGTGGACAAGAAACACCACTCCAAGAAAAACAAAAAGAAAACAAACAAGACATAAAACAAACACAGAAAAGAACACAGGTGTATTTAATTGGCATTTTGTCTAGCCAGGAGATGGAAACTAGTGGCCACTTTGTTCAGTTGGTGTGTGCATGCGTCAGCAATGGCATCACATGCGGAAGCTGTTTCACAAATGACTTAGACACAGAAATAGCAGACAGGTCATTGAAGGACTTCAGCTGCAGTAGATCACACACATAATCAGACTGACTCGGCTGTTAAACCAATCCTGTCCCTTCACTGTGTCCGCAGCAGTGCCTACGCGGTGATTGCACTCTGTCATTTTCATGGCTGGCTTATCCAAGGATCAAAGAATTCAGTCAACACATAGCAAAGATTACCAAAGTGGAGGCAAACTACTGTAGTTTATGGGACTGTGGAGTTGGCACAGCAGAAGTTCAGTATATGCTTTTCAGTGTATGTTTGAATCCATGACCTCTCGTTTTCATGTGCTTTGGGATACCCCTCATCAATCTATGTGCATCAAGACACATGTTTATTGTTTACTGCACTGAGGAAGATCATAACAGTAGAAAATACCAAAGAAAAATAGTCCAAATACTTGGATAATCCTCAGGGTTCAGCATAGTTTGGTTGTGAGTTATTCTACTTATCCCACCAGAGGCTTATGAAGTTCTGTTCTTGTAAACTACAGCTAAGAACCAGTTATACTGAGTCCTGTAACATCATTATAGAATTGTGTTAGTGTCTGGCTAGCAATAGGTTATATCTTCAGTTGGGTGGACCTGAGCACTTTATGTAATTTAATATGTATATATAAAGTAACTGACAAAATTTCCAAGAGCATTTGAAGCTATGCTTTGCATATAACCCCAAGAAAAAACATAGTGCTGCATTCTTATGTTACTAAGACTTATAAATGCTATGCATCTGTGCAATACTTTCTCCTAATCATCTACACATTTAATGAAGAAAGATTTTGTTTTGAGAACAATAATGTTGAATTATCTGCATTGGCATTGCATTGTCTGCATTTAATTTTTTGCATATAAGTTCTGTATGTCACAAGCTAAATTATACATCTATGAAGGATCTGCCCATTTCACACTGGTGCATGGCCTAATAATTGAAAGAATGTACATGTAATAAATACCGTCTTGGCTGACACCAGGAACCACAACAGCACCCATGTCTACTGTGTCATGTAAACACTCAGGGTCTCAAGCTGAGTCCAATATCTTCTGTTTATCAACACAGAGGGGGGATATGTAGCAATACCTGGCCACTAAGGTTAGGGCTACGCTACAGTTAGATGAAGGTTTCCACCTTTTTAATTGTGGGTAATGAGACCCCCACACACACACCAAGACTCTGTCCCTGCCCTGCCTCTTCCCCCTCCCCCAAGACCTGGTTCCTATTTCCCACTCCTCTCTTGCTCTCCCTCTGTTGCTCACTGGTTTGTTTCAAGAAGCCTGCATGCAGGTAGAAGGTGGCCCTGGCTCAGCAAGGTCTGGCAAGAGTTAATGACCCAGCGCCTCCTCTCACCCAGATCTGGGTTGGGGACCATTAGGGTTTCTAGGACCCCAAAACCAGGCACCTGGCAACCCTCCATGCATCCATACATAGAAGCTAAAAACCATACTGTCCAAGGAAAAACCGGATGGGAGGCAATTCTAAATTAGACACCCATGGCTGGCCTGTGCCAGCTGATCTGGGCTTGTGACCTTGGGTTAAGAGTCTGTTTCACTGCAGTACAGATGCCTGGACTCAAGCTGGAACCCAAGCTCTGGCACCATCCCAGTTTGCAGGGTCCTAGAGCCCTGGCTCCAGCCTGAACCCAAATGTTTACACCACAGATAAACAGCTCCTTAGCCTGAACTTCGTAAGCCCACGTCAGCAGGCACAGGCTAGCCAGGGTTGTCTAGTTACAGACTGGGAAAGCTCATCCTGAGTGTCTGATGCCCGTAGCAGTTCAAATTCTGGATGAGCTCCCACTTATAATCATTTTGGCCGACATTGGGAATTGGAGAGCTTCATTCAGAGCTAAATGCTTGAGTCTATACAGCCCATAGTAAAAGAGTCGGGTGGTGTAGTTGAGGGCTGTATCAGAGTCATATCCAGAAATATTGTACAATGACCTGTGGGTTACTTCCAGAACTCTTGTAGATATTGGTGGGAATTCTGCAAACGGAGTGCTTCCACCTTTGGCCCCTTTGACTATTTTTTGTCACCTTCTCCTCCTTTTTAATCTATTGGGCTTGATTCATGCCAGTTTTCACTCCATCAGTGACTTACTAAAGCCTCCATCTTGTGTACTAGTGTTTGGTATCCAGGGAGACAACAGAAAGCTGCACATAACAGCAAACTAATATTGCTTTGGATAGAACTTAGGGCCATGGCATGGCTTTGCCGAGAGACCAGTAAATGAGACAGCACATTGTTGCAATGCTTCCAGAGTACCACGGGAAGCAAACTGGGAGTCACAATACATCTGTTGGCATCCATCCTGCCCCATAGGTATACCCAATACCAGTCCCATGTCTCAGGTAACATACCTAGGTAAGGTATGTTTTGGAGTGAGGCAAAGGAACTGAATCAAGGTTTAGTTCATGCCCTACCCTTTCCTGTACTCTTCCATTCACATGCATTGGATAAGTTGTACTCCCCATCACTTAGCTAAAGACAACATGGGCCATATTTGGGCCCTGAATGAATTTTCTCTGAAGCCTTATTAGCATTTTAAATACATTAACCTACTCTTTGTTGGTGGCATTTCTGTGTTTGCTTCCCAAGAATATTTTTGACAAATGACTGTGTTTAATGTTCATTAAACAATGGATTTTAAACAAATACTTCAGCATGTTTTGTAGTTAGTGAATTTCAAATTAATATTCAAGATTATTTTTCATTGATAGGATGAATATATCACTTAGGATCGGGCTATCAGGGATCAGTACCCTACCCTACACATGTCCAATGAAAACAACTCTGCTTTAGCATAGTGAAACCTTGCTATGGACTCCTCACAAATAAACCACAACCAACAATTTGTTGCAGAAATTACTGATTCATTATTGAAAAAAATGAAAACAGTTGATGTTGATGAGATTGCAGTCTGTTCACAGACAAATTCTGAGCAGAAAAAGAGATGTGTTTTCAAATATATTGTTTCTTTTTGCTCAACCCATTCTAGTACTAACTATAAACACAAAACTAGAAATACTCACTGCAATTTCCTCTATTTCTTCTTTTAATGATTTTATGACAGTTTCTTTAAGGAACATGAGCTTAGAATTTCACACTTAGTTAAACACCACTTAGCCCCCCGACACCAGCTGACTGTATCCCATTAGGTGAAATTGTGGCTAATACTATTCTAGTTAAGCAGTTGCCATTGCCATTCACTATCATTAGACTAAACAGGTTCTCTGGGACACTACTTAACAAGGACCCCATCCTCATTACACACATCCTAATTAAGTGAAGTATACTCTGTGGCAGAGATGGACCTGGGATGAATACATTTTGGAAATCACTATACATTTCATATGAAATGCTAGCAGCTTTATGCATAAAAACAGATGGCCTTACAAATCTGAATAGATCTGAACTTAATTAGTGTTAAATTCTGGGCACACATGGACCTGGTGAATCTTTGATCTTGTATGGTAGCCTATATTTTACAACTTCCACAAAGGTATTACTGTGATTGTTTTGTTATTTTAAAATACATTTCTTTAGTTTTATTTTTGGTCTTCACATGCAAGTTGCCAACCTGAATAACTTTACTGATGGGACTAATTCCATCAACTTCAGGCTTTTTGGGTGTAAATCACTTCCCAAGACAGGTTCACTTTTTTAAAATCTCACTTCTAGCTTCATCAATGAGGTACAATTTGAAAATTCTCCCTTCATTTTAGGCTATCAATCTTGCACTGAGTAAAGTCTACAGGTAGTTTTCTGTCTACTTCAATAGAGGCAGTTCTAGGCTCAGAACAGGCCCTTCAACTCATCTCTAGCCACCTTAATTGAAAATGTAGCAGTATTTGCTCTGTATTGTAATGCAGAAAATTCTTGAGCAACATTTCTGAGGAAAACTATATAGTCAAATTAAATGGAGGTAGCGATTCAAATCAGATTGTTTCTAATACAGGATGGATCCCTTTGGAACCGAAAGGAACTACTTAGCTAGGAATGTGCATTATCCCCAATAGTAATAGAGATGTAGCCGTGTTAGTCTAGTCTAGCTGAAACAAAAAACAGGACTATGTAGCACTTTAAAGAGTAACAAGATGGTTTATTAGGTGATGAGCTTTCGTGGGCCAGACCCACTTCCTTAAAGTGCTACATAGTCCTGAGGAAGTGGGTCTGGCCCACGAAAGCTCATCATCTAATAAACCATCTTGTTAGTCTTTAAAGTGCTACATAGTCCTGTTTTTGGTTTCACTATCCCCAATGTGTACATTCAACTCCTCTCAATGTCTGTGAGATCTATGCATGAACCAAGGGAGAATGTAGCCCTTAGCACTGAATACGGTCTAATCAAATCTTGCCTAACAGATGTTAAAACACAGGCACACAAAAGGATGCACATAATTGTCACCCTGATAAAGGGCACAGCTGCTTAACTGAAATGACTAGAGTCGGTGAAATTTGTTTCAGTGACTCTGCACATAGATTCATAGAACTCCTTATCCATTAAATAGCATGCTGTTAGCTTAGTTTACAGTTTGGCATAATGTTTGGTAGCATAAACCTCTCATTCCGCCACTTCATACAGCTTCCCCGGTCCTTTATGGTAACTGAATGAATCATCTGTGCTTTATAGTAATTTTGCAATGTTTAATTGCTTTATGTCCAGCTTCTCTCTAAAGCAATTCCTGAAATGAAAGTGACTACACAGAAAAAGTTGAATGCTTTAAACCTCGTCTCATAGTTTTACGTTAATACGTAGGGGTACATCTACACAGCGGTGCTATTTCAGGATAACGTCCGTTATCACAAAATAGTGTTCTGCATGTCTTAACAACACACCTGTTATTTTGAAATACATTCAGAATAATGGGCTTGTTATTCCGGCTTCCTGTAAACCTCGTTGCACGAGGATTAAGGAAGACTCTGGAATAGTGATTTATTTTGAAACTTGGCTCTGTGTAGTCAGAGCCAAATTTCAACATAAGTTATTTTGAAATAAGATATACAATTTGCATAGCTCAAATTGCATAGCTTATTTTGAGATATGTGCTACTGTGTAGGCGTACCCTAGGTGAGCAAGCTACCTGCAGTATCTGCCCTCTTAGGTACATTTCTTTCACATGCAGAAATAGACATGGTAAAGTGTGGTGTTCCTGTTCTGCCAGGCCCCAGGGAAATGGCTAACAGGATGCACATAACTGAGTGGCTGAGAAGCTTGCCTGGTCTCCTACAGGAATGTGAATGGTAGGAGTGTTGGGCAGGAACTTGCTCTGCTGGTGTGAGCCCCTCAGCTCCAAGTCTGCAGCAAATAGTCAGGGAACAGTTGTTCGACAACTTACAGAAATTACCAGTTCAGAGTCAAGGTCATATGAGTTTTCCCTCATGGCTAATTTTGGTGAACCTCTAATTGAAACAACCTTTTAATTGACATGTTTCTGTCTCCATCGGAGTACACCTGTTTAGGAGAGTCCAGTGCTGTATTAAGCTGTTCTTGGAAGTTTCAGATTTAGGTTCAAGTGTACTGTGTATCTCATAGGATTGGATTTCCTAGTTTATGTAGAAATCCCACTGAGCTATAGCTCAGTGTCTTGGTATTAGCAAATTTTCATTGTAGTTTGCCTTCTGCAATAGGAAAGATGAAACCTATATGATCCCCGGCAATTAAAGGGTTAAAACTCTGGTTGCAGCTGCCAGAAGCCCTACAGCTGCTGCCAGCAACCCACCAATTAGGTTAATAAGTCATCAGGAGTTCTTCTAAGGGAGATGTGGACAAGCCTAATTGGCAGCAGGAAGCTGATTCCCTGGGGAGGGTTGGGGGCGGGGAGGATAGAAACCTGATTGGCTGCAATGGTTTCATTCTGAGCTGCCAGAAGCAGCCTGCATTTCTGTGTGCTCTCTGTAGCAGGAAGACTTTATTTCCACTTGAACTAAGAATAAACTGTGCCACCCTGGTGGCAAAATACCTGCCTCCCTCCCTCCCTCCCCCGGGTGTAGCACAGCTTCCTTTTCTATAGCAACCAGCCTCTGCACTAACCAGTTCATCATACCATCTGTTAGCCTTGTCTTTCCAAGTCTTCTGGTGCTCCTTAAACTACAGTTTGAATCAAAATAATGGACTTCCATTCCAAAACATAATCAAAATAATAGCTGTCATGTTTCACGAGCTAAACTTTATTACTAACTTGGTTCAAAGTCATGGCAAAGTGCCCAGATATCCTACTCTTCACATTTTGGCTAATCTCAGAGTAGTTATTGTACAGGTTGAACCTCTCTAGTCCATCACTCTCTGGTTTGGTAACATCTGTCATCCAGCATGTTTTTAATTAGCTGGTTGTCCACTTATCACAGGTGCTGCCAAGTTTCCTGCAGTTCCATAAAGTTTGTTTACAACCACCAGTTGTAGCTTTCAGTGTTTTGTGCTGTTATTTAGCTTTAATTTATCCCTAAGTATCTTCTAAGAGCCCAGTAAGCAGTGAAAATATTGGTAATGCTGCTAGAAAATATTGACCTCCTGCTGTCTGGCAAATTCTCTGGTTTGGCACCAGTCAAGTCCAGAAGGTGCTGGACTAGAGAGGTTCAACCACAATCAGATTATTTATATATAATATAAGGCCCCTTCTGCTGAATCTATCACAGCTAACTTTCAAAGAACTCCTGAATATTGGTATCAATATACCAGCTGTTCTCTCTTGCCTGTGGGTATCTCATCCAAGCCTCCCCACATTCCCAGGTATGTCAAACACCCCCCCCCCCCCCCCCCCCCCCCCCCCCCCACTTCAATACTGCTGGGAAAGGTGTCACATTTAGAACTGATTGGGATTTTTTTTTTTTTTTGCTAAACTTTTGTTGTTGGAAAATATTGATTCATCTGGAAGTTTTCTAGGTAAAACTTGGAATTTCTGGTCAAAATGAGACAGTAAGACCCAGAACAGCCAATAGCCCAGCAACTGGGTGGGCAAAAGCCACTCAGCGGGCCAGATCCAGCCCAGCTACAGCTTTGATCCAGCCCATGCGGCTGTTCCAGGGCCCACCCCCAGCACGTTGCATGGAGCCACATGAGCACTTTCAACTGCTTCTATTTGAAGAGTTCGTGCCTTCCCTGCACCTATCGGGCAACATGTTGCCTGGCAACCATGGGCAAGGCACAAGCCCTTTAAATAGAAGCAGTTGAAAGGGCTCACACAGCTTCACCTCCCAGGGAACATGTTAGCGGCACCAGAGCTGTAAGCCCTTATAACTCTTTCTAGTTAAAGGTCTTGCGCCTCCCAGGCAGCTGTGCTGCCTGGCAGCCACCCAGAAGGCACAAGCCCTTTAAATAGAAGCAATTGAAAGGGTTCGCAGTTCTGACCCCATGCTAGCCTGTTGCCTGGGAGCCAGAGACTCACGAGCCCAGCTAATATGATGCTTGGCAGCTGCAGGGGAGGCACGAGCTCTTCCAACTCCCACTGTTTAAAGGTTCTGCCCCTTCCATCCAAGGCCCCGTCCCTTCCGGGGTGGTCCACGACCACTTAAAAAATTTTGAAGTGGCCCCCACTGAAAAATTATTGCCCTCCCCTGGTTTAGAGTGTGCACTTGTGGAGTGGGACACAGAGTTCAAGCCCCTTTTCTGCCTGATTTGGATCAGGTATATGAACCTGGGTATCCTGCATGCAGGTATGTGCCCTAGTGCTGAGTCAGTCTTACTCATTGAATAGTTAATTATACAAAATTAAAGAGCTCTAACAGGACTGGTTGAGAACAACTCAATAGCCCAGTAGATAGGCCACTCATCTTCAAGTCTTTGTTCCAAATCAGGAAGAGGAAGGACTTGAACTTGGATCACCTACATTCCAGGGAAGTGCTTCAGCCATCAGGGCGGATCTTTCTCAGTGCCAGTGTCATCCTGCAATATTCTGAATGATCTAATTTTTATTCTGATGCAGGACAAAACAAACAGATGGAAAAAACTTTTCAAATGTTTTTTGCAAAATGGAATTCCTGTTCCCCAGCCAGTCCTTGTCATGATACCAGTCATTCAGTGTCCCAGCTAGAGGTAATGAAGCCTCTCTGTCAGCAGTAGGATCATGAATGGATGTAAAATAAATGTGGCAGCTTTTTGGAAAGCTTAGCAACAACTGTCAACTGACAACAACTTTATTTATAAGCTTCAGGGGGTAGCCGAGTTAGTCTGTACAGGATAAAGTTAAAAACCAACAAATAGTCTGGTAGCACTTTAAAGACTAACAAAACATATAGATGATATCATGAGTTTTGTGGGCACAGCCCACTTCTTGCCCACAAAAGCTCATGATACCATCTACATGTTTCGTTAGTCTTTGAAGTGCTACCAGACTATTCGTTGTTTTTTAACTTTATTTATAATTATGCATAATATTGTATTTGATCAAGAGAAGCATCTGTTTGCACAGTGTGGATATGAACAAATGGATGTTTTAGCAGAGAGATGAAAAGATGCCCAAGTATGTCCTTCACCTGATGTTGAGCCTTGTGCTGTCCCATGAATTGGCTTGGAAAGTCCTCCCTTTCTTTTGTCTGCTCCTGGTGTCATTGCAGTTTCTCACATGATTAGTCAGGGACTATCCTGGACCATCAAATGTCAAGTAGAGTCAAATCAGTTAAATTCCCCCGAATGGCATCTCTTTTCTGCTTGTACAGAAGGTCACCATGCACTGGCAGCTGCAATTTGTCTCTATAGACAGATATAACAAGAAACCTTCCTGTGCTGTAACTGAGATCCTGTACTGCTTCACTGCTCTTCTACTCCATGCCTTTCATTAGGGATAGAGGGCAACTCAAACTCCATGTGAGTGACACCTCTCTGGCATCTGCCACAAGCATCATATTTTCACCAAAATATAATAGGGAAACAAAATGGCAATTATCTCAATAGCTGAATTTTTGTTGCTAACTCTCCAAAACTGTCCCCTGTGATGCTGATGTGCTCAGTTTTACTGACAGTTTCATGCCTGTCATAGCTCAGTGTTACATTAACTCTTGCACCTCATTTTTGTTTCCAAATACAGTAATTACTCACTTAACACGTACCCGCTTAACACGTTTTCACGATAGCACAATTTTTTGGGTGGGAACGTTTTTTGAACAACACGACCGTCCCTGAAATAAGAGGGTTTCCCCAGCCGGCGGGTCACTGGCGGCTGCGCAGGGCTTCCCCCTCTTCCCTGCAAAGCGGCGGAGGGTTTGCCGCGCTGTTCCCCGGCGACCCCCTCTCGCTGGACGCCTTGTTCCCTCTCCTCTGACCCAGCTTGCAGGCCGGCGGCTGGGTTTCCCCAGCTGGCTGGTCACTGGTGGCTGCATGAGGCTTCCCCCACCTCACTTCAAAGTGGCGGAAGGTTCGCTGCTTGCCGCGCCATTCCCCGGAGACCTCCTCTCACCGGACGCCTTGCTCCCTCTCCTCTGACCCAGCTTGCAGGCTGGTGGCTGGGTTTCTCCATTCCCTACCGCTTGAAACGCAACGCCCACCTTTTCCATTATTTTCAATGGGAAAATTGACCCCGCATAACACGTTTTCACTTAACACGATCATTTTCTGAAACGTATCTACTGTGTTAAATGAGGAATTACTGTATTTATAAATTGATGTTAAACTTTTGGTTGATGGACACATTAACTCCCCAATGCCTTTTTGTTCCGCTCATTCACTCACACACTACTCGCTCTTGACATTTGGGTTAAATTTCTTTTCTTTTTTTCCTGGAGGAAAACAACAGTAAATCCTAGAAGATTTTGCAGCAGATTTTCTTAGTAACTTTTCAGGTGCTTCCTTGCTGCTATAGTTTTAACTTCAAACATCCCTGATTTATATTGCCCAATCAGAGAAAACATTGAAATAAAAACTGGAATAAAATATTTTATGGCAAACAAACTACAGATAAAATGTGCAATGTTGTGAACTCTTAATGCATTCAACGAAAACAATGATTAGGTCCCATCACTTCAGAATATTCATGCCAGAAGGACTAACGCTCAGTAGGGGAAAATGCTGTTCTGTTATGCTCCATGATATTCATTGTGTAAAATCCAAGGGAAGAATGATTCCCCGAGGTTTTTCTTTCTACATTTCCTCCAAAGTTACAGATGTCTCTGTTACCTTACCATTCATATCAGAGTGCCATACTTGAAAGAGATTTGGCTTCAATTTCATTCCCATTCAGGCTTGGGTTGACTAAGTCATTAGTTAAATAAATGTCCGTCAGTGGCTACTTGGTGAAAGGACTGGAAGATACTTGGCTTTTGAGAGTTTCCAAACTTATATTTCAACTAGCATATGTACCAGCAGATGTAGTAGAAGTAACTGCTTTGTGTTATTGGAAAATACATACAAAATGTACATGCTTTATTTCAATGATTGTATTTTTTAAAATGAAGGAAAATGAAGGCTGGTGTGAGGGTTCCGGGGTGAGGAGAGGCTTAGGACAGAGAGTTGTGAAGTGTGGGAGAGCTCAAGGCAGGAGATGGTGGCCTCAGGGCAGGGGGAAGGAGGTGGGGGTGCAGAAGTCTAGGCAGGTGGGACATGAAGGACTCAGGACAGGGCGCTCAGGACAGGGGTCTTGGAGGTGGGGGGGGCTTACCTGGGCCACCCATGGTGTCAAGGGTGGTGCTGCTGTGGGACAGCTCCTCCCAGGGGGCCATGGCAGTGATCCCCAGGCAACAGCTCCTCTTAAGGAGCCAGGACTACGCTCCCAGAGGCTAGTTTCTCCCAGGAGGGTAAGAATCTGATTCTGTGCACTTGTTGGGTGGGGTTTGGCACTCTGCAGGACAGCCCCATCCACCTGCTTCCCCTCCAGGCCTGCAGCCAGTTTGGGGGGCACAGCCTCCGACCTTCAGCTGCTCGGCTACTTGGCCTGCAGCTGTCCCAGATGGGGCCTTGCTTGGGGTAGTGCCCACCCTGTTCTGCAGCCCTGTGGGGGGCAGTGCTCTTTGAGTTAGCTCCACATTCCAATGGCCTCTCCATGGCCTGCAGGCTGTCTTAGGGGGTGGGTGAGCCTCTGAGGGCTGCCCCTGGTCTCCAGCAGGCCCCCCTCTCTCCATGGCCTGCAGGCTATCAGGAGAGGGGCCAGGCTCTGGAGACTGCCCCCTCCTCCCAGCAGGTCCCCCCACCTCTTGCACACAGGTTGCGGGTTTGGTGCAGTGGTCTCCTTACCAATGTGCTGGCAGGCAAGATGGTAGAGCCACAGCCCTGCTGGCCACTTTTTATGCAGCAGCTGCCTGGGCCACTCTCAATATCGCAGCCCTCCTCTCTCTGACCTCTTCCTTTCCATGTTATTGAAAACAGTCCCATTCCTGGGACTTCGTCCTTTCCAAGCTCAGCCAACCCCTGACCTTCGTTTAAGTTAGAGGAAGCTGCATGCCAAATTTGGTGGTCCTAGCTCTTACGGTTCAGGAGCATTTCTTGATAAAACAGACACACAGACATTTATAATTGTAATGTTAGAAAATGAAAGCTGTGTCAACTGGAGTTATGGATTGAAATATTTACCATCCAATACTAAATTTTCTCATGAAAATCATCGTTGTTGATGATTACGTAACATTACAATCCATGGTGCCTTTTGTCTGCTGAAGTCAATGATTACAGCTCAGAGCCACACTGCCCAATGCTATAAGAATAGTGACTTATAGCACTATTCTTATAAGTGTATAAGAATACACTATTAACAATACACTATTAACAATACACTAATAACAAGTCACTATTCTTATAAGAATAAGCTGAATAGTGACTTGTCTAAAGACCCAGATGTGGATCATCCATATACATTTTATTAGGTGTTTTTCTCCAGTTTGAAATACCCATAGTAAAATTATCTTTAATGTATTGAGTAATAGAGCTCTACCAATTGATTCAATACACTTTTTCCATAAATTCAGTTGTTAAAATAGCATTACACTGATCTACAGAAAACTGAATACTTTATGGGGGTTTTGAACCTATTGCACATTGTGGGTAAAAGTTCCCAGTTTCCAGGGCTGATTTCTGTTTAAGGTTGTAACTCTAAGACTTATACAAGTAATTTGCATCCTCCCAGACCCTGTTCCTGCCAGCCCATCTCAGGTAACAAACCATAGACTGCGCAGAGCCAACCCAACTGGAACAAAGAGCACATGAGGGCTTTATTATGGTGTAATGGTAGCTGTCTCACCAGAAACTGGAGCCCTGGAGATTGTTATGCAATGTACAATTTCAGAGAGAGTGACAGCCACTGCCTCAGAGCTAACTATCTCCCGGACAGACTGTGAACCTCTTACGCATTGGTGAACATGCATTTGCATGAGTAGTTACATGAGACTCTCCCTGACTTCATTGGAAGTATCTGCTCATGAGTCTAAGTAAGAGGCTCAGGCCATGTCTACACTAGGAAACTATTTTGAAATTATTCTTGATATAACAAATTCGAACTAGTGTGTTCTTACTATGGGCGAGCATTGAAATTCGTCCGAGGCAGGCTCCATTAATGTGGACACACCACCTTGGACTTAGAGTCCCAGGAAGCACTCTGGGGAGCTGCAGGAGGCCTCCCAGAGGACAATAAGTTCAAATTAGCAGCACTGGAGTGTCCACACTAATGTTATTTCGAAATTACTGTTTTAAAATTAGTGTTACTCCTTATGCTCTGGTTTACACTAGGGCCTTATTCTGAAATAACCCCCCCCCCCCCAAGTTTGAATTTATATCATGTGCATCCACACTACCAAGCCTGTTATTTCGAAATAATGGGCTGCAGAATTCAGACTGTGTTTGACGAGGAGTAACGTTAATTTTGAAATAAGATTAATTTGGATGCTCCAGGGCTGCTAATTTGAACTTATTGGCCTTCAGGAGGCTTCCCACAGCTCCCCAGAGTGCTTCCTCAGGCTATAGTTCGAGATATTGTGTCCACATAGGGAGCCGGCCTTGGATTAATTCTGATGCTTCCCCATAGTGAGGACACACTAATTTGAATTTGTTAAATTGGGAGTCCTTAAGCTGAATTTACTAATTTTGAAATCATGTCCTAATGTGGACATGGCCTGTGAAAAGCAGGAGTACAGAGTTTGATTTCCGTGGCCCATTATTTTGAAATAACGGGCTTGGTAGCGTGGACAGACCACTGATAAATTCGAACTGGGAAGGGGGAGCTATTTCAGAATAAGGTCCTAGTGTAGACAGGGGGTCATAGTCTGTCCCTAATTAGATAAGATGGAAAAAGAGTCAGAGAAGAAGATTTTGTCAGCTCCTTTTACAGATGGAAAACTGAGGTAGAGTATGTTTAAATGGCTTCCATAATTCTCCAAGGAATCCTAGATTTTCTGAGTCCTAACACAGTGCCTTGAGCATAAGACCATCCTTCTCAGAGAATGAGAGATCTTGTGAAGGGAAGTGGAAGTGAGGACAGGAAAGAGAGAAAAGAGAAATGTGACTATAGAAACTCAGGGATCGGTGTCACTGGCGTCTCCTGGTACTCTGGGGATTAGATTGAGGTCAATGCTTTCTGTCCATGGCTTGCACACCATTACTCTGCCTCTAATATTTGCCCACGATCCTGCTCCCACAGCCACGAACTGCAATGTCGTCTTTGTGGCTTGGCCCTCTCTCCGTGTCACCATCCCTTCCTTCCAGGGGAGTTTAGCTCCTTACTAGTCCTAGGCAGCCTTCTCAGTGGCAGATGGGGGAAGCCAGGCCCACCCTCCTCTCTGGATTCCAGCCAAGGGACCCTGAGCTCAGCAGTCTGGGTCCTCTATCTCCAGGAGTAAGGAGAGGCCACTAGGTCCCTTTTTATTCCTGGGTCTACAAATTCCCAAACCTTTGTCCTCTTCTGAGGGATTGGCTGCAGTCTCCGCTCATGCCTCCCTTTTCTCCAGGGTGTGTCTGCTTTTTTCCAGTGGCCTCTTTTCCTATCAGCTCCTGTGCTAGACTCAAACTAAAAACATAAATGAGAGATAAAACCCTACAAAGTACCAGAATGAAATCCTGATCTCATTAAAATCAGTATGAGGTTTGCATCTATTTATTTTTACATGTCAAAACTAGTAGGAATATGTTAATTTTATTCTCTGTTATCGTGCATGGAAAAAAATGGTGACAACAACTGGTTTAAGTCGTTACTAATGCCCCATACTTCCCTGGATTCTCTTTTCTTTAAATGCATTTACAATTAGCTTTAAGTGTTTGTACTGTGATTACATTTAATATTACAGGGGCTTTTTGAATTATAAATTAGATTGAGTTAGTAAAAGCCATGTCATGTCTTTCACTGCATTTTTCATTTGTTGATGTTATTTTATGAGAATTCAGGCTGTGAATTGTAGGCTCGCTTAGTGACATTCAGAGAAAAAGTATGAACAGAAATTAATTCTCATCAGTATGGAAGCTACAGTAGACTTCAGCAGGTCTCCTCCCTTAAAATTAATTTTAGAGCCAAAAAGAAGCCAATGTCTGAGCTGCTTTTTATGGGAATTCAAAAAATTCCCAATCATTGGAAGCAAGATCAACACTGCTTTTTGCAAATTAATGCATATCTTCTTTCTGTTAAAGCAAGCACTGAACTGAACAAAAGAAATCACAGCTAGATGTAAAATGGTCATTTGCTTCCAGACTAAGAATGGGCTCACATTTCAGTCTGTTCTGAACATCCCCAGACTTTGGGAGTTCAACCTTGAACCAACATCCAAATTCTGTCCCTTGACATAATGTGTACCTGCATGTCCAAAACAGATTAACACATGGGTAAGGTTAGTACTTTGTTTGCCAATATTCAAGCCTCTGCTTGCCCACAGGAATAGTCATCTATCCTTTGTTATCCCTGTATATTTCTTGCTGGAGAATACCCCATTCAAAACATGGACATTATTGAAATGATGGAACAATGCCAGAATCTGTTCTGGAGGCAACCCTTCTATAATGCTGTGAATGACAATGATCTTATAAACTTAAAAAACACCAAATGGTCTGGTAGCACTTTATAGACTAACAAAACATGTAGATGGTATCATGAGCTTTTGTGGGCACAGCCCACTTCTTCAGATAACCAGAGTTTTGAGTTTAGGATGTGCAGACCCAAAATAAATAGGGGAGAAGGGGGAGGGAGGGAAAAAAGAAAGGGGGTGGGAAACAAGGAATGGAGGGTATGAAAATATCAAAGGGAAAAACAAGTAGGCAGAACTGGTAATCTATAAGCACCTGAAAATTGGATAGTTAAAAAGAAGCAGATAAGGATCAAAGGATAGCAGTTAGATAGGAAGGTTACTAAGGCAAGAATCTACACAGACAAAGAGCTGTTGAATTTTCCTTGAATGTTAGGTTGATAATGTCCCAGCGATCCGTTATCTCTATTGAGAAGGTGACCAGTGGAGAAATTGAATTTGTAGATGAATTGTAATTCCAACACCTCTCTGTGTATTTGGTTTATAGAATTGGTTTGTGTCAAGACAGCCACAAACTGGAGATCTTTTAGAGTGATTAGGTAGATGGAAGTGTTCCCCAACAGGTTTCTGTATATTCCCTTTACGTATATCTGATTTGTGTCCATTGATTCTTTCCTGTAGGGACTGTCCAGTTTGTCCAATATATATAGCAGTGGGGCATTCCTGGCATTTGATGGCATAGATCAAATTACTGGATGTGCAGTTGAATGGTCCTCTGATTTGGTAGCTTATGTTTTTGGCTCTAGTAATGAATTCGCTTGTATAGATATGTGGGCAGAGTTGGCACCGCGGCTGATTACAGGGCTGGGTTCCTGGATGCTTATGATGTGGTTGTGTAGCATGGTTACCGGAAAGAATTTGTTTCAGGTTGGGGGGTTGTTCTGTAAGCGAGAATAGGCTTTTCCCCCAAGGCCTCTGAGAGTGAGGGATCATTTTCCAAGATGGGTTGCAGGTTGTGTATATTTATATATGACTTTCATCCTAATGTGGTTTACACTTTTAAAAAACTTCTAGATAAAGGAATCACCTTATCCACCACTGAATTTCAGAAAGCTCTCGTCTAAAACATGGCAAATGTTTAGCAGGGTATACAACACTGTGACAGCTTAGGATAGGAAGTGCAGAATCCTTTTATACAGTTGAAATTATAAGGGAATTTAGGTAAGTAGGATGTAATTAGATGGCATGGTATTTATCAAGGGATCCGGACTTGCACGATATTTATGGTTTTCTAATGTAAAGCATCAATGTGTTTATATTCTATCTTTACAGTTTGGCATCAAAGTTTCTCTGGACAAAACATGATCTTACTACATCTCTAAGTACATAATGGACTAGATTCAATGATTCCTTCTTGCCTTTTAGTCAGATAAAGAGGGTATCTGACATGCAGAACTGTTCCTAGGGAATACACCCAATATAGGCAAGTTCTATGTGTGGCACTGTGACAGCGCTTCGGGTTTTTCCCGTCTCCCGTTCCCCCGTAATGGCATGGACAGACTCCATCAGCCTGTAGAATAGAGGGATTTTATTGTTTCTCCAGGATACAGCACAGCATAGATGCAATCCAATTCCAGGGCCAGGCCCAGGATGCCTCAGCCCCCCTTGAGATGGGATGGGGGGACTGGGCCCTCAAATCCCAGCCCCTGGCTCGGCTGCTTCCTCCATGATACCCAGCCAGAAACTAACTAACTCACTTCCAGCCCTGCCCCCCAGCCAGGGCAGCATTCCCCCTTCCTTTGTGTCTCTCCCTGGGGGGTAGCTGGTCAGACAGGTTACGAAGCCCCTTTTGCATAATGACTCATCCTCTGCCCTGCTGGGCCGTGCTGCAGATAGCCAGTGGAGGTCACTCACAGCCCAGGTACCCCCACTACGTCACAGTTCTTCCCCCTCCGAGAGCGAACTGAGCAGGGTCACTCCACTCGTGACCCAGGGAAGTTCGGGTCCTGTACGTGGGGACCCGCCCTGGGGCCTGGGTGCTCCCCTTGACTCAGGCTGGCCGCGGCGAGGCCCCACAGGAATCGGCTTCCCTCTGCCCACTCGCTGCACCACTCCGGGGGGACTGGCACAGGCCTGTCCTCTGTGGTCGCACCCACCCTTGCACTGGCCTTGATCTCTGGCCAGGGTCTCTCGGGCCGGGGCCGTGAGCTCAGCAAGCCTTCCCAGGACAGCCAGGGCATCTTCCACCCCCGACGCTCCGTCCAGGGGGGTCTTCCCCTCCCATAGCTCTCTCAGCAAGCCCAGGGGGTCCTCTATACGGGGTAGAGGCCCCCAAACAGCTTTCCTCCCGTCTTCAGCCTTCCCGCCCCTCTGGCAGGAATTGCAGGACCGGCAGTACCGCTGCACGGCTGCAAATATCCCCGGCCAATAGAAGTGTTGGAGCAACCTCAGCCGGGTGCTCCGGATCCCCCGGTGGCCCCCAAAGGGGACGTTGTGGGCCAAACACAACAGCTTGTAGCGATACTTTTGGGGGACGACCAGCTGCCGCTGGAGCCCCCCATGCCCTCACCTTCCTGGGGGGAAGCCATTCCCGAAACAGGAATCTCCGTTCCCACAGGAATCTCTCCTGGCCACCTCTCCCCAAGGGCTGAGCTCTGCTGAGG
>CM057846.1:49651411-49665475 GCA_030068395.1 Apalone spinifera | reverse complement strand
TGCAATTCGTTTGTCTGCATTTGCATTCCTCTCTTGAAAGAGGAATGCAGTGTAAACATACAGTAAGAGGCCATTGCAGTACCAGAAGTGGATGGCACTGTGAGACAAAGGGATGTGAATGAGACAACTGAGAGATGCTCTGATTCAATGTATTACTGCTAACAGCCTTTTGTTGAGCTGTAGCCAAAAAATAAACTGGCCTATACCCTGAGGAGGAGACTATCTGCAGAAACATTTCCAGCCTTCCCTTGGAATAAATCCTCCTACGGCACAAGGGAGCTAGGAGGATGGTGCATGGAAGTGTAATTCATATCATCTTGCTGCAACTTTATTGAATCTGGGACAGCTGTTTCTCCCCTTGCATCTTAAAGAAATGTTTCTGAAACCTGGAGCTTTCAGTAGTGTTGAAACATTTTAAGGACATTCTTTGAAAAGATCATAATCTTAATTTTTAGGGTCAGTACTAGGAACTGGGCAAAGATTTTGTCTAAAAATAAAACCATCAGCTCTGGAAATTGTTGAACAATTTCATAGATGACACAAAAACCAAATGTTTTTCTGAATTTTCAGGGGATAGGGTAGACAGGAGGGCTGGAAACATTTCTTAACAAGCTCTACTAAGTAATTTGAACTGTAAGAAAAGCCTAAGTGGTCAAACAGTGAACTACTGTAGAGAAGTTTAAAATGCAATTTTGTTGTGGTTATATTTGGGAGCCTGATTCTGCAAACACCACTGCGCATAGTCTTTACTACTGTGAATAATCCCGTTAGTTACTGTGGGTCTGATCCAAAACCCATCAAACTCTTTGGGAGTCCTTTCATTATTTTCAGTGGGAGATGACTCAGCCCTTTTGGTGCAAGGCTGAGCCTAAACGTGCTCAGTATGAATAAATAATATAGAATCTTTAAAACAATAGCCTACATCTGTCACTTTTAAAGGAAAGCTGCACAACATTATTTTCAAATATTTTTCTGATGATTCTGTGAATGAATAGTGAAAAATTTCTATTAATCTCTGTGATTGGTATTTTTAATACAAAAATACTAAAATATTTTTAAAGCAAGAAATAATTTTTAATATTAATTATAGAATCTTTGGTACAAGAAAGAAATAATACGGCTAAATAATAGCCTTTTTGTCTTTAAATTCATTCTTAGAAATAATGGAGTGTCACTTTGTAGCATTCTTAGATATTTTTAAAATGCAAGTGAGCTTTTTGTTCTTTTGCTTACCTTTAAAGTAAGGGACAAGTGTTCCTGTAGGCTTAGCCAATTGGATCTATGGTATTGGTGTTAGTAGCCTAGCAACACAATTTGATCTCAGACTTTTTGCTAGACAATAATCCATTTTTTTAGACACATAGGGGACTATTGGAAAGAACCAGACAACAACATTTGCTATCATCAGACACACTTATTTCCTGTATAGTGAGTTGTACTTTCTCCTGTACTTGTGAAGGTCAGTTTGGAACACGAAGCCTTGATTTATACTTAAACCCTGTAAAGATTCTGTAGTTACTGAAACTATTTTGGTAAATTTTAATGGTACTTAAAGCATAAGTAACATTTTTTTTCTGCAGGTACCTTTCAAAATAGTTTTTATCTAAACAATCACATCACTCCCAACTGTGCTGAATTCTTGTTGGTCACCAGAACACACTGTGACAGCTTTAGCTCTTCAGGTCCAGAGTTCCAGCTGCTAACCTGAACATCTGTTCTGGGATTCTGAAGTTTCTGTTTTTTTCTTCTGTGTGTATTTATTATGGACAGGAAATTTATACATTTATTTACATGCACAAAAGATTTTTTCATTGTTGCTCCATGTTTATGTGTATATAGGAATAAAATCTCATTGTTGCTTTTCCCCCTTTTTCTTCCACAATATATTCTCCGGTTGTCATCCACATATTAGTCAGAAGATGGAACTGAGGGATAGTAAGAGCAGTCAAGAAAACAGGCTTCTCGGTGAGTGACAGAGTTGATCCAGGGCTGCAGGCTGAAAGAGGAGATCAAGACAAAGAGAAGTGCAGCTAAGGGATCAGATCAGTCATCTCTAGGGCCATACAAAGTTCACAGCCATGAAAAAATGCACCACGGACCATGAAATCTTATCTCCCCCTCTTTTACCCCGTGAAATCTGGCTTTTGTATGGTAAGAGGCTCCTACATATTCTGGGCTCCAGCTACTAGTCCCTGCCAATCTTGAGAGGAACAGGACTTCCTCTTTCCCTGCAGGAACCATTTTTGGGACTGAGGCAGATACATCTCTGCGAATCTCCCCCCAGCTATAGGAAGTTCCACAGCTGTTTACTAGGATCCCATCTCTGATAATAAAGCAAAAGTCCCATCCATCCTCAGCCCCATCTGGATTAACACCTGGAGACTGGCATATGATAAGAGCCCCAAGCTGAGGCACCTCAGTACTGCAATTCCCCAGATCAGGGCCCAGTGCTCATTGGTTAAATGGGCCTTGGATTAGCTGTGAGGGGGACACCATGGTGCTTCCTGACCATGGGGGTCCTGGACAGTTGCTCACCCATAAGGCTGACCTTAACCCCTCAAAAAAAGTGGCAACCTCCCCATGTCCTGAGACCCACACTTCTGGACTGGTGGTGGTGCTGGCTTTAGAGCTGGTTGCCCAGCCAGTAACCACTACTCTCTGACAGGCCAGCTCTGCAAGCAGCACCCCTAGCACCAGCAGTGCAGAAGTCAAGGTGACAATCTTGCAATCTCCCATTAGGGCTCCACCCCCACAGGATCCCCGCACAGTTCCAGTGAATTTGGTAGAGCCCTACTCCTCACCACAGAAGTAGGAGTCATAGAGGACGAGTGTGGGAGATTGTGAGGCAAGGAAATGGGACAGAAAGGAGTCAAAAAGAGAGTGGTGGCCTGGGTAAGGCTGACTGAGCAGTAGATGACAGAAAATGGTAGGACAGAGGAAAGAGGTGCTGAATGAAGTACAGTTCAAAAGACAAGACAGAGAGAGTGTGGGATTGGGCAGGCAGGAGGGGTGGCAAGTGGCAACACGGAAGAAGCAGCCCAACTGCTGCCATGCTCCAGTGATTTCAGTTGCTGAAATTTTCCCTGTAGCTGGCACAACACAAAGCAGTTCACAAGCCAGAGAAGTCCTCAGCAGCCAATTGGTGCCCGGCAGTGCTGGTAACGTGGGCTCTCTGAGGACAACATTTTGCTGTCTGGATGAAAATCATATTTTTGATTCTTCAATCCATTCTGCCAATTTGGCTAATGATATCACTCTCCATGGGTCAGCTGACCTGGGTGAGGGTGGGCTAGCCTAGTGGTTGGAGTGGGCATCAGGCCTAGTGGCTGGGGTCAGCACTGTAGTCAGGAGCTGAGGCCCTGGGTCAAGCCGAGGGGTCACGAACTGAAGCAAGCAGAGTATCAGTCAAAGAGGGGTTGAAGGCAAGGGCAGCACAGAGGCAAGGCAAGATCAGCAGGATTAAGGTAATGCCAGAACAGGCACAGTAGTGGGCATGAGCCTTGAGAAGTCAGGGAGCAGCAGCCAGTCAGTTGATGTGTCTCAGGCAGCCTGCTGCAACCAGCTGTACTGAGGGGGCTGCCTGGAGAATAGGTTTGCTTCAGGCCCTGATGTCCTCTCTAAGGAGCTATGACGATTTCCAAGGGTGCCTGGTTTTCAATGGGAATGCCTGGTTGAAACCAGACCCTGGTGACTCTGGTCAGCCCCTCTGACTGGGCCATTAAAAGTCCAGTTGGTGGTGCAGTAGGGCTAAGACAGGCTCCTTGCCTGCCTTGCTTCCCAGAAAGTCCCAGAAGTTATGGCATGTCTTCCATTGGTTCCCACACGTAGTGGTAGCCATGAAGCTCTGAAAGCTGTCCCTGCCCCAAGTGCCTGTTTTGAAGCTCCCATTGGCCAGGGACTGTGACCAATGGGAACTGCAGGGGTGGTGCCTGCAGATGGAGCTGTCTGGTCGCACTCCACATAAAAGTTAGAGGGGGGACATGTTGCTGCTTCCAGGAGCTGCTTGAGGTAAGCACCGCTAAGAGCCTGCATCCCTGGCCTCCCCCACACATGTCCCCGCAACCTATTCTCACCCTCTGAACCCTTTAATCCCAGCCTGCAGCCCTGCCTTCAACCCAAGCCCAACCCTAGAGCCTATATACCTGCACCAGCCCAGAGCCTCTCCTGAACTCCAACTGCCCAAGTCCCATCCCAGAATCTCCACACCACAGACCTTATGCCCCCTTCTGCACTCCTACCCACTCTCCCACCTTGAACCCTTCATTTCTGGCCCCACCCCAGAGCCTGCAATCCCAGCAGGAGCAGTCTCCCTGTCCCCTCCCCCCCAGTATTGTAATCCCCTGAGCCAGCCTCGTGAAAATGAGGGTGGAGAAAGCCAGCAACAGAGGGAAGGGAAATGGAGTGATTTGGGGGCAGGGCCTTGGAAAAGGGCCAAGACAGGGGCCACGTTTTGGAAGAGGATCAGGTCAGGGGGTGAGACACGAATATTCATTTTGTGCAAGGAGAAAGTTGGCAACCCTATCCAAGCGGAGAAGTCAATCCAGAAGTACACCCAGTCTAAGCATTCTACCTGTTGATGTGTGTTTACAAACAGTACAGTATTTACAGTTCTTCTGAATTACATTTGACTGTTTCTTCCAGACCACTGCAAGTTAGTAACATCACTGCCAAGTGCTGTAAAGGAGTTGCTAGCTAGTGCAGTCACCCACGCAGGAAAGCCTCCATACATTTCAGGAAATGCTGGTAAGTATTGGCTCTCTTTTTTTAAAATGAGCACCTGCTTATCTCGAAAGGAGCCAGTGTCACTAGCTCAGGTATAAGGGGAATTAAAACAAGACAGTGTTTGACAGTTGTTCGACTAAGAATTATTTTTCCTAAGATTAAAAATGCATTTTGCCATTTTTTATGCAATAGGCGTGAGCCCTGAATAGAATGGCTTCACGTGAGGAACGGGAAACACAGCTGGGAAGAAATAAGAATCAGTCTGAATGCAGGCCAGCCCCTGATCTGCACCCTGAGCTTTTAAGTGCCTGCCTCCCACTTCCTGACTACCAGTCAACCTTTTTGCTTTTGCTTCAATGCATTGAAATGGCACTGCTAAGCCAGCTGCAGACTTCAGATCTTGAAATTGGTAAGGCAAGTGCACTCCAGGGTATATCTGACCTTGTGAATGTGTGATAAAAATAGATCACCTGGACAGACAATAGTCATTTCAGAGCCTCCAAAGTAAAGAACTTTCTGAGGAAGAAACACAAGGGAATATCAGAGGCTTCATTAATATCAAGGGTCAATGAGATAAAGAGAAAGATGGCTCCTCTCTGACACTGGAGAGAGGGATCTGGAGTGTTGAGGACTTGTTCAAATAAATGAGCATTTCAAAGCCTTCTAAGCTTAGTCTATGAGCCTCCTGTGATTCACTCAGTACTATTTTTATTTTAGTATATCTACTGCCAAATTCTTCTCTTAGTTACACCAATGCAAATCCTAACTAACTTGATGCCAGCTTTGATCTCAACTAATTTAATGGCTATTAGCCAGGATGGGCAGGGATGGTGACCTTACCCTCTATTTTCCAGAAGCTGAGAATGGGCAACAAGGGATGGATCACTTGATGGTTACCCCTCAATAAGTGAAGAATTTGGTCCAGTGTCATCAACTGATGTATAAGTACTGAAAGCTAGACTGATCACATGCCTGTTACAAGGGTGCCAGTGAACTTATTACTAATTTGCACAACTGTAAAAGAGATCAGTATCAGACCATGAGCTCCTTTTACACTAAATATTAATCTTTAATGATTTTTAAATAAGTTGTATGCCCATTCAAACAAACTCGGCATAGAAGAAGACTCAAACCTGACAAGAGATTTTTAAATGATATTAAGACAGTACAGGAACTCAGTGGAATATTCCTGGAGTGTTGTGGAAAACATAAAATCCACATTCTATCAATACAACAGCTTATATGTTAAAGAGATATTACAGCAATTATAAATTCAGCTCATGTATATCTGTCTAGTATAAAATAAGCCACTCTAGAAAAGTAATCATCACAGCTTTGGCAACATAGTCAATTTGCTGCAATAATATTTGTAAATGACCTCAGTGATCACCCTTTTTGTGTGTCTTTAAGAGAGTAATACAAATCCACACCTTGTAAAGATCTAGGCTAATAAATCATATTCAAATATACTGTGCAATATTCACAAATACAGTATTTTATGACAAATCCAGCTTTAGCTATGCCCATTGCTAGAAAAGTCCTGCTAGTTTTCATAGACAAACCAGACACGTTATTGCAGCAATCTATTTACAGTTTCTGTTAGAACCCATTTACCTACAAAAACTCAGGTTTGCTTAACCAACTCTCCATGTAGATTTCATTCGATTTCAAGAAATGTAGAATTATTTTAGATTTCATAGCTATGGCATTTAATGTGGGACATCAGCAAGGGTGCCATTTTGGGAGGGCAGGGGGTGCAGCAGTTGTGCATTACAGGACGCAGCTAGCTTTTCATCCCATTCCCTGGACACTAAGGAAGTGAGGGGAAAGTGCTTGCATTCTGTGCATGCCTCTCATACCTGGCCAGAACACAGCAGGAAATATCCTCCAGGCTGTGAATCGAGGTCTAGGCTGTGTTAGAAATAAAAGGTTAGTTTACTATTAATGAGTCTCTTCCAGAGCTCGGCAGAAAAAGCCTTCACAGGGAAAACATCACTTTCAGTACTCAGCTTGTGCTTTGGCCAAGAATGTCTTCATTATGTGGCTTGCAGCCAGGGTGAAGGCATCCGTCCCTACTTCTATTTCTAGTTGAATAATAAGGGCTGCTGTGCGTATTACCTCCTCTCAGATTCCCACTTTATTAACAAGTCTCTGATTATTGCAGTTTTGCCCTCAGCATGAAGAAGCCCTACTTTTAAAGCTATTTAAATGAGTATATCCTCAATGGGAAAAAAGAGAGGATCTGTTCATTTCTGAGAAATGTGTAGTCATGCCTCATACCATGGTGGCTCTGCAACAGGGAACCTATAACCTGTACATACTCATACCAGCCCCTTGTTCATGTGCATCAAATCACTGCTTGTACTGCAGCAAACTCCCATGAGAATATAGGCTTATCACTATGACACGGGTATCTCTGATCACTGGGAGGTGTGGTACAATCCAACCATTACTGTCTCCTTCCCGCTAAAGTAGCATACTGGAATCTTTGGACTCAGCCCTGAAGTTCTTATTTGGTCCTGACTTGGACAAAAATCTCTTGCTGTTGCTATAACTTATTATTTTTTCATTATCATTAATGTTTCATTGCTAATGTGTTGACTGATTTGTATGTTTAGAGTGCTATGAATGTGCATGGCATTGAAATGAAAATAAAATACTTGGTGTGTGCCCTGTAGATTTTTTACAGGCTAAATGTAAGCATAATTAGATGATTACAAAGAGCATAGGAAACAGCAATATGTAGGAAACTCAGTTGAAGGAGGTTCCTTACAATGTTTTGTTTAATTTTCTCTCTGGAGAGAATCCCCCCTATATTTTAGCTTGGAGCTGATGCTTCTGATAAAGCCTCACTTGCAATTTTCCATTTCCTATTTCTAGCAAAAAGAAGTGTTGAAGAAATAGGTGACTGAGGTCAGGAAAATACTGCCACAGAGTAGTTTCTGTGCAAGTGCCGACTATTTGGGGAGCAAGGTGCTTTGCCTAATTAGCCAAACATTAATGAAATAATCTATACTGGACCAAATATTGGGCAGAGTTGTTCAAAATCTTGCTCCAGAGTCACCCTAAATCTAACCCTTATTACCCTAAATCTAAGTCTACATGGTATACATGAAGGATTTACCACCTTCAAGATTGCAGAAGGGCAGGAAAAGGCATAGCTTATATAAACAGTGGTAGCATTGTAAACATATTTATTGAGTGTTTTCTGTTTAGTCACCATGACTATTTTTTGGCAACATTTCTCTGTGTCGTTCTCTACAGAATGAACCATCATTTGAGTTTATAGGGCTGACCTTGTTTTTCCCATTTAGCCTCTGTTCTGTATGAGAAATGTTTCCAGTGTTGTAATGGGGTTGGTCCCATTATTAGAGAGACAAGGTGGATGGGTTAACATATTTTATTAGACTAACTTCTGTTGGAGAAAGAGACAAGCTTTTGAGACACACAAGACCCAGTTGAAGAGCTCTATATTGTCTCTTTTACCAACGGATACTGGTCCAATAAATAGTCCACTCAGTTTCTTTCTCTAATATTAGAAATTTCACATTTGGTAAAATGCATACTGTTCCCAAAGGTGAGAGAGAGATTTTCCACACTTTTCTCTTCTTTTTCCATTTTAAGTTCATTTTCTTTTCATGTAAAGTTCTTTTTTACCCAAATTCCCTAGTGCAATTTTTATTCACAACTGCATGCCACCTCAACTTCCACTAATATTACAGAGCTGTAACATTAAAGCACCATCCTCAATTCTGGAGAAGATTAGTTTGGATCTAAATGTCTTGGTTATAGCCCATACCTAATGAGTTTCATTTCACCTGCTGTGATTGTATTGCATTTCTATTGACAATCATGAAGTAAATGTGGGATATGTATCACCTATCTGGTGGGCAGCGAAGAGAAAAGAATTTGCCTGTATTTGCTGAATTTCTCTATTCAATTATTTTTTTATCAGCATGCATGTCTTTTTACAATTTACCTTTTCAGATCTTCATTTAAAACTTGTACAGTGGTTGACTGTGCAAGTATTCCAGTATATTCCAGAAAAATATTAATTCTTACCTGGCAGTTTTTTAAAATGTAAAAGCCAATAGCACTCAGGACAGCAATCAGTCGGGTAGCACCAATATGAAGAACATCCATATCATTCATTTGTAATACCTTTACATTATATCTTGATCCAATTGATCTAAGAAATAGTTACCCCAATGCTGAACCCAAGTCTTTTACATGATACTACATATGTGCTGCCTTCAATTTTTCAGCAAACCTGAAATCTCACCCCCCCATCGCCCCTTTCGAATGAATAGTAACAGGGGACAGCTGGTACACATTCTCTCAAGACATTAAGTGCAGGTTTTGTTCTTCATGATACAAGCAGTGTAAATCCTATTGATGCCAAACATGCATTTTTGGAGACAGAAGAGACTTCTTAGTCTGGAGGCACCATCCTTGATCCTACCAGCAAATGAATGGTGGAAGAAGAAAGCCAAGCTTACAGCTCTGAATAATGATTTCAAATAAATAATATAAATGAACGCCAAGGGCTAAGCTCATGCCTTGCTAACTCCACTGATATTGCTGGATTTACACTAGGCATAAATTTGGCTGGCTGTGTTCATTTATAATGATTTAGTTATTAAGTCTACATATATTTCTGCAACCCATATCTTGAGATAGTGAAAACACAGTTCAAGTGATGAAGATGACATTTTGCAGCTTGTCTTTGTGAGGAGGCAGGTTTTGTTTTTGCTCTCTTTCTCCATGGGGCTTAAAGACAAGGCTCAATTATTGGCAATGGTTATACAGGCCCATTAATGTCACTGGCTATTTTTCTTGTTTTAATAAAGGAGACCCAAAAGAACTGTATTTCCACCCAAACTTGTCTGCTTGGGAGGGAAAGAAATTATAGAGAGAAATTAATCCTCAATAAGATTTGCTTTAGTATCCTTTAAACCCATACTGCTGCCAGGAATCAGATAAGAAAATGTTAGGAATGGATGTTATAAATTTTTAATTGTTTATTATTCCTTTAAGGTAGGCAAATATAGTAAATATAGCCATACTGCAAAAGGGAGTGGCTGAGCCCAGAATGGCTGCATCTTCTGTGCTTTTCAAAGCTTGGTGTTTTATTCTGTTTATATTCTTCAAGTTCAGCTTGTGGGGGGGTGTAGCTGTCATCTTTGCTAGTCAAAGCATGGCATTCCAGACTACTAGACCTTGGTGTAGAATCATCACCCAGTCTTGGGAGTTCTGCTTGGCAGAGCACCTTAGCTCCACTTCAGCAAAGCATTGAAGCAATGCTTATGTTTCATCCCTTTCTGCACAAGACAGTAGCAAATGCTGATTAGCTCTGAACACTGCTGAAAAGGATTGGACTGCAGAATTAGGTCCTACACAGAGATTACTGGAACATTACATGCCTGACCTTTGAGTATCATAAACCAGGAAATACACAGAAACATCTCCCAACTGCAAGACTTGGATGGTAACTAAATGGCACACACAGAGTACCCATAAAGATTTAGCATTGTACTTGATGGTGATGAGCAGGAAAGCTCATCCAACAGGCTATTTTAGCTGCTAATTTAACAGGCCTCAGTGCGGTTGTTTTTAAGACCCTGTCATTCCCACAAAAAAAGCTATCCAAAAGGTGATTTGGAAATTTCCTTTTTAACAAAGTATGACCAATTCATGTGCGATAAAACTGGAGAAAGGCTGTGACTTTGCAATAAGATTCTCATAGAAAGGGGCGGGGTTTGCAGCTGCTGAAATACATTTTAAGTTACGGATAGTTCCAAAGGCATGTATGTTTTCTATGAGAAGAAGCCAGCTGATGTCTCTTCTTAATTTGTTTTATTTGATTCCTGTTATTTACCCAATGATTTGTTAAGGTTGAAACAGTAACTCAAGCTGGCATCACCTATGACTTTTACCATTATATCATATCATTCATTGCTATGTCCTTAAATTTAATCTTTCCTAATTGCAATTCATTCTGGATCTGTTTCACTTCTTAATTCTTACTTTGATTATTTAATAGAATTCTTTGCAATGTTTCTTTTTACATCTGCTGTAGTGTTCCAAATTAAGCCCTGTTGTAACTCCAGTGACATTGCAACACGGGTGAATTTGGCTCAATATAGTTGAATAGTGGCATCCTGGTGTCTCTTGGTCAATTTAATTATTTCTGTAAATTTCTGGGGAGAGAATGTGATAAATGAAAAGACAGTACCTACAGGAATTTCAAGTTTCTCCAGATGGCTCCATCTGCTGGCCCACAAAGGTATTTGTCCTGTGAAAATTATCTTTAGGCAAACAAGTTTTTGTTGCTGTCAGGTTTTTCACAAATATCTGTTCAGTCATGGTTTGCAAAAGTGTACATAAACTTAATGTAATGAAATTAAGGCTGTCAAGCAATTAAAAATTAATTGCACTGTTAATAATATACCATTTATTTAAATATTTGGATGTTTTCTACATTTTTCACATATATTGACTTAAATTACAACTCAGAATACAAAGTGCACAGTGATCGCTTTATATTTATTTTTTATAATAAATATTTGAACTGTAAAAAAACAAAAGGAACAGTATTTTTCAATTCACCTAGTACAAGTACAGTAGTGCAATCTTTTTATCGTGAAAGTTAAATCACAACAAATCAGGAAAGAGATCTTGGAGTTATCGTGGCTAGTTCTCTGAAAACGTCCACACAGTGTGCAGCGGCGGTCAAAAAGGCAAATAGGATGTTAGGAATTATTAAGAAAGGGACAGAAAATAAGACAATATCTTACTGCCCCTGTATAAAACTATGGTACGCCCACATCTTGAATACTGTGTATAGATGTTGTCTCCTCACCTCAAAAAAAATATTTTGGCCTTAGAAAGGATTCAGAAAAGGGCAACTAAAATGATTTAGGGGTTTGGAACGGGTCCCATATGAAGAGAGGCAATTAGGACTTTTCAGTTTAGAAAAGAGGAGGGGGATATGATAGAGGTATATAAAATCATGAATGGTGTGGAGCGGGTGAATAAAGAAAAGTTATTTATTAGTTCCCATAATAGAAGAACTAGAAGACACCAAATGAAATTAATGGGTAGCAGGTTTAAAACTAATAAAAGAAAGTTCTTCACACAGCGCATAGTCAACTTGTGGAACTCCTTGCCAGAGGAGGCTGTGAAGGCTAGGACTATAACAGAGTTTAAAGAGAAGCTAGATGATTTCGTGGAGGTTAGGTCCATAAAAGGCTATTAGCCAGGGGATAGAAATGGTATCCCTGGCTCTGTTTGTCAGAGGCTGGAGATGGATGGCACGAGACAAATCGCTTGCTCATTGTCTTCGGTCCACCCCCTCTGGGGCACCTGGCTCTGGTCAATGTCGGCAGACAGGCTACTGGGCTAGATGTACCTTTGGTCTGACCCAGTACTGCCGTTCTTATGTTCTTATGAAAGTTGAACTTACAAATATAGAATTATGTACAAAAAATAACTGCAATCAAAAATAAAACAAATGTAAATCTTTAGCGCCTACAAGTCCATTCGGTTCTACTTTTGTTCAACCAGTTGCTCAAACAAGTTTTGTTTACAGTTTTCTTACAGAAGATAATGCTCCCTGCTGCTTGTTTACAATATCACCTGAAAGTGAGTACAAGAAGTCACATAGCACCGTCGTAACCAGGGTCATGCTTCAACTAACCATTCCAGAGGACATGCATCCATGCTGATAAAGGGTTCTGCTAGATAAGGATCCAAAGCAGTGCAGACCAATGCATATTCATTTTCATCATCTGAGTCAGATGCCTCCAGCAGATGGTTGATTTTCTTTTCTGGTGGTTTTGGTTTTTTGTAGTTTCCACATCAGAATGTTGCTGTCTTAAGACTTCTGAAAGAATGCTGCACAGTTCTTCCTTTTAAGATTTTGGAAGGCACATCAGATTTTTAATCTTAGGATCAAGTGTTGTAGCTATCCTTAGAAATCTCACATTGGCACCTTTTTGTGTTTTTTGTCAAATCTGCTGTGAAAACATTATTAAAATAAACAATGTACGCTGGGTCATAGTCTGAGACTGCTATAATATGATACATGTAGCAGAATATAAGTAAAACAAAACAGTAGATATACAATTCTCTACAAAGGAATTCAGTGACAAATTTAATTAACACATTTTTTTTAATGAGCATCATCAGCATTGAAGTATGTCCTCTAGAATGGTGGCCAAAGCATGAAGGGGCATATGAATATTTAGCATTTCTGGCACATAAATATCTTACAATGGCAGCTACAAAAGTGTGATGGGAACACGTGGTCTCACTTTCAGATAACATTGTAAATAAGAAGTAGACATAAATATTTATAAACACGTATAAACAAATTTGTCTGAGCAACTGGCTGAACAAGAAGTGGGACTGAATGGACTTGTAGGTGCTAAAGTTTTATGTTGTTTTAGGTTTTTTGAGTGCCCTTATGTAACAAAAAAAAATTGTATGAGGTGAATTGAAAATACCATCCTTTTGTTTATCACTTTAACAGTGCATGTATTTGTAATAAAAATTATAGAACTTGAGCACTATACACTTCATATCCTGTGTTATAATTGAAATCAATATATTTGAAAATATAGAACATCCAAAAACATTTAATATCAATTGATGTTCTGTTTTTAACAGTGCAATTAAAACCACCATTAATTGTGATTACAGTTAATTTTTAACTCAATTTTTTTAGTTAATCATGGGAGCTAACTGCCATTAATCAACAGCCCTTAATGAAACTTAAGGGACTATTCCTATATGCATTCAAATATTTTATTGTAGTCTTCTGCTATTCAACATTTTTGTGGCTATATCAGGCTTTTGTCAGTTCTTTGGGATGAGTAATTTTTGCTCAGTTATTTTGATGTGTCTGGTTACCATTTACATTTCATTTTTATGAGACTCTCTGATCTGCCTTTAGATAACAGGACATTTTTTCTGCTCCAGGCAGAAGAAACAGCTGCCTCTCCTCCTTAGCCTATATAATTTTCAGTAACTCGTTAAATTACATGTTTTAAGTACTCTTAACTAGGCATTTAACTTAGCTTAACTGGTAAAATACCAGTCCATTATAAACAATTGATTATTGACAAGATGGGACTTAAAAGTTTCAGAGGAGTAGCCGTGTTAGTCTACAACTTAAAAAAAAACCTTAAAAAATAATGAGTGGTCCTATGGCACCTTAGAGACTAACAAATATATAGATGAGATTTAATTACCTTTCAGAGAACAGTCTTTCTCATGAGATTTCCAGTCCTTCTAAAGCCTCAGACTAGTTTCTGCTGTAGCGCTTTTTTTTTTTTTTTT
>CM057846.1:49612369-49642951 GCA_030068395.1 Apalone spinifera | reverse complement strand
GTGACGCTTTAGAAGAGATTATACATGCTGTTTGATGAAGCATGTGTTGTCACTCCAGTAGGGATGGATAGAGCCAAGCTCATTGCTGGGAGACAAGCCTGGGGAGCAGCCTGAGTGTAACCACTTGGGTTTGCACTGCACACAAGAGTAAGGCAAAGCCCCAAGCTAAGAAAGTGCCTTGGTTTGGGGCTTCAAGAGAACCAAGGCTGCAGGAACAATTCAAGCTCTCTGTTAATGATGGAGTTTGGGCTTCCTCGTTTATCATCCCAAATTTCTTCCATTATAATCATGGTATCTCTTCATTTTATTAATCGGTGTCACTCTGGGCTCGAACAATTCCTGGGTGAATTCCTGCCTCTCTAATGTTGTAGGAGGATTCTCGATCTCAAGATAATAAGTGAGCATTCAGAATAACCAATCAAAGAAAGAAGCCCCCCAACACACTTTTCTGTATTAGGGTCTTGTCAGAGCTGTAGCTGTGCAAGTGTTCACCCCTGTCATACAGGAAGCTAAATGTCTTGCAAAGTGGCTTTGGCTTAATTGACATCTGCTTTGACTGTGATAATATTTGAGGGCACTCAACAGGATGTACTCAATACCTTTCAAAACTTGACCTTTGCATTTTGCCCTAAACTATTCAATATTACAGAATTGTTGGAAGGGGGGAAACAGTTTTATTACAGACAAGAAGCCCATTGACAGCAAGTTGACAGTGCAAAATATGCTTTTTTATTTATATATTTTTTAAGTTTTATATGGCATGATTACTTACTTCTATAAAACTGCTCTACATTGCAGGTAGTATTATCATTAACATTTCCAGACTTATTAAGCAGGATCTTCATTTTGGTATCAGCATGAGTCATGCGTCTCAGCAAAGGAAGTGTTTGGTTGTTTCATTACTAAACCAAACAAGAAATCCTTGTGTCAATGTTAGGTTCCATAATTTTTATATATATATGATTCAGTACAGTTTGTTCTTCACAACTTTTTAGTGGTTAAAGAAAAGGAAAACATTAGAAGACTGAAAATGGATAAAACACCATCAGATTTTATTAGCCTCAGGATGACATTACCAAATATTGTCAAATATCCCTATGTTCAACAGCCTCTTCCAAGAACAATGCCAGTAAGTACAGGTCAAATATTTTTAAAAGGTGAACAAGAGTTCTTGTGATGGGAGCAACCGGCAGTCAGCTATAAATAAGAGAGGTTTGTGCTCGAGTAGACTGATGCCTCAGAGCAGTTGTTCTTTGTAATGGTAGGCAATCCAAGTGTAGTAGTTTTCCCAGTTCCCCAAAGGCCTGCTGAGAAATATGGCTGAAAGCTGACAGCTGCAGCTAGTGGCCTGCTGATGTATTAAGAGCTACAGTTCAAGCTACAGTAACAGTGTGAGTCCATTCTGAGGGAAGTCCTTTTCTCCTTTCTCACTTTATTTTTATGTGTGCTATGTTTGTTTATATTGTTGGAGATGTTTGCTCCCTGGATGAGGAAGTTGGAAATCTACAAATCACATACTATACGGTCAGATTCATCCCTGCTATAATTCCATTCAAGAAGAAATACCAGACTAACCATTACTCTTTGACACTGACCTACTATGGTCAGGTAATTTCCTCCACCCTTGAGAACTGGAAGTTTATTCCCACTGTGTCAGACTAACAGTTAGCATGGAAGTTCCCCCAGCAAGCTCTCATGACACAGTAAATATCTCAGCACTTAACAGAGGGTTAAGAAGATTCTAATTGAAAGAGCAGCATGTTTTTTTCTCTTTCTTGGGTCACTTGGCTAATCTAATTTGTGTGCTGCAATTGTTGTCTGCTCTCTATGAAGTTCTTAAAAAGAAAATAATCAATAAAGGAAATTCAAAAGTTACAGTATCAAAATAAAAAAATATTTCCTGCACAATAAGTATAAAGAGTAGGCTACTTCTATCAATGCTTCTGCTTCTGGAATTACTGAAAATACTGTCCCCCTAAATGGGCAGCTCTCAAATAGTAAACTGATAGTGTAACTTTTCAGTGCCAAACATGGGAAGACATTTTCATCCATTAATATTGTGACAGCTGTAAGGCCTAGGATGTATAAAGTGTTCAGAGGTTTATATTGATATGTCAGACAAACATAGACTTCTGGGACAATATGTGTTAAACAGATTTCCTGTGGAGCAGAAAATGCCACAAGCCAGTTATGCAACACACACAACAACAACAACCACAGTAATTCCTCATTTAACATGGTAGATGCATTTCAGAAAATGATCACGCTAAGCGAAAAAGTGCTATGCGGGGTCAATTTTCCCATTGAAAATAATGGAAAAGGTGGGGGTTGTGTTTCAGGTGGTGGTGTCAAAGTCAATTTTCTGTTGGTGCTGAGTTGTCAACGTCAACTTTAGATGATCTAGATAGAACAGCTGATGTTGTTTTAGGTTGAACATGAAAAAACTTTTGATAGAGAGCTGCTTTGCTGTGTTTTGTTTTTCATTGTAAAGTTGCTGGTAGCAAGATATGGCGCTTTCTAAGCTTTTCGCTACTTTTGAGTTCCGTTCGCGATCAGGATCATTCTCATCAAAAATATTTATTGCATCACTTATAAGCTTAAATGCTTCAGACATAACTTTCATTGATAATGTTTGAATAACTGGCTCAGCATTTTCAGGCTCATTTTCCAGCTGCTGCTCATCCAGCAGGTTCAACTCGTCGATAAACAACTCTTCCCCATGAGAATCGAGCAACCCTTGTACATCAGTAGCATTCACCTCCTCTAATCCTGCTTCATGGGGTAGGGCTACAATCTGCTTTTTAGCTTCAGCGATTTCAGTGTCGAACTCCCTGAACTTGTGAACACATGCAGGCCATATACAGTGCCAAATTGCGTTAAGGCAACTTGATGAAACTTCTGCCCAAGCCTCTGCTATAATATCTATAGCATCTTTAACATTAAATGTTCTCCAGAACTCCTTGATTGTAGGCTTATTCTCGCCATCTGTCTCCCTTATAAGCCTAGCAAACGTACGGTGCAAGTAATACGCCTTGAAAGCAGCTATCGCTCCTTGATCAAGAAGTTGAATTAATGAGGTTGTATTGGGTGGTGAAAATAACACTCAAATGTTTTCTGAGAGATCAGTAAGGCAAGGAGGATGCCCTGGTGCATTATCTAGAAGAAAATTTTGAAAACAAGATTTTCTTGCAAACAGTAGTCTTTCAACTCAGTAGTTAGGCGATTGCAGAAGTAGTCTGTGAAGATGTTTGCAGTTATCCATGCTTTCGCATTAGATCTCCAAACAACAGCAAGATGATCCTTTGAATACCCAGCTAAAGCTTTAGGGTTGGTGGAATGGTAAACTACTATCGGTTTGAGCTTGCAATCCCCATTGGCATTGGTGCATAGCATCTCAGTCATACGATCCTTTGCAGCCTGAAAACCAGGTGCATAAGCCTCATCACGAAAGAGATATGTGCGTGCTGGCATGCGCTTCCAGTAGAGTCCTGTTTCGTCCAGGTTAAACACCTGTTTAGACAAATAGCCACCTTCCTTTATAATAGTTTCAAATATCGCTGGGAATGATTCAGCAGCCTCTGGGTCAGCAGCCTCTCCAGTTATTTTTATATTATGCAAGTTTGAGCGCTTTTTAAAGTGTTTGAACCAACCATGACTTGCATTAAATGGTTTGGCATCCGTTTCATTCAGTTCTATTTTAACAGCATCATATAAAGCTTTGGCTTTTTCCTGAATAACAGCCAAACTCACTGGCATCTTTCATTGTGTTTGGCCTTCATTCCACATAGACTATCGCCTCTCCATATTTTCCATTAGGTTAGATTGTGTACGAATAACTTTCTTCACACTTACTGGTGTTGCATTTTTGCAACTTTCCTTAATTTTCTCAGCTTGGGCACGGATTGTGCGCACACTAGATTCATGCATATTCAAAGCGCGGGAGATATCACAATTGCGTTCACCTTTTTCAATTCGCTTAATCACTTCAAGTTTCTCTTCTAATGTAAACGATTTTCTAAGCTTCTTGTTTGCAAAAGCAGATGTATCACTTTCCTTATGCTTTCCACTCATGATAAGGGATACAGTAACACACAGCAAGATACAGTATCTAGCAACACAAGTCGCCGCAGTTTGTTAACACAAAATAAACACGTGAGTGAGCAGAGGAGTGTTGTGACCACATGTACAGTATTCATCTGCTCATGCGTACAGTATTACCACTGTTTTCACAACTTATACCGCTGCACGAAGTAATCAGCCCCTTGATTTTTTCGTGTTATTTCGGGGATGGTCATGTTATTCAAAAAACGTTCCCTAAAAAAAATCTTGCTATTGCAAAAACGTGTTAAGCAGGCACATGTTAAACAAGTAATTACTGCATTAGAATCTACACCCAGATGTTTGAGCCATTCTCTGCTGGTTACCTGTCCCTGGAGACTGAATATCAAATGCCCAAGGTGTACAAGGAAGCAGCTAATCTACCAAGCCTTGGTTCCAGCTCCTGATTTAGACTGATATAAACACTTAATCACTAAACACTTAATCACAGGGAGAAATCAGTTGCAGGGTTTGAAGGACTGGCATTTACCAGAACCTTGTGTTGGAGTTTGGGATAATCTCTGGTCAACTCTTCAGCATGTGTGAAGGTTCTTTTATTGTTTTAATATGCTTTCTCTGTAATGCTTTTACCCTGAATATAAATACACTTGTTTTGAAGGAGCTGGGTGGTAGCTCATAATTGCTGGCAGTACAAACTGGACATAGCCTTCAGACATAAAGCATGGCATAGATGATGGCCTAGACTGATAGTGAGCTGTTCAGCCTTATAACCCAGGGTCTGGGAACAGTAACACATGGGTCTCTGCCCAAATGAGGTGAAGGCTGGAAGCCAAAAACTTTTAAATGGGTGCTCTTGGACCCACACAGGGAGAAGTGAAGGTACAATCACCATGAAATTGAAGCTTATCTTTTTAGCATCATAAAAATAAATGTGGTCCAAGGGATAGCTCTCTGGACTAGTACTCAGGAACAAAAAAACACAGCTAAACAGAAAATTGTGTATTGTTCCAAAGACAAATTTTAAAAAGAGGATATTTTGAGAGGCACTAGACTTTGTGTTGTGGATCTAGAATGAGTCGCCATGAATACTGTAAAAGGCAAGACTTAGTAACAACTGCAAATTCCTTGAAAATGGCACTTATTTATCCAAAGCTATTCATATATTTTAAGCACAACTAGTATAAATAATATTAAAGATATTTGGGTTTGATCATACATTCCTTGAACATTCAAATTCCATTGCAATGAAGACATAATACAACACTGAAGATCATAAGGCCTGATAACCAAGAGATGCAAATGTTCCATTTATATGGTCAGTGTGAATCTGGATCCTAGACCATAAAAACAGAATTATGGGGAATAGATTGAGGATGTGCTACTGAGAAAAATAGTTTTAAAAATTAAGTTAGTTTGGGAAATGAACTAGAAGATCTAATAAATCTTTATTCTTCCCAGCATCTATGATTTACAAGACTTATCTTTTAAAATTTATTCATCATCTCTTTTTCTCTTCTCTTTTTGACATATTGCATATAAACACTTTGGCAGTGTTACTGCAACATATGCTTTTGTATGAATAATTCAGTGGTTGGACCATTCTGTGTCACTCCTCTCTATATTAATGTGAATATGGGGAATATACACGACACTGACTAATATAGAAAGACTTGGATAGAAAACAACACTGTGAAAATGTGTCTGACAGACGTTATTTTATATGTAAAATGTCTTCAGTTCTTTAGAACCAAAATGATTGGTTTTATTTTTTAAAAGATTTCATTCTTGAACATGCATAAACAATTGAGGGAGGGGGAAATAGGACTCACAGACCTTCCCCACAAGGCTCTTACAACCAAATGGCAAAATTTTCATGCATTACTCACTCTGAACACAACACTAACCCTTGCATATCCCATTGGTTTTAGTGGCACTCCTGAATACAAAACATGAGCATGGCTATACTCCTGTACAGAGGGGTAAAATGATATTTGTACTGCTCTGCAGAGGATACCAATATTACAAGTAACAATGCAGTGGGAAAAGAACAGTCTCCATCAGTATACTACTCTGCCTTCCATATGTGTGGATGGGAAAAGAGCAAGTGGGGGGAAGAGAGGATATAAAGCAGGGGTGGGCAATAAGATTTTGGAAAGTGGTCGAGGGCTGCACTCTTCCATTATATTAATGGAGGAGATGTGGAGTCTGTGATGGAGGTTGGGTGCAGAAAGGAGCTTGGGGTAAAGGATTGGGGTGCAGGAGAGAGAATGGAGTCTGGGGGAAATTTGGGTGAAGGAAGCAGTTGTGACCTAAGGCAGGGACTGGAGTGCAGGGGTTTGGGATGTGACCTAGAGCAGCAGGGTATTGTGATCTGGGGCAGGAGATTGGGGTTCTAGATCTGGGAGGGGGTATGGGTGCAAAAGGGGGCAGAGAGTTTGGGTATGTTGATTGGGGGCAGAGGCTTGGGGAAGGGAGAGGCTAGGGTGTCAGAGGCAGGCTCTGGCCAGGAAACTTACCAGACAGCAGCCAAACCAGCCTGCCTGCCTGCAGAGATAAGGCTTTCAGAGCTTAAAACATTTCCCAGACAGCCAGCCTGCCCAGCCAGGTGCTTGTGTGAATAACTGAGCAGAGGAGTGGTGGCATGGATCTTCTTGGCTGCCTGTTATTCAAACAGACAGTTCCCATTGGCTAGTTTCTGGCCAGAAACTGGCCAATGGAATTGTGCTGGGAGCAGAGGCAGCTCCTGAAGCTTTTCCCCTTCCCTCCAGTTTTGAAACAGACACTGGGTCAGGCAGCTGCATTTCTGAGCAGTGCGCAGGGCTGCGGGGAGCCTGCCCGGGGCTCCCCACTGCCTCCGTGGGCCAGATTTGGTGGCTCGGTGGACCGGATCCAGCCTGTGGAATGTATTTTGCCCAGGCCTTATGTAAAGAGTAGAGAGCCATGGCATAGCTGAGACAGGCACAAGGGAAAGTACTCAGCACCAACAAGATGGAACCTGGAGTCAGTCTAATTCTCTGCAGGCTAATTCTCTGCATTACAGTGTGGTTAGTTTGCTCCCAGGTCAGCACAATGACACACTACCCCATGTGTTTGGTGAAATCACAGATGAATTGGGTTGCTGGAGCAGTTGGTATAGTGGAGGTGCTGAAAGTCATTCATCCAAACTGTAAACCCTGCATTTAATGGAAACTACTTCAAGCCAGGGGTGCTACACCCCCACCAAACCCATAGTTCCAGCACCTATGCCTGAGCTCACAGTACCTTAGTACTGTTCCTTTTGAATAAGGGAATCGGAATTATCTCCAGAGTAACCATATAACAGAACATTAAGGGCCTGATCCTCGCATTCTGAATTTAGTGCGAATTGGACTGTTGCTTGCTTTAATGTGGCAGATTTGCCTTTTCAAATGAGGTGTTGACAATCTCTGTTAGTATGGGGCCTAGGTATTTCTTTCATTAACCAAGAAAGCTAGGGTCAAAGTTCTTTTCCATCCCCCTGTATTTCACTGTGACAGCACATCCATGTAGAGGGATGAGGTTTTGTCCCAAAGATTCAATGGAGGCTGCCTCATATATTGCAAAAATCTATACCCGCATTCAAAACCATGTCTGTAACCCTTAAACACACACACACTGAGAAACAAAACCAGCAAGTCTAGGATTGATTAGAAACAAAACGGAATATGGTTAGCTGCACAATGTAAAATACAGCTGCACAATGTAAAAAGACAAGGGTCAATATATTTGCATAATATATATACATAAAATAAAATATAGATGCTCAGATGAACTAACAAAACATATGCCAAACACCTGCCTGATCACTTTGCATGTATGTTATATTCTGCTTCCATCCTTTTGTCTATTTGCCTCTCTGCAAACTCTTTGGGGTTGGGCCAATATCTTCCTATATCTATTTATGCCACTCCAAATTAATCTGTATTCAGAAAGCTAGCACAATTCCCAGGAACTTAAGTCCTATTTAAAGGAGCGGTGTCCAAAACTGCTACATATCAGCGTGTGCTCCAATATTATCAAAATGTGGTGCCAATATATTGCCTTTCATGAATGATCTGTAAAAAGGGGGAAGGGAGGAAAACTACCTGATGTTGAAATGCATTCATTCAGTGTTTGAAAGCAGCTTTTGTCATCAACAGGACCATAGTGATTGCATGATGTGGCTATCTACTTTAGATAGCTGCTGTTTTTATGCATGTCAGTTTGCTTAAAGGGGCACCTGTGCATCAGCCAGAATGCTAGTCACCCATCAGAATTTATTTTGTAGTATATATTCTTGGGGTCAGTTTGTGAACTTCTTACTCAAAGTCCAGAGGGATTATTTGCAAAAATAATCTCACTGGCTTTAAGGGATGTGCTCATCAAGTAGATTCTCAGCAGTGGGTGCAAGAGGTATACAGTCTGACATTCAGTGACTGCAGAAGAGTCAAACTGGATGAATATTGGAAGATAATTCTTAGACAAATCTTAAGAGGGCTTAATTTATTATATGAGGGCTTCAAATTACAGTACCCCAATCAGATGCCATGGACCACTGTTTGTTATCTATAGTGTAGGTGCTAGTAATAGCATAATCACTTTTAACTGTCTGTTGAAACTATAAACAAGTTGCAAAAGTTCTACCAATGCTCAGTCTTGACAAATTAGCCCTCCCCCCACACGCATCTATATTGTGGCACTTGTAATTTTAACCTCTTTTTACATGTACTTTGAGCATTAAAATGAGTAGGACCCAAATAAATCAAAATAAGTTGTGTGCCTTGCATGTTAAAAAAAGTAGTCAATTTAAAGTAAAGGAAGAGAGAATTTCCATCCCATTTGATGCTTTTAATTACATTTCTTATGAATGGTCTGAATCTTTCATACCTGAGTTGCCACATCAAGCAAGTTATTTTTAGTAGCTGTAGCCAGAAGCTACTGTTGCTACCCTACAGCGGCATAGCCATAGATACATTTTACATCCTGCAGTTTCAGGCTCAGTAGGTAAATTAAATGCATTATCTGATATGGCGTCTTTAGTGACAATTAATAAATATTGGACAAATATTAACTGAAAGGAGAGGGAAGCAAAAGAAAGACAGCCACAGAAATTGCCTGTTTTGTTTGCTCAAAAGATGCCTTAGATACATAAAGTTGAAAAAGAACAGATTATTTTTAGGAGCAGATATGTCAAAGCGCTTTGAAAATTGCCTTTCTTCTGAGTACACAAAAGAGCCACATTTTAAAAAAGGAGTTTTCAGCATTTTCAAATTCAGGTTAAGTATTGTATACAAAGTCATGTTCTGTTTAGCTGTGTTGGGTTTTTTGTTTTGTTTTATTTCCGCCTCAGTGCTAGGCAGTTGACTGAGAAAGCAGTCTCTGAAGTAATGAATTAGACAGCTCCTACTGTAAAAGGTACATTTTCATTAGGGTGAACAAAGGCACCTGCTGGGTGGAATTTGATGGGTAACTTTAAATAGAAGGACAAACTGCCTTTATCTGAAGGCAATGTAAAGATTTATAATGGGCAGCAGGGCCTTTGTCTCTTGAAACAGTCCTCCTGAAAGTAGTGCTATGATTTAATCAAATTATAGGCATTTCCTACTATCAAGGACATTTTAACAGAAGGTTCACAAACCATTGTCTTGAAATGTTAAATGGCACTAGTGGGCTCCCATTTTGTGTATGCGTGTCTCCCTTAATATAAGTACAAGTAAATAAAAATTAGGCTTCATTTTGGTTATTTTAATTATTCCATTTGAAGTAATAAGCTCAAAACACCAATATGCTGTCAATCATTTATACTCATGTTGTTCACCTAATTTTTTTGAAGTATGTTACAAGATCTGAATATCAAATTTAAACCAATCTTACAAAAGTGCAACTGCAGATGAAAATAACTTACTTTACAATCAATTGGTTTTGTGGCGCTTTTTTGGTAAAATGCTTTGAGATCCTTGAATAAAAGTCACTACAGATCTGTACATGATTATTAACGATCCAAACCCAGTCGACCTAAAGGACTCTTAATTTCAAGCAAGTATGTGGGTAAAAAATACGGTGATTATTCTCACTAGTAAATATTTATATACTAGTTGTGCCCAAAAGCCCTACTCAAGATTAGGGTTTCATTGTGCTGGGCACTGCACAAACATTTGAAAAAGTCAGTCTTTCCCCTGAGGTTAACAGTTTGTGTGTGTGCATTGGGGCAAACATCACTTTTGACTAATTCCTGCTATGGTAGGTTATTTGTAGAAATTGTGCTTTGATTAAAAGTTAAGTCAGTTTACCTTGGAATGTACAGATGGCATGACTACACTGTAGCTTTACTGTTTGCTCAGTAGATTGGCAGTACTCTTCATCTTCTAGTTTAGATATGTCGTCTTTGCAACTGACAGTGAGTTGCCCAGCCGATACAGAAACTCACACTACCCTGGTTTGGTACCACAATACCCATGTGGCCATTTTTAGTGCACTAGTTCGATATGAATTAGGACAAGTCTGTCTATGCAGGTGGGGGAAAATACCCATAGAGGTAAACAGGGTTATTGCTATTACATGCTATTACAGTATGTTTTTCTTTTAGACAAATTTAGTGCCCAAAGATGTAGGCCTATTTTAACTCTGCTCAGGCTAGAAGCAAATGAAGGACTGAAAGTCTCACAAAGCTCACAGACTTATTGTGACTTGCCTTGGAGAGTCCAGACTGGTACCTTCATACTAATCATTAATCTAAGCTCAAAAGAAATTTATTTGGGAATAGGTGTAGCGCTGACAGGTGCAACCGAACCTGGGATCTCTGTAGCTTAGTACATGAGCCTCTACACTACAGCTTGAACTATAAAGCCAGATGGCTCTCAGCTAAGTCTGTAGAGCTCACTTATTCTTCTCTCTCTGTAAGTGGTCTGAGTGCTACTACATGGGACAGCGAACCACTCCCAGTAGGTGAGTAGGTTACAAAGGCAAGAAATTTTAATGTCCCTGTCCAACAAATGTATGTTGCTTTAAGTTGTTCACAACTTTAAGTGCCCAGAAGGAGCCAAGAACATTTTTGGTAGCACCAGGACAAAAAGACGAAAAGCCAACATCCTCATCGGGGAGGTGCTTAAACTCACTGCAGGCACTGGTTCAGCAAAGACGTAAGAATGCACCTTCCCTTTCACATCAGTGGGACTCACACACATTCTTCAGTGATTTGCTCAATAAATGAGTCGCTTGCACAGTACAGTGCCCTCTGCTACACAATTTCATTTCCTTTATTCCTCTATCCCCTTCATTGGGGTGGGAAGTGACTCCCTGAGCAGCCTTAACAGGGAAGGAAGAGGTCCAAAGAAGCCAGTGTCAGGAAACACAAACCTGCCTCCATGTTGCCTAGGATCACTAGGGTTATAGTGATATAATTCCTATAAAGACAACTGATGTATTCAATACAATGAGAACAGAAGCAAACTTGGGTGGCCACTAGTTTTACAATTACCGCTCCTCCAGATATCTGAGGGGAAAACACAGGGTCCTTATACCTAACGGGCATCTCTAGCGCTGGAGCAGCAGGAAAATTTGTTCCCCGGACCTGGATTTGTAAATCCAGAATTTTCATAGGTCTTACAAGGATTGAATATAATCCCACACAAAGTTCTATATGCTGACACAACTTTGCCCCGCAAGGAATTTTTCAGAAATGATGTCCTGCTGTGTAGCCTCATGTGAGTGAAGACGTTTGATTGTCTGAGGGAACATAATGGATTCTTCCTGCTTGTATGTAAAGATGGGAATGGACTAGAGATGTGAACGGGTGATGCTTACTGGGTAATCATTAACCAGTTCCCAGGGCGCAGCACCAAGCTTCAGGCAGGGGGTTATTCAGGTCCTGCTGGGCCCCCGCGAGGGGCCGCCCTAGGGTAGCTCACCCCCTGCAGCAGGTGGCTGGGGTCCCAGTAGCACTGCTCAGGGCTAGGAGCAGGAGCCCCATGGGGCTCAGACAAGCTGGAGCAGACAAGCTGGAGCAGTCCCCCCACTTAGTTGGTTAACCAATTAAACATTAGGCTAATCTAATATTCAACTGGTTAACTGCTTAATTGGGATTTTACATCCCTAGCATGGATCAAAAATCTGGATTTGAACAACCAAAATTTGGATCCAGCTTCAAAGCTTGTGCTTCAAACCTGTTTTTTGTACTCTTTTATATCTTACTAACTCCAGGGGTCATGTTCATATTTGGGAGCAGCCCTGATAGATTCCTAACAATTGGATAAGACAAGAGAATACATATTGCAGAGGTTGTGTCTCAGTACCCCAAAGGGGTGAAATTTCCCCCTTTTGAAAGGTCAACATGTACCTTTCAAATGGGATATAAGCGGAGCACAGGCTCGAAGGTTGGCCCTCTGCAGAGGACTTTTAGTCCTAGTGACAGAAGCTTCGCCCTTTTCTGACAAATGATTCGTCTTTTGTTGATTCCAGCCCATGCTTTCCAAATTGCCTAAGTGATGGTGACATTTGCCTTACAAAGAGTTACTATTCTCCATGATGATAAATGAGGTTTAAATAATACTAGTACTAGGTGATCAAAGTGCCTGGGGGACAAAATAAATAAATAACAAGCTGGTTGTGCTGGTGCTGTTTCAGAATTAGTATGGAGCTGAGGTTACACCTTCTCAGATAGAATATATGCCTGTTTAATCAGTGTCAATTAGATGCAGATGTAGAAAAGACAAATGTTCTTTACACCAATTAAAGCCTAGTTTTTCTTTATCCTTCAAGTGAATGTCCTAGCAATTCTAAATTGTGGTCCTGCTTGTGCTAATAAACCAACAGCAAATTTTAGGTGTATTTTAATTAGCTATGCTCTGTTTAATAATAGTAATAATACTAATTAACAATGTTTAGAAAAATGAGCCAAAGTTAGCAGAAACAGGCAAGGGAGATAGTGTCAGAAAGTAAAGAGATGCTACTTATCACAACAGATTACACTGAAATAGAAAGATAGCAGTCCATAAGCAAAGATTAAAGTAGAAAAATGGAAAGAAAAAAGTACAGATGTGACAATTGTTATAGAATATGAAAGAAGAGAGTGCCTAGCTGCCAGGCTTGGTAGCTGAAACTAGACAAATTCAGATTGGACATAAGGGGCAAATTTTTAAAACAGCGGGAGTTGTTAAACATTGGAATAACTTACTTGGGGTTGTGGTGGATTCTCAATCACTGGTGGTCTCTAAATCAGGATTAGTTTACTTTTTTCAGGCGCCTGATGCTGAAATTATTCAGAGAGGCTTTGGCCTATGTTATGCAGGTCACATTAGATTATCATAATGGTCCCTCGTGGCCTTAAAATCTATAACTCTGTCACAAATGGGGAGAGCTCCATCAAAAAAAATCCAAAAACCACATTGGGAATCACCCGTGCCAGACATCCAGCTGATATCTATCAGCATGCAGCTACTGAAGTTTACACCAGCTGAGCATTTGGCCCCATTACTTTTAATAAGGCCTAGCCTGCTGTCCTTTTGCAATTAAAGATGCACACAGATTACATATTTGAACTCATAGGCTGGTGCTTCATTCATAGGGGAAAACTGTCATCTCATAGGCTGGATAAAATGATTTTTCATTAATAGGTTTCATATAGAAATATAGCCTGGATCAATTAAGGCTGGATTGTCTGCAGTTACAGTAGAATAAATACAATCTCTAATTTCTTGGTGACAGAATCTGATCTCCTTGTTCTTATTGGGCCTTATCCAAAGCCCACTGTAGTCATTCGGAGTCTTTCTAGCAGTTTTGGGAGATTTGGATCAGGCCCACTGTGCATTTCTGAGGGCATGTTTATTTTGCCCTGTGGTTCTTACTACTTCTTAGTGTATGCCCAACATGCATCAGGTGGCACATGACCAGGATTTATCATCTAATTTAGTCTGTTGGTTGGATCATTAGCTTTCCCAGCCTGGGCCAGGTACTGACAGGGAGTGGGACATGAACACTGATCCATGCTCCCTCACCCCCCTTTAAACTAAGAGGACATAAATAGCAGTGCACACCAAAGTACTGTGGTGCAACACCTCCGTCTGGACACTTCTAATAAAGAATGTTAGTGTGCACTGCGGTTGGCAGTGAAGACATGCATTGAAAATAGTCCGACAGAGACGTCAATGGGATCATTCAGGGAATAATATGCTAGTTAGTATGAGCAAGGGCCTAAGAATCTGGCCTTTTGCTTCTTTTTTCCCCCGATAAAAATGATTGAAGCAATTATTAAACATTTCCCATCCAAGGATATTTGAAATGAACTACATGTAAACTGAAATAGGGTTGAAATAAGCAATTTTGTCAACGTTTAAAACATTACTACTTACACTCTTAACACAGTTTCCTCAGGTCTCTGGAAATGCCTGCTGTGTGACTGAAATGATTATTATTCGGAGATAATGGAATCTTTTATTTTAGACAGCATGTGAATTATACATAAGGATTTTTCCCCCTATCTGGTCAAAGAAAAGCAACTACAATTTTTCTTTTGAGGAACAATCTGGTGCTTCCGTCTTCAAAGCTGTTATTTACATATCAACAGTTTTGTTCAGTTCCTCTATTCTTTGGCCAAGTGTGAGATTACAATGAAAACTAGAGAGCAGGGATGGCACTTCAAGAGCCAGATCAAAAAAGGAAGGAAAGGAGTAAACAAGTCTATTATGAGAAGTAAACAATGGTGCTTAAAAATATTTCCAAACTCTAAAAGGATTTTTACAAGGAAATGTGCAATTAATTTAAACTATTTGGTTGTATCCTTTTTGTTTCCTGAAATCAATTTGGTTCTCTTCCTTTTGGCAAAGATGGATTTTTTTCTGTGTGTTGAATGGTCCTGCTTTGGGCAGGGAGCTGAACTCAGTGACCTCCTGTGGTCTCTTCCAGCCCTATAATTCTATGAAAGAAAACAGCCTTGTGATGGGGAGTCTGTGTGGCCCCCTTGATGGAGGCTCCACTGCTGTCCTACATTACTCTCTAGGAAATTTCCTGGGAGGAAAAGCGCAGTGAGTATTATACCTCCAATCTTCCCTAGAGACCTGTTCCAAGAGCATCCATTTTGGGGAACCAATAAGATCTGTTCCTCCAGCAGCGGGAAGAGCTGTGGACCATCAACAGACTGGACAATCTATGTCTTATATCCCAAAATAAGAGTTGCCTGCTACTAGCAAAGTAAGTTCTGATCTGGAGCTTATGGAGTGATGAGAGATGCTCTGAGGCTACAGCCAAAGAAACTCGGGTAGCCCGGACCTGTTCCTCACACAGTCATTGGTAGGAGTTCAGAAGGAATGCTGCTGGTTCAGTTCTGGAGAGGCAGTTAAGACCAAAAGTATAAGGAATCATTTTGTTTATAATTGGCTCTGAAAAGCAAGGACCTGTTTCTGTTTACATTTGTTCCCTGGAAGGGTTGGACTGTGTGACCAAGCTGGAGGGCTGAATCATAGAAGGCCTGCAGAGGCAGGCGGATGGCAGGTGGGAGCTGGTGAGAATAGTAGCAGTGCACCCAGCAATCAGGGAAGGTCAAGAAGGTGAGCACAGTCTTCTCCAGTTGGTTTTTGTTAGTGATGCGATGAGTTTTGTATTGTACTCTTATGCACCGCCATCTTCATTAATTGAAGTCACTGCATCTCTGGGAGTAGTATTGGTTAATGAACTGGTCTTGAACAATGGATACCTGCACTGGCACTACAGGTTATGTGAATTTGGCTCAATCCATTGATGTACTCCATGCAAGAATAGCAATACTGTTAAAATTTCTCAGTGGTGAGGTAGGAGATGCTTTAAAAAGTAACTCTGGGAGACAAATCTGAGTTTTTTACTCAAATCCTTACTATAATTAATGGGAGTTTGCCTCATTAAGTGCTGAATATAAACTGAATAAGGCTGTCTGCCCAGCTCTTCAAAGGTATTTAGGCACCGAACTCCCATTCAAATCAATAGGAGTTAGATACCCAAATACTTTTGAGGATCTGGGCAGTTGAGATTTGGCAGTAGGTAGTTATAAACCAGAACATTTTCTTCCATCAGATTAGGGAAACATAGTTCAGATTGAGGGCTGAACAATGAAGAGCCAAACAGTATAAGTAGATATCCACTGACATAGGTAGAGTTTATGTATAACAGAGGGCCCCACGACAGTATTGCTTACAAGATAATGAACCAGATTCAGAGATGACTTAAGAGAAAGTTAATGGAAGAAAAACCATAGGGAGTGGAAAACTGACTACAAGGGGTTAAGAAGATGCCAGTATTTTAAATGGCATGGCAATGGCATGCCAAAGTGCAGCATAGTGTATTTCCTCAGGCAAAATGAGGGCTCCTTGCTACACCTTGTGGCTATAAGACACTTAAGGGATTAAGGAGAAAACACTCATGATAATGAATATAAGTTCAGAAAATATAAAATTGAGATCGAATTTTTTAGCTACCCAAAAAGAGAGTGATGGGGATGACAAATTAAAGATAAACGCTGTTAAAAAGAGAAGTAACAGTGCTAAATGATAAAAATCAGATCTTCTTTTATTACCTTTTAATTTTCTTACATGTATTTTATAATACAATCTCAGCCCCTAAGTACAACTGCTTAGGCTTTAGCATGGGACCAGGCTACATTTTGAAAGGCAAGGCCTCCATAGTAGCAGGCGTAGCTCCTGGAGGCACTGTGGATATGAGGAGGTAGGAGGGGGAAGATTGCAGGCTGTAGGAAAAATGATGCTGCATATTCCCCTATCTAGATCCAACTAACAGCTGGCTGGTGCAGACTGGGGAGCAGAGCCATGTGCCCAACTCTCTGGAGGTTGCCAGCATATGAAGGTTCTATGAGGAAACAGTCACTGTATTCAGGACAATGCAGGAGCTATGATTGTAACTGGGTGTTGTTTTCCTGAGTGGCGTTGAGTTCTTTCCTTCCTCTTTATGCTTTCCTTCTCCTTCCATACCCTTGCAAGGAATAGCCAGGCCACCGAGTTCTTCTGTAGATCTCCAAGCTCTCTACAAAGAAGTATAACTTTCACTATCCCCATTTTTATAGATGGAGAGAAGGAGACACACCAAATTTGGTTTAAAAACCTATGGCAGGTGTCAGCAACTTTGGGCATGTGGCCCATCAGGGTAATCTACTGGTGGGCTATGAGACATTTTATTTACATTGTCTATCCGCAGGCATGGGCCCCCCCCAGCTCCTGTTGACTGGAAACCATGAACCGCAGCCACTGAGAGCTGCGGGGTGGGAGGCTTGGGGGGAAGGGGACAGGGGACATACCTGTGGACTGTCATTGTAAACTAAATGTCTTGTGGCCCACCAGTGGATTTTCCTGATTGGTTACATGCCAAAGGTGCGGCAATTGCAGATCATGGAATAGAACAAAAACTGTATACAGGGATCATTGGTTCATTAGATATCACTAAAATCAGGTGAGGTGGAATGCACCTTTATAAGCCATGCACAGCACCATGCTGCAACATTCCAGGATGCAAAGTAAATACATCATCTAACTGAAAGCAAAAGGGGAACTATACATGTGCAGAATGTAATTAGCCAAATAAAAATTATTTAGTACACCTGGATTTACTGCTCATTTACAAAGCATGAAAACACAAACATGGATCAGTTCCAAGAAATTATTCTTTCCTGTGAAAAATTCTGATTTTCTATTTAAATTTTCTGAACCACCTGCACTTATATTTCCATCTTCTGTTTTTTTAACTAGACTTGCTCTTAGCCCTATAACTGAATCATCAAAAAGAAGCACATTTCAGAGCTTTTGAGTAATTAAATTGATACAGAGACTAAGAATATTGGATACTAAAACTTTTTAATACTTAAATTTCAAACACCATTAACACTCGAAAATACAATGGGCCACATCATCAGCTGTTATACATCAGGAGACAGCCTTTAGCATCAGAGAATTGATGCTGATCTTTACACCACGTAAGGAGCTGGAGCAATATTTTGAAGCCTCCCAAATTGTTGATAAAATCTGGCTTCACCTCCCACCCCCAGCATATGACTCTCACTATAAACACCACAAGCCAGCTTGAGTCCATGGTCAGAGATTGCAATCTCTATCTTGAGAAGGAGGCTTCTGCTGCGAGAGACTGTTGCCCAGTCATGAAGCTTTATGACTCTTAGCAGTCTGCATTTGCCTTGTTTTCCTTAAGTGCCTCTTCAGGAACTTGATCACCTAGTGGCCTCACTAGATTTTGACAGGTTTTCTGCATCTAATGTAATTTTCAAAATGTCTGCTGTTTGAGTCTTGCTAGTTGCTCATCGAGTTCTTTTAGCGACTAATTATACTTTTTGTACTTGATTTTCCAGAATGTATGCTCCTTTCTGTTTTCCTCGTCAGGATTTGTTTTGGGTGTTTGGGGTTAGGAGGCATACTTTGTTGCCTTTTACGGCTTCTTTCAATCTGTTTAGCCATGGTAGTAGCATTGTTTGGTCCTTTTATCATTCTTTTTTTAGATGGAGTATATATGTAATTTGAGCCTCTCTGATGTTTTTAGAAACTTTCCATGCAGCTTGCAGGCATTTCATTTTTGAGGCTGATCCTTTTCATTTGACTAGCCTCTTCATTTTTGTAGAGTTCCCTTTTCTGAAGTTAAAGGTTATTGTGCTGTGCTTCTGTGGTGTAACCCCCTGCTCCTCACAAGGATGTTCAATGTAATTATACAGTATTATGGTTGATGATATAGAGCAGTTCATCTCTTGGACCAGATCTGTGCACCACTTAGGACTAAATTAAGATTGCTTCTCCCCATGCGGGTTAAAGCTCATTAATGGCATCTAGAAATTGTGTCTCTGCATCCCCTATTGAGGTGACATCTATCCAGTCAATATGGGGATAGTTGAAATTTTCCATTATTGAATTTTCTATTTCTGTAGTCTCTGTAATCTTCTTGAGCACTTCACAATCATCATCACTGATGTAATTGAATGAGATATTTCCACTTGAGTATTTCTCTTCAATTCCTGCCTATATTCTGTCAACTTCTATCCTCCGTTTGTATGGACACAACCCTCTCAGCTGCAGAGAAATAGGACATTGGCTGATTTGACAGTCGGCTGTGGAAGGTAATAGATGACTGTTCAGAGAGAGCATTTCTCCCACATAAAGATCCTTACACAGTCAATTTCACCTATGTGGGACCTGATTTTCAGAGGCACTTAGCATTCACAGTTACCATTGAGTTCATTATAGCTCTAGGTACTCATTTTCTAAAAATCAGGCCTGTGGGAGTCTTAAAATCAAACTAAATAGGGGAAATATAATTGCAAAAGTAACAAGTGATTCCATCCAGAGAGTTCTGAATGTAATTTCAATGCAGCCTGTGCCCTAGAAGTCACAGGAGAATGGACAATTTTGTTGAATTTGTCTTGGTAGTAGCAAGGATTAGTCTGGCTGCTCAGGGGAAGAAGAGGGGAGGAAACCCTCATACACAAACCAATTATTTGTGAAAGTAAAGTATGGGACATCTAGGAGTGGAAAAGCTCCTGTGGAGAGGAAAGGCAATTGCATATATTTTTGATGAGGAAGAAACTGAGGTAGCCAAAGCAGCATTATCTCTAATGCACCCATTTCCTCTATAATTAAAGTCCTTTAAGCTGTTTGGATGTGTATGTACTAGAGTGGTGTTTCTGAAAGTGCTCAGCGAAACCACTTTGAGAAACACATTAACTGGCCACCCCAGTTTGTTTATTTACTGGTGCTGTGGCCACAGAGCCTCGCGGCTCCCATTGGCTCCATTTCACTCTTTGCAGCCAAGCAGAGTAGCAGGAAGCAGTGGCCCAGCCCACGCCATTTCCCACAGCTCTCCTTGGCTGCTAATGACAAAACAGAGCCAATGGGAGCTGCGAGGCTCTGTGGCCGTGGCGCCCGTAAATAAACAAACTGGGGCGGCCAGTTAATGTGTTTCTCAAAGTGGTTTCCTGAAGCACTTTCAGAAACACTGCTCTAGAACATCAGATTGCAATTTTAGATTTTTACCTGTCTTTCCTTAGGTTTTTTTCCTTTGGCTCAATCTTCAATAATTGGCACAGAGTGAAATTCACCCATATGACTAGATTTATGCACAACTTATGTAAGCACTGTACTGTACAAGTAATTGTTTGCTTGTTCTTATTATTTTGACGTTAAAATCTAGTACAACATAAAAGGAAAATAATAAAAACAAACTGGGGACTGGTCTGGTCAATGAAGCTAAAATATCTAACTGCTTGGCATGAAATAGGCCTCAAATCATTTGGATCTTAATTCCTAGTTTGATTGGTGCAGTTCAGCAAGAACAGATGCTTTGTAGATAACATATTATGAATTCCTGATACAGATTTTCAGTAAACAGTCATACATTATGACATGTAATTTGCAATCATGACAATTCTTGATAAATCATTTTAGAGGGTACGGATCATTTTTATTGCCTAATTGTTACTGAAAATGTAGACTTCATTCTTTAAATAGTCATATATTGTGCGGGTTTACATTTTTAATGCTACCTAGGAATTACGACTGCCATCTAATTCAGCAACCTGATTTTAATGAAACCTGTGAGCTTGTGAGTTAATAAGTACATGGTGAGTTTACAATGCATCAATGATAATTATTATTTAGCACAAGTGTTAGCACTACTAGAGGATGTATGTACATCCTTACAAACAGATTGCACTCAGATTCTGACAGCCAGATTCTGACCTCAGTTAAACATTGGTAAATCTGCAAAATTCCATGTACTATAAATGGAGTTACTGAATATTTGCTTTTGTGTAACTGAGATCAAAATTTCACCCAAAGTCTTCAGATTTAGCTCTGGTTTATGAGCCTGAAATTCTTTCTTGTAGACCTTTGACTTCATTCTGATCTCATTTAGCAGTTTTACATTGATGTAACTCTACTGTATTACATGGAGGAACTCCTGATGTACACCTCAATAAGAGATCAGAATCAGGCCATTGTGAGGAGTATGATTCTAGGTCTGTATCCATAACCATACTGAGGGCTAGTCTTCAGGATATATATGTAATAATCATTCAGCAGAACACATTTATTTTATTTTGAGGCATAGCGCTCTTAATTGGTGAACAGTTAAGAGTGATCTTAATATTTTCACTCTCCACAGCAGTAGGAATGGAAGTGTATGGGTTTTGTCACGAGTTAGTGGTGATTTTAACAATTCATTCTGTGCATCCTGCACTTAGTTTTTAACCTTAATCACATCATCTCTGATTGTGGTTGCTTATGAACATTTTAAGGAAGCTTTCAAAATCTTTGGTTCCAGGAGTAAATGCTGAGAGCAACAAAGTTCAAGAGGAATGGCACTTAAATAAGTCTATGGACCATTGGTTTAACTCGGTATGACTGTTCCGAGACAAAGAGGATTATACAGAAAGAGAGACTGAGTGGCAGTCTATACCATGCAACAGTTCCTGGCTCTGAGTCCCATATTTGGTCAACTAGACCATCCTATCTGTCCCTTCATTATATAATTAAGAAAGGAAAGCATTTCTGAAAAAAAAATGGAATTTATCCCTGAAGGTAGCCTAACTACACTGAAAATCATGTTGTGCAGGCCAAACCTCTGATCTGACATGAGTTTTTTTCAAGGTTTGCTTCATAGAATTTATCTGATATGCTCATTTCAGTAATAAAAGCTGCTGTGCAATCAAATACTGCTGTGTGTTGGATTTAGGATCGTTATTCATTTATATTACTTACAATAATGTCTAGACAGCAAATCAGTGTTCTATTCAGCCCTGCCAGGAATTTAAAGAGTTGGGGAAGAGAAGATAAAAGGATGACTGATTCCTCAATTTTCTATTGAGAATCATCAACTTCACACATACAAAATGTATTCCTTGGGGTGGGGGTCGGGGAGGGGGAGGAAGGGTGGGGTGGAGAAGTTGTTATTTCTAAGTAATAAGAGCACCTACGTCATGATGATCTACTCTAGTGGAAATTCCAATGAACTATATCTGAATTATTCAACTAGTTACATTTCATTTCTGCTACTATCTGTTTATTTCTTCTGGTCTTTGTTGGTTTCTATGGGGAGGGAAAACAAGAATTAGCTGACCAAACAGACTCAATATACTCTTCCATACCTTTTTGGCCAACTAGAACTAAATGAAAAATTTTAATTTGAATTTCCATTATGTCAGGGAACCCTCAAATGGTTTTAGATGTCTTCAAGACCTCTGTAAAACTAGAACTTGCTCTATTATGTAGCATATATTTTTCAAATATATCACAAAACAGATCAGATTTAGCATAGTCAATATAGAACTGCTTAGTATTTTCGAAATGCAATATAACCATGTGATAGTAAACATGTATTATTAGACTTTTATATTTTATTATGTAAATGGGCAGAATTGTATAGTCTCCATGTGAAGTTCCTGTCTCAAAAGTATCATATTTTGTTTTTGTGTAGAGTGGTCACCTCATTAAAGATCAGATTGAAAGTCCTTACTGCTGTCTACATGTCTACTTATGAAATACTGTGATATCTCTCAGGAGTAGCCACATTAGTCTGTAATTTAACAATGAGTAGTTCTCTGGCACCTTAAAGACTAACAAAAAGATATAGTATCATGAGTTTTTGTGGGTAAGACCCATTTCCAGTCCAACTCATCTGATGAAGGGGGTCTTACAGCAGAGTTATTTCAGAATAACTGACATTATTCTGAAATAACATAGTCCATATCTACACTACAAGCAGTTATTTTGACAATGTCAAAATAATGTTGAGCTAGAAGATTTCTTACTCCAACTCCTGTAACCCTCATTTTATGAGGAGTAAGGGAAGTCGGAGGAGAATGCTCTCTCTCGGACTTTCAGTTCTGTAGACAGTGCCAAAAGCTGAAATAAGCCAATTCAATTTAAGCTACGCAATTGACGTAGCTCAAGTTGTGTAGCTTATTTCGGCTTTAGCCCTGCTGTGTAAACATGCCCTGAGGTGCCACAGATTTACTCATTGTGATATTTTTGTTTGCTATGAAAAGAAATCTAGCATTATGAGTTCAGATCCAACTCCCACTGAAGTCAAGGAAAGTCCTTCATTGACTGCAATAGAAAACTGATAAAAGTGGAAAATGCTATAGTGCAGCAGAATGTAGGAAAAAATGCTTGAAAACATTACCATGTTTTTGTGATATATTTAAAGGATTTATCGTATATATTTTAATGACATGATGTTTGTTTTGCATTTACTAGATTGCAAATCATTTCAGTAGAGTTGTAGCTGAACCAGACCCAATAGGTATCGTTATTGATTTTTCCCATTTTAAAATCAACGTTTTCTCCTTTGAAGTAGTCCCTGTAGTGACAGATTTCAGTATTGATTACCCATTTTACAATATTTTTGCACCAGCAAACCAAAGAAAACAAAACACACCAATAAGGAAATATAGTGAACAGGCATTTCTAAATAACATGATTTATTATTATGCCTCAGAGATATTAGCATCATGTCTGGAGCTTTTTCTTTATCATTTCCATACCATTTAACCTTTGCAGCTTGGGAAATTGCTTTCCTGTGTGATGTCATTGCTACATAAAGTTCATGTTGTTTAGCTTCATCTACACATGGGCCATCTACACATCCTTCGGGGGGGGAGGTGTTTATAATAAGAGGGAAATGAATAAACCAGAACTCTAGCCTTCAGTTGTCAGCACCAGAATACTATATGTCAATTGGAATAAGAGTTGGCTTTGACAAGCATACACCTTGCCTGCTTTAGTCAGCTCAATTTGAAGTGTCTTGATCTAAGAACAGATTTTTACTGCAGCAGCAGGATGCTTATCAGCAAAATCCATTAGCTATGAAGGCTGTTGCATTGATTTTTATTTTTTAGAATAAAGTGCTGCCACAGAAAAGGAATAATAGACTAGCATCTTCACTGTGGACATATTGTATAATGCTTAGCACTGACTTACATCCAAAGCATATTGGTTTCACAGAGTAAAAAATACTTTGTCTAGCTAGCTTTAGTCACCAGCTTGAAAGAACTATTGGGCTACCAGTACATTTAAAAAGTATGTGCAAGTGTCTGAAAGAAAGCAGATAAACATAAGCAAAGCAACAATATACATTTTTGCTTCCTTTGGGCCCAGTCCTACACTCCTTATTCCATTAATTTCAGGAGCAGATTTTCCCTTGACAAGGAGGTAGATCTGGCTCATTGCACATTTTTACTAGTGCTTTTTGAGAAATGGGGAAAATATTGCTACCAGGAAATATCCTAGAAATAGATTTCTGCTATTCTGAAGGAAACAAGTCATTCAGAAGGAAACACGAATTTTATAATACGGTCTGGATTAATTTTTTTCAGTAAAAAAAGGTGTTTACAAAAATAAAAGTTATAGATACAGATCTGCAACCAGTGCAAAATATAGTTCTAAAAATACCATATCTGAATGGGACCAATGTAAAGGTAAGTCAAAATTTTAGCATACTAGTATTCTTTTAATAAAGCCCTCAGACTATGCTTCAAATTCATAAACAAAGTGCCTTTTATTTCCCATGATAAGTATTTAACCATACCTTATACTGAACATTTAGATTTCCAGGAATCTTTTTGACAAATATTTATTTTTGCAGTTTAGAACTTCTTTATAGTTAACAAGCAAATGACTTTACAAACACCTGCTTCAAATCTATCATTTACATAACTCTAAAACAGTGTAGTTTTAGATGCATACTTCATCAATCAACAAATACTAAATTAATGCTTCATTTATGCTCTAGTCATTTTAGTTAACTAGTGTCAGCTAACTAATTGGGCATATGTGGTGTGGCTTAACCTCTGTCATCTTCAAGGCATGGGAAAGGACCCAAATTAGTCATGCGCTAATTAGACATGGGTCTCTCTGGCTATGTCTACACTAGCGGGTTCTTGCGCCAGAAATATGCAAATGAGGCTCGGCAATAGTCCATGCTTAGCCTCATTTGCATTCCTAATGAGCCGCCATTTTTTGCAGAAGAGGCTCTTGAGCAAGAAGGAGCATCTACACTGCCCCTTCTTGCGCAAGAAAAACCCTCTTGTGCAATGCCGCTACGCTGATTATTTTCAGGAATAACAGCAATGCACAAGAGGGTTTTTCTTGCACAAGAAGGGACAGTGTAGACGCTCCTTCTGGCGCAAGAGCAATCACAGTTGCTACTGAATTCAGTGACGATTATGCTTTGAATATGTTAAATGCTGTATAATCCTACCTGCTCTGAAAAATCAGGCTGGGGGCAACCTTCATTTTGGCATTTTCTAGCTTTTGGTCTTACAACCTTAATGTTCCTTTTCGGTGTGAGACATAGCTATATGTATTTCCTAGGTTTAAAAAAATAAAAAATATTCCATCATGTGACATCATATTGACACCCACACAGTTCATCATTGTGATCCATTAGCTATTTCACACAGATATCTGCCATTTGAGCTAACAGAGTAACTGGTAGAAGTAGTACACTGTCACCAGTGGAACAGCAGTAGAGAAGGCTAAGCTTCATAGATTTTAAGGCCAGAAAGGACCAATCATTGAATTCAGGGGTTTTCAAAGCTGAGTCACGGGCCTGCCGAGGTAAGCCACTTGCAGGCCACAAGAGGCTTTCTTTATCTAAGTGTCCCTAGCAATGGCAAACTGCAGCCAATGGGAGCTGTGAGGCTCCATGCCTATGGACACTTAGATAAACAATGTGACTCATGGCCCACCAGTGGCTTACCCTGGCAGGCCCATGACTAGGGTTGCAAGGCGTCCAGAATTCACCCAGACAGTCCGGTATTTTCAGCTCCTGTCCAGTAAAAAAAATTCCAAGAATACCAGACACCTGAGATGTCCGGTATTTTCTGAATTTTTCCCCGGCCAGGAGGCGAAAATGCCGGGCACCTGCCAACCCTCCAAACACTCAGCACCCGGCCTCCTCCCCCACCCCTCCAAAGCTCCCAACACCCCCAGCACCCTGACCCCAGCCCCCAATCTTACCTGGTTCCTCAAGGCTGCTGGCACAAAATGGCTGCCGGCCAAAAGACCTAAGGTAAGCAATGCTTCCCATGGGTCTTAGTGCTCAATTGCTCCCCTGTTCCCTGCACTCACTCTTAAGGGGACATGCTGTTTTATTTTAATTGTTTTTTGCTCAACAACTTTGCTCTCCCCCCCCCCCTTTTTTTTCCCCTTCAACAGAATTTTTTCCCAGTGTTTTATTTTTGGGGGGGTGGGGGTGTTCGGTATTTTTGTTTCAACCATCTGGCAACCCTACCCATGACCCAACTTTGAAAACCCCTGATCTAACTTTATCTGAATACCCAAGACCCTCACTCCTGTAATAGTCCCATACCCTTGGCTGAGTTACTGAAGTTCTCAAACCTTGATTTAAAGACTTCACATAACAGAGAATTCACCATTTACTCTAGTTCATACCAGCCAGTGACCCAGCCACCATACTGCAGAGGGAGGTGAAAATCCCAGGCTCTCTGCCTACCTGACATAGTAGGTAAAATTGCTTCCCAACTCCAAATATGGTGATCAGTTTGACACTGAGCAAATGGGTGAGACCCACCAGCCAGAATTCTTTGTAGCAACTCCAAGCCCTCCCCATCTGAACTCCAACTGATGAAGATATCTACTGATTGTGACGTGGCTGTCATAAGCCATTGCAGACAACCTCCTCATACCATCTCCTCCATAAAGTTACCAAGCTAAGTCTTCAGAGAAGTTAGGATTTTTGATGTCACTGCTTCCTTTGTTTCAGAACTTCACAACTCTGATGGTTAGACACCATTTAATGTCAAGCCTATACTTGTTGATGGCCAGCTTATATCCATTTATTTTTATGCCAGGTTTGGCCCTTAACCTAAATAGCATCTTTTCCTTCCTAGGCTCTGTATAAACTACATCCCTCTTTCAAAAGAGGGATGTAAATTAGACAGATTGAAATTGCAAATGAAGCCGGGATTTGAAGTTCTCACGCTTCATTTACATAATGGTGGCCGCGTGCTTTCAAAAATTGTTTTTTCGAAAGTTGAAACCACTGTCTAGATGTGGTTCTTTTGGGAAAACCCCCTTTTTCGAAAGACCCCGTAGTCCTCAAAAAATGAGGTTTACAGGATCTTTCAGAAAAGGTGTGTTTTTTTTTTCGAAAGAACCATGTCTAGACAGCGGTTTCATTTTCAAAATACCCATTTTTGAAAGAACGCGTGGCCGCTATTATGCAAATGAAGTGCAGGAAATTCAAATCACGGTTTCATTTGCAATTTCGATCTGTCTAATTTACATCCCTCTTTCCAAAGAGGGATGTAGTCTAGACATGCCCTAGGGCTACGTCTAGACTGGCATGATTTTCCGCAAATGCTTTTAACGGAAGAGTTTTTCCATTAAAAGCATTTGCAGAAAAGAGCATCTAGATTGGCACGGACGCTTTTGAGCAAAAGCACTTTTTGCGGAAAAGCGTCCATGCCAATCTAGACGCAGTTTTGCGCAAGAAAGCCCCGATTGCCATTTTCACCATCGGGGCTTTTTTGCACAAAACAGTCCTGAGCTGTCTACACTGGCCCTCTTGAGCAAGAGGGCTTTTTCCCAAACGGGAGCAGCATAGTATTTGCGCAAGAACACTGATAATCATACATTAGATCGTCAGTGTTCTTGCGCAAATTCAAGCAGCCAGTGTAGACAGCTGGCAGGTTTTTCCACAAAAGCAACTGCTAGTCTAGACGTAGCCCAAGTGTTTATCCCTCTGATGTAGAACACAATCATTGGGACCACCGACAGCAATTCTGGTCCCCAGTAGAGCAGTCAATGGGTCCCCAGGCATTCACAGTACACTCCCAGGCGGTGCTGTGCCTCTGCTGGCTGGTGCCCAGCGAGTTGCTGGCTGTTGTGCCAGCATTGTTGCCTGTAGAGACTGATCTGAAATTCTCGGCCAAGCAGTCTTAGATAGTCTCCCAGAATGAGAACTTTGTCTAAATAATCATTTCCCCCTCCTCCCTCTCCTAAAGTTCTCCCCTTCAGAGAAGGCAATCATCCAGATTATCGTGAGAGCAGCCTCCTCTGTTGTCTACTTTTTCCTATTTCTGGCTGAGCTGGTGATTATATTCTGTTTAAGAAACACCAACCAGGGATCAATATTGAGGGGCTGATTCTTCTCTCATTTAAATCAAGAGTAACTAAACTGAAGTCATTTGAATTAGATGTGTCAAATGGGGGTATAGCGAAATGTTACTGAAATTAAATATTTTCAAGGAAGATTTACACTTCCAGTATTGAATGTCCATCCTTACCTCTTTGGCTTGCAAAACTGAGACTCTGGAAATCTTATTTCATATGGATTCAAAATCAAATTCCATCTTCCTGACAATCTGCCATGTATGACCCATGTAACAGCCTCTTTTAAGAGGTTTGTATTCATATAGCTGAGATTTTTGTCAGATTGTTAGCATGTCCATATCCAATACAATTTTCTGGAGTAGGGATGTGCAGGTTTAACCGGTTAACCAGTGACCCTCACCTTAATGGGTTAGGCTTACCAGTTAACTGGTGGGGGCTAGAGCAGCTGCTCTGGCTGGGCTAGTGCAGTCCCTGCCTGTGCTGGACCCAGACACCCTGCAGGTAGAGGCTGCTCCAGCACCCCGACCAGAGGTTCTGTTCTCAGTGGGCCCAGGTGCCCTGCAGGCAGGGGCTGCTCTGCTTTGGATGTCAGAGCATCCCGTACCTGCAGGGCACCCTGGTCCACAACAGGCAAGGGCTGCTCCAATGCAGCACCTGCCAGTGGAGGGGGTGGGGCTCAGGCAGGGGCTGGCATGGCCAGGTTGGAGCCTTTGGCAGAGGGGTACTCCAGCTCAGCAGTGGTAAGCAAAGGGGCTGCTCCAGTTTGTTGGGAGCTCCCTCCCACTCACCCCTTTTTTAATTAAATGGATAATTAAATGGGATTTTACACCCGTAGTCTAGAGACTGAGGTATTCATTCCAGGCCAGGATTCAGAAGCACTCCAAGCAAACAGTTAATTAGTACAGGTGAATATTTTAGGATCAGCAACATAAACAGGGGTGTGTTGCTCTCCTCTGGTTTACTTTGTTTCATATTTGTATTATTACAATAACTAAGGACAGAGTTATGGTGCAATGTCCAGATGCTCAAAAGAATAAGATAGTGGTTCTGATAATGGGATACATCAGGAGTAGGCAACCTTTGGTACATGGCCCATCAATCAGCTGGCAAGCCAGGAGACATTTTGTTTACATTCACCATCCACAGGCACAGCCCTCCACCACTCCTATTGGCCAGGAACAGCGAACCATGGCCAATGGGAGCTGCAACAAGCTGTACATGTGGACGGTCAATGTAAACAAAATATCTCACGGCCCACCAACCGATAACCCTGATGGGCTGTGTGATACACATAGAATCCCCTCAGGAGAATTTTACCATGGAGTTTTGAGTTTCTCCTGAATATATCTGAGCTTTATTTGAGTTTCCATTCTAACAGAAAATCTTTACATTACAAATGTTCAGTTATAGCTTTGATTTTGTGTGTGTGACGACTTTTGCGTGTGTCTGTTTGCTGATTTCTCCCCTTTCAGTCTCTTGAACCTGTTCTGCATATGCAGTAGTTCTGTGCACGGGCCAAAGCTTGTACCTGAGCACCTTTTGGAGCAGGTCAGAAAATGTGAAAGAGGAAAATTGTGGTAAAGATCTATTTTTTCCTCTGTTGAAATTTCATTCTTGTTTAAAATATTTCTTAACAGTGCTAGAACTGCCTGGCTTGTGCACTCAGATAAGGAAGTTTCCAGGTTGCCAGGGAGACTATATGCCAAAGAGTTAATATTTAACCTCTGAGAGGCTGACAACTTCCTATCTTTTTTTTCCTCTATGCTGCCTTTCTTATGGTATAAACCTTTCCTGGGCCTGCCATGCTTCTTTCCGTATAGTAATTCCTCTGTACAAAATGACTCTCCCTTTCATCTAGATTATTTTAGGATCTGGAACAAGTCATGCCATCTGATAGTGTCCCAGTTTGTTATACTACCTGACATCTGGGGAGGTGCTGAGTGAAATCTTATACAATTGCCAAACCACCATTAACTCACTGGAAAAGTTAGCACAAAAACAGTCATGTAACTCAGCTTCTCTCTGTACCTCACAGGTTTTTTTTCTATTGTAAATCATAATCACCTTTAAATGAAAGATAGTGATAGAGATGCAGCCGTGTTAGTCTGTTGTAGCTATCTTTAAATGAAAGGGCAGTGTTGCTATGACCCATGTGGATGAGATGCAGCCTACATACTAGAACAGAAGGATGTGATGCTCCATAAAGGAGCTTAAATCGGTCTTTGGGGGAATTGTTTTACATGGAAGTATTCACTGCAGTGTTTGTTTTCAGCTGAAGTACCTCAGAGCAATTGAATCAGCAGCTGAAGCAACTTCTTCCTAGTTTAGCAAGTCTGCATAGGTAAGGTGGGGGCTCTTCAGAAACCCTGTTGAGTTCTCAGCTGCAATCCTGCCCAGGCAGAGAGCAGTTTGATCACTTAGG
>CM057846.1:49596960-49607587 GCA_030068395.1 Apalone spinifera | reverse complement strand
CCATGTTACCCAATACAACTTGTTGTAAATTGGGGGATTAGTATCTAAATCAGGAACCCCACCATTCAGATGGCATTAAGGCAACCAGGCTTTTGATGCAATGGAAAATAATATCCTCAAAGGAGTAGCTCCTGGCACTGCTGCCTTGCAGCTAGTCATGTCTGAAGAAAAGTTAGGGTAGAAAACCCTGAATCACTGTTGTGAAAGTGATGAATTGTCAGACTCTCTCATCTACCATTGCGGGAGTTTATCTCCTTAAAAGACCAGATGGGAAATTCTTCAACATTATACACCTAAGAGCAAAAAACAAAGCCAAACAACTTCTTTTGGCCAACAATGCAGTGCTCATCACACTTACTGAAAAGGAGATTTGTAATAGCTTTAGGCTGGATTATGATCTATTGAGACCAACCATCAGCCTAAAAAAGACAAAGTGTGTTGACTACACTGGACGTTTCAATAGCTAACACCTCTCTATAAGCTGTGCATAAGTTCTGCTATCTAAGACCAACTGTATCAGATAACTTATCTCTAGGGATTTAAATAATCCCTGCGTCATTAAAATAAAAATGGCCGCCACGCTGTGCCAACGATCAGCTAATCCGGCACAGCGCAGCAGTCTAGACGTGGCACGGTCGACAAGGGAAGCCTTTGTCCGGTATGCCACATTTTATTAGGCATACCGGAGCAGTCGACAAAGGCTTCCCTTGTCGACCGTACCGCGTCTAGACTGTCACACTGTGCCGGATCAGCTGATCATCAGCACAGCGTGGCGGCCATTTTTATTTTAATGAAGCGGGGATTATTTAAATCCCCACTTCATTGACTATGCTGAGCAAACTATTTTACATGGTTCCGTTGACGGAGCCATGTAGTCTAGAAGTACTCTAGATGACAGGCTAATGCCTAACTCTCTCTTTGGAAAGTCATCTGCCACATCAGGTAACTCACCAAGTTTCTGTGGGTTACCAGGAAACTAACTTTGAACCACCCAAGAGATGGGCCTACTAGACATGCATTCTAAGCAGACTGCTGTACGATGGTGGAGCCCTGGACCACTTTCAGCATGCACCAGAGAAAGCTAAACATCTTGAACAGTGACTATTTTCACATTTTTCTAAATATCAAATGGGAAACCAAAGTTCCTGACACTGAATTACTTGCCAAGTCGAATCACTATTTTCAAACACAAACTTCTCCGTTGACTTGGTCATCTGCTGCTGACTGATGCATTCTAGAGGGTCTCCTGTATGGAGAAATTGTGGCCATTGGGCTGACGTAGGCTCAGGATTAGTTTTTTTTTAACTAGTCAATGCTACAGCATGACAGGCAGTGACTGAAATGCTTTGACGCTTGCACTACTGAATTTTTATACAGACTGCTGCCAATTAGAGGCACAAGAATACATCAGTTACTGAACTACTATATTCATCCCTCACATAAAAGAGTTACATCACTTCTGTGGTAGAAATCAAACAATAAAAAATATATTCCAATAATCAATATAGTCAACTATTGCTCAATATTACAATCTTACAGACATGCCTCACAAGCTATACACTACAGGTTGGACCTCCTTGGTCTGGCACCCTGGGAACCTGACCGGTTCTGAAGGAGGGAGTTTGCTGGACCAAGGGAGGTTGACCCCTCTGCTGACAGACTCCGCACTCTCCCAGGATCTATCAGCCAATCACCAGGCTCCCCTGCCTGTGGGCCATTAGGCTCCCAGCTCCACTGTCCTAAGGCTGCAAGACTCAGCTGTCCCAGGGCTGCTAGGGCTCTGCTGCTTTGGGGTTGCCAGGCTTCTGCTGTCCCAGGACTCTGCTGCTCTTGGGCGCCACTGCTCCAGGGCTCCACTGTCCCAGGGCACCAGGACTCTGCTGCCCCAAACAGGGGCTCTCTGGACCATTGTCTCTCTGGTCCATCAATATCCATGGTCCTGCTGGACCACGGATATTGCCAGACAAAGTCCCAGACCAGAGAGGTTTAACCTGTAGTATTAGAACAATGCACAAGGCTGTGGCAGTTCCCAATTGCTTAACAGAGAGAGCTACACTCTTATGTCAGGCTTTTTGCTCTCTCCTTTACACATACAGTTAAACTGAACTGTTGCAAAGTTAACATCAAGGTCACTGGCATAGTTAGGAAGACTTTCACTCTTTGCTCTCTGTGGGCCTACTTCCAAGAGATGTTGAGCAGATAAATTTAAAAAAGCTTGTTTTTGTTGCTCAGGATCAATTTCTCTTAGTCCACACAATTTTATAGGATATACCCCCAATATTTGACAATTAAATATCTTCTACAAATGAAAGGTTAATCAGAGGACACCATCTCATACAAACTTTGATTTGTTTCATACCCTTAATATTAAAGTCTTGCTTTGAATGTTCACTGAAGGAAAAGCTAATGCTTTAAAAATAAAATTGCCAAGGGCAAGACCCAAAGAAAAAAACTATTTTAAAAAATGTTATTTGCAAGCTGCTTTGCAATATCCTATATTCTTCCCATTACATTCTGGAAATTCATAGAGGGGTGGAGGCATCTTTTTTACTTTCTTGCTGAACTCACTGATTACTGTGTTTAATATTAGTTACAATGGACGGATATGTCTATTCAGAGAGGAAAGTACCTCATTTTTGCTCCAAATCTAATTAAACACCAATATGATTTTTTCTTAAATGCTGTAATGCAAAACCTCAACCACTAAACCAATCCAGATCTACAAATTGTAAAGCAAAACCAATTTCCGTGTATGATGATTTATTAAGTATCATTTTAGTAAGTCTTAATGAGCACAGTGGAATTGGTCTATGGCAGACATATGATCTAGTGATCTGAATATAAAATCAAGAGCCAGAAACCTCATTAAATTTGGAAATTAGCTGCAGCTTTTCTTTGTTCGGAATGTTCGGTAAGTTCCTTAATCCCTCAGGTTTAGTTTCTCCATGAAGTGGGATAATATGGCCTACTTCTAATTCTAGGATATTGTAAGAATTATCTAAATTATGTAAAACATCTCAAAGTCTGAAAGTAGAAATTGCAATTGGTGCTTTTTGATCACAATTTTGAATAGCCCAAATTCACTTAACTTTGACTTCAGTTCGCATGAATCTTATTTGCAGATTCTGTTTGAGCTGAAAAACCTTTGAGCTGAAAGCATTTTCCTCTCCATTCATGCTCACCCTGGAAATCTTGATTCCCTTCTCTCAAGAACAGCATGCTTACCAGGTCCTGTAAGCGCAGTGTCCTGTGCAAATAAAGGAAGGTACATTACCAGACCAGCATTTCTCAAGAGCTCTTGTTTCCTATAGGAGGCTGATTTATCTCCCTCTGTGTATTCAAAATTGTGTTATACAGTGGATGAAAAATACTTGTATCTTGTCTGGTATATAGCTTCTCCCATAACAGCAAATGAAAACGTTAATCCTATCCTTTCTAATATGAGGTTGCTAAACCTCCATGACATGTGTTGTCTTTAAAATGTTTATGGATAAAATTTTGTTAACCAAGATCACGAGTCATTTCTAATAAACTTTCTCAGTCTATTCAGAGTAGCAGAGTAGACAGCTTACTGATATCTATTTCATTTCTAGGGGTAAGTGTACTCAAGGAGAGCTGGGAACATTTTGTGCTTTGGTACTACTCTTTCATGGGTCAGCATGCATTAACAGTGGCCACTGTTAGTCAGCACTGGCCAACACTACCGTAGTTATTTTGCCTGTAGGGGGAGACGGCAACATCTCAGCTCCCATTCTGTGTGGTGACTGTTGTCAAATCTTGACTCTCTGAATAGCAGTACAGTATCTTGTAAAGTTAACTATAGAACTAACTGCAATTATATGATATAGTGAGTCATAGGATGCTCTGAACCACAAGGACAGACATCTTAGTTAATTATTTGCTGTGGCAGGTCACTTGACGTTCCTTTGATTTTTTTTTTCCTCTTTGGCTATCATTCTAATTAGTTGGAACTGTACATATAGCTCAAGGACAAAATTTGATCCTGATTGTATTAATGACAACAATGAAAAAGAAAGAGGAGGGAATAACTTGAGTTTTTAACCCTCATGGGTTTTATTGCTACATCCACATGAGCAGTCAATGAATCTAATGGAAAGAGGTGGATGGTGGTTACAACCAGAAAAAGAAAAGGCAGGGATTCAGAAGAATATAAATGTCATGATTTCTGATTTGCTAGGAAGCTGTGTGCTCAAGTGGTCCAATTTGCCCCTCCCAGTAGTAGTGGGGGAAGGGGCAGCATAATTCAGTTGTGAAGTTATTCAGGTATCTGGAGAAAATCAGACCCAAGGAATGAGTTAACTTTTGTTTCCCTGTTTTTTGTGAGGAATAAATAGGCATAGACACCAGATTCATAAATGATCCTAGTATATTATTTACAAAGTATATCTATAATTAATGCAGAATGTGAGCTGAATCTTAAATAACAATATCATCATGCTTAATTCAACTACATACAAAACTACTGAATTCCAAAAAGAAATAGTCTTGACCAACTATAGTTCATCACTGCTTTTGTTGAGGGATAAATCTGTGTGTGCTGTTTCCCCCTACTCCCCACTAAACACACACAAGTTTAGAGGTCTCCAAATGCAGCAAAACTCAGGCGTGTCCATTGTGCCAGGTGCAAGAATTGGTTGCACAGACGATCCATAATTCTTGAATGTGGTGGTGTCTTCCTTTTGTACTCAGGGTTGTTGTGGGAGAAGGGACATTGTATCTATTGACATATTGATCTGCCAGTCATTCCACCAACCTCCTTTCTGAGAGGGAACAACTGAGCCATAGAGCTTTTTAAATGTTGAGCTAATGTCAATGCTGGTTTAAATCTGTCCAGTTCACTGCTCACTTAACCCCAGGCTACATCTACCCTGCAGGCTTTTTGCGCAAGAACAATTGTTCTTGCGCAAAAACTTGTGGAGCGTCTACACTGCACGTGCATTCTTTCGCAAGTAAATTTACAGTAAGGCATCGGAACAGAGAGCTTCTTGCGCAAGAGTTATTCCTCTCCCCACGAGGAATAAACCCTCTTGCGCAAGAAGGCAGTGTGGATGGGCAACAGGGGTTTCTTGCGCAAGAAACCCCTATGGCTAAAATGGCCATCAGAGCTTTCTTGCGCAAGAGAGTCTCCACACTGCCATGGATGCTCTTGCGCAAAAGCACATGACAGTGTGGACATGCTTTTGCACAAGCCCTTTTGTGCAAGAACTCTTGAGCAAAACAATTCTTGCACAAAAAGCCTGCAGTGTAGACATAGCCTGGGGTTAAGTGAGCAGATCATTTGTCCCACAACAACCTCATAGCTAGGGTTGCCAATTTTGGTTGGACATATTCCTGGAGATTTAACCACATGAGATAATCTTTAATTCCTGGAGAATCCAGGCCCAGTTCTGGAGGGTTAACAACTCTACTCATGGCTGTAATAACTACCGCTCCAGGACATAGGGGAGAATTCCTCCACCTCAAACCCATGATGATCCCAAAGTTCTATTTAGTGCTGGCCATTTGGACCACAGGAAAACATCTGGGGTTCTGACCTTAGTTTCCAAAATTCTGTGGGCTGCATGCTGAGCAGTTGTAAATCAGCATGACTCCATTGATTTCAGTAGATCTTTGTCAGTTTTACATTAGCTGAGAATCTGTCCTTTCACTGAGTCCCCCCCAACAGTAAGACACTGTTTTTATGAGCATGTGATTCATCCTGTGTCAGTGATCTAGGAGAGAATTCCCTCCTTGTACCACTGTGTACCATTAGTCCATCGTGTTACTGTGTTGAGAGGATCTGTAATGGTACTAATCCTTTGTTGGAACATTCTTACTCCACCTTTCATATCAATAAACAACGAGTAGTCCCATGGTACCTTGGGCCATGTGTATACTGGGAAACTATTTCAAAATTACTAAATTTGATTTAAGAACTCCCAATTTAACAAATCCGAACTAACACGTCCTCACTATGGGAAAGCATCAAAATTAGTCCAAGGCAGGCTCTGTTACTGTGAACATGCTATCTCAGACTTAGAGCCTCAGAAGAACTGGGGAGCAATTAGCTTGAATTACTCTGGGGAGTAATTATTTTGAAATAGGGGCACTGGAGAGTCCACACTACCCTTATTTTGAAATAACTATTTCAGAATTAGCATTACTCCTGATGAAAAGCAGGAGTACAGATTTTGAATTCTGGTATTTCAAAATAACGGGCTTGGTAATGTGGACACTCCACTTATCAATTTGACCTTGGGAGAGTTATTTTGAAATAAAGTCCTTGTGTAGACCAGCGATTAGAGACTAACAAATGTATATGGCACCTTAGAGACAAACAAAAATATATATAAGATTACGAGCTTTTGTGGGTAAAACCCAATTCATCAGATGAGTTGGAGTAGAAACAACAGAATCCAAAATGTGTGTGTTTGTGTATAAACAGCAAAAGCAGATACCTGTCAATTGCAGAAACCATGTTAAACCAAGTAGGCTTCATTGACATGGGTCCCACAAGTTACATGTAACTGCTTTTGCTGTTATATATATTTGGATTCTGTTATTTCCACCCCAACTCATCTGATGAAGTGGGTCTTACCCATGAAAGCTGATGATTCTATATATTTTTTGTTAGTCTCTAAGCTGCTACAGGATTACTCATTTTTAAAGTTACAGACTAACATGGCTTCCCTTCTGAGACTTTCATATCTAGATCATTCTTGCTGTGTCAAGTATGAAAAGACCAGGCAGAGTAGTTGAAAGGGTAGAATGTATTCTTTTGTCCTCAGGGTTTGTGCATAGGCTGACCTGACAGCAAGAATGAAAAATTGGAACGGGAGTAGAGGGTAACAGGTGCCTGTATAAGACAAAGTCCCAAATTGGGATATCTAGTCACACAATTTGTGTGTTATTGTCATAGCTGTAGATACTCTTGTCATGGGAGCTATATGAGAGAAATAAGTAACAATAAACAGCAATAAGAGAATAAAGATTTTTGTATGTAAATTAAATACTGTCTGTGCTTTATTTAAAAAATTGCACACTCAATTCTGTAGCATTTTCATGCTTTTTGCTCTAAATTGTCTAACAAAGGATGCAGATACAGATTGGATCTCATACACTCACTGCCTTGCTGATAGCTGGAGTTGTGTAGCCTATAGCTACTGACTTTCAGCCAAATAAAATATGTTGTGCCAATTGTGAGTCTGAAGGTGGCACATTGGTGCATACAGTTATTTATAAGCAGACACCATGTACTGTGCCAGCCAGAGATGAGAATCAGTCCCTAAAACAGAACCTTAACTATAGTAATGCTCTTTTAATCAGTTTTAGATGGGCACTTTGGCACACTGTTCTCTCATTCAGGTCTTTTATTAAGGAATGCACAACAGAATGAGAAGAAGGAATTGTCATGACAATGACAGTCTCTTTTTACTGGAATCAGTTCAATAACTAAATCAAAGTATCATTCCTTTTCTTCATTTACTGCTGACTGCTAATAATTTCTCCTTTAATTGAGGATTCTGCATCCTTTAATTGGGGATGCAGAGCAATGGATGCTGCATTGCTCTGCATGATAATGAACTGTTAGCTCCCTGATGCTGTTTTCCAGCACTCTCAGGAAGCATGACACTAGGGTTATCTGACATCATCCTCATTTTTCCCAGATGCTGTATTAAAAGTAGGAGAAAGGGACTCTCAAATAGCTACAGTTTACTAACTAAAAGAAGATAGGTCCAAAAGTTGCTAAGTGATAGATATACACGTAATGCAGAGAAAGGGGAAGAGGCCAAATTCTGCAGTCTTTAATCAAGCTCCCAGTGCAGCTCAAGCCACTCTGTAGACTTTATTTAAAGCTATCTTTTCTATTTCCTTTTTTGTCAAAACAAACAGCTTGTCTTTTATGACCATTGTTAACATCTCTAGCTGTGCCAATGAAAATCATAAGGGTTTTTTTTCATCCTGTAGGGCACAAGTGATCATCAGCAGGGGTGAAGAAGAATCCTCCATCCCACCACACCCCCTTGTAATCAGCTAGGTGTTTTGTGGGTCTTTTATATCTCTGTTTTACAGTGTGATCCTGTACATCCATCTCTTGGCTGAAGCATTAGGGAGTAAAAGGTGCAGTCAGTGCCAAAAGCCACTACCCCAGAGCAAGCAAGTGTGGTGCTTGCTTGACTCTGCACATTAGCAAATATCAGCTGGTCAGGTAGTGCTACAAGAGTGCATTGTATAGCTTTTTTTAAGCTGGAGCTGACATCATTGCTCACCACATTCCTATCAGCACACCAGGAGTCATGACTCTTAGACATGATGCCTCCCTCCATACTTGAAGGGTGGTATTGAAGCACACCCTACCCTTTACCACAGCTCCACTGGTTAATCAGTATAGTTATGTAAGTTACATTTCTAGGAAGCAGGAATAGTGGAAGTTGTATGTCTAATTCAATCATGTGCACTAGATAGGATTTGACAACTTTGGGAAAGAGTACAGTTAGATAATTAAAGTAAAATTTCACCTCATCCTCCAACTATGGGAATTTGCATAAATTTATTCTCCCCCGATCCTCCAGAAAATATCCCTTTGAATGGGTTGTTTATTTGGGACCAGTAATTTTGGATATTTGTTGGCCTTTTAAAAAAAATTGTATGCTGTGCTATTTAAACAGCAACCTTTAAGCTGTTTAAAGGAGGAGAGTGCAAAGCACTGGATTAATCTGCTTACAGCCCATATGGCCAGATGTTCCAAAGACTGTAGAGGAGCACAGGTCATAGTTAACCAGCGTTCAAATGGCTTTCTCAGCAAGAGGTCTTTATTCCACTTGATGAATCAAACTGGATAGCATTTTTTATCTCTAGCAATGGTCACAGTAGTCTGCTTTAGCAGGGAGAAAAAACAAGTGCAGCATGATATTCATGAGCATGTCCTTGGATTGCACACCAGGAGATACTGGGAACTATCCAATAAATTACTTTGCTTTGTACAAGTCAGCAGTATTTTGGCAAAGATGGGTATGTAAAAATATTAAGGGTTATTGTCACCTAAAGGGATAGTAAGGAAAATAAACTTCTGTTTCAGAAGAGCACATAGATACATAAGCAAATTGTATAACCTAATGAATGTAGACAGAAGGGTAAGAGAAAGAACTTTACTATAAATTAAAACAGATCCTTTTACTAACTGATAGAAAACAGTGAATGACATTTTTAAGATGTAGTTAATGTATATATCTATTAAGTGTTCACTCCAGCCACACACTTCCTGGTATATCATTTCCCTCTAAAAGAAGACAACTTCAAAATATCCTTGTTGAATTTTACTTTACAGAACCACTATTTGGCAAACTGACACCTTGTGTTTGTGTATATGTGACATCTGTGTAAGATTCATTCATTCGAGTTCTAATCACAAATGGGTTATAGCTTCTTATGTTTTCTTAAACGTATAGGAGTTGAGTCAAATGGCTTTGCTCCCTGTCTGAAGGGGGAAAGGCTATGAAGACAAATATGTCTTCAGCTTAGAGTAGGTACAGGGCAAATGCTGATGGTATAGCAAGCATTTGGGGTGCCTTTTTAAGGTGTAGAAAATCAATGTAAAGATTTTATCTCCTTACCCATTTAACTTGCAATGTCCAGTATAAAATGACAAAGCTGTTTGATTCCAGTATTGTTAACAGGAAGATAATGTTTTTCAGATCACCCAGCAGCACAGAGAAATTTTTAAATTTGCAGATAATTTGGGAAGTATAGTTAGGATTAATATGTTTGGTCTGTTTACTTCAAGTTACTGGAAATTGTAAAGCATAATACCACACTAAATAGTTTAATCAGAAAAGTACTAATCTTTGATTTGATGCATACAGTAAATAAACTGCAGTCTACTAACTTTGTGACTAAACAAACTAATTTTGTGAGATAAATATTAAAAATCAGTAATAGGGTTGTACAATGAACATTAAAAGAATACAACTAATCTACCCTTGTCTTTTTGTATAGATTAGCAATAATCATATAATTTTGTACAAGCTCTGTATCACTAGAAGTAGATGGAAATTTAATGCAATTAATCAAAAACTAAATGTTCCAAGGAAGCATTTGCACTGAAAGAAAAAATAGAAAAAAAAGTTTGATTAGATGGAAACATTCCATTTTAATCTTTTCAAAACAGAACATTTTGATTTTTTCCATTTCAAATGTTTTTATTTTATTTTTTTCCCATAATTTCATGTTGCGGGAAAATTTGAATTTTTTGTTTTCATTCCATTTTTAGAACTGAAAATCCAGCTCTTGTCTATATAACATCATTAGCTACACAGCCTCAACAAATATTCTAAGAGTAGTGCTGTTACTGAAAAATTGCAAACTTTCTCATTTTACCATATAATTATAAAAGACATTAGTTTGAATATTTAATATTGTACTCACATTTCAGTGTGTAGTACATAGAACAGTCTGTATGAAATCAGTCACTGTATGATATTTTAGTTTGTACTGACTTTGCTACTTTTTATGTAGTCTGTTGTGAAACTAGGGAAATACTAGGTGAGTTGATGCACCTCTTGGAAGACCTCTGTAAACCCAAGGGCTACGTCTACACAGGCACCCTTTTCCGGAAAAGGGATGCAAA
>CM057846.1:49554991-49576677 GCA_030068395.1 Apalone spinifera | reverse complement strand
TTGTGTTTTTTGATCCTTTAATCATTCTCATGGCTGTTCTGTGAGCACTCTCCAGCTTATCAACATCCTTCTTGAAGTGCGGCCGCAGAAATGAGCACTATATTCCAGCAGCAATCACCAGTGCCAAATACAGAGTTAACATAACCTTTCTACTCCTACTCAGTATTCAGCTGGTTATGCATCAAAGAATTGAATTATTCCTTTTGGCCACAATGTTTCACTGGGAGCATGTGTTCACCTGATTATCCACTATGACCCCCAAATCTTCTTCAGAGTCATTACTAGCCAGAGTATTCCCTTGTCCTGCAAACGTGGCTTCTATTCTTTGTTGCTAGATGTATACATTTATACTTAGCATTCTCTGTATCCCATGTCCTGCACAGTTACACGGGCATCATGTTCATGTTTCAGGGGGTAGTTTTATCCTCTCTGGCAAGAGATAGGGAAGTATTATTATCCTAATTCTGAGGTTCAGAGAGAGCAAGAGAATTATTCCTGGTCACAGAGGAAATCTGTGTTGAAATAGGGAATTGAACCTCCATCTCTCTGGCTAATACCCTAGTCATTGGGCCACCCTGCCATCCCTATGTTTAGCTCTATTAGCATTCATATTGTTCACACCCATCTTACCAAGTGATTCATATTTCTTTGTATTGGTAATCTGTCCTCTTCATTATTTGCCACTCTTGCAATTTTTGTGTCAACTGCAAACTTTATCTGTGATGAGTTTGTTTTCTTCCAGGTTAGTAATGCAAACATTAAATAGCATAGAGCCCAGAAACTATCCTTTTAGGACACTTCTGAATCCACACCAGATTGATAATGATTTCCCATTTCCAATTACATTTTGAGACTTGTCAATTAGCCAGCTTTTAATCCATGTAACCCGTGCTGCTTCTCATATAGTACCACGTTGAATTCACCCTCTGATCCTTTGAAAATGAATTGTAATAAAGTTTAGAAGTGTACACTTTGCTGTAACAGGCTAACTTCATAGGCGTTGTAGATTGGTGACAGTGGTAGTCAGTAACAGTAAGGCTGAACAGTTCACTGTTCTCTGAAATCCCTGCCAAAGAATTTTTTACAGAACACTGATCTTTCTCTACAAAATCCCAGTGGAGGAATTAAAAACACACTGAATTCTTCTGTGAAACAAGTTTAGCTGTCCCTGGGGAATACTTGGCAGTTTCTTGGCCCTGCTTTGAATGTGGCCACAATTATTGAATCCAAGCTACAGGTTGTACGTTCCTTAATCTCCCTTAACTGAGACTCTCTGGAACAGCAAAATTCATGGTCTGGCAGGTCCACAGATGTTCCTGGACCACAGAGCCCAGGTATAAGGAGGTCAGGCCACGAGGCAGGAGCAGTGGATGGGGAGGCGGTGGAGTATGGAGTTCTGGCCCCTGTGGCTAGGCAGTAGCAGGGGCCTGGCAGTGGCAGCTGTGGAACTCTAACCCCGACCGTGGAGCTCAGGGATGGCAGCGGCAGCCAAGGAGCTCTGCTGCAGCTGCAGAGCTTGGGTAGCAGTGGTCATGGGACTTCAGCAGTGGCAGAGCGCCAGCCCCAGCCATGGAGCTCTATCCCCGGCCCCTGATGCTTAGCTCTATCCCCAGCTGTGGAGCTCCGGCCCAAGCGGCCGCCACGGCCAGGAAGGTAGCAGTGGGCCATGTTGGGAGGAACCTCTGCTGGTCCTGCAAATCCCCTTCTTCAGGACCAATCAGGTCCCAAGGGTCCAGACAAGGGAGGTGCAACCTGTGGTAAAAAGTACACCAGAAAGTATTTATATGCTAAATATACAGTGGGAGAATATATTCATCTAATATTCTAAGGTAATTATGTTCAGCCATGACCATTTTATCACCTAAGTAATGCCTTCTGCATCCAATGCTGATTTTCTTGTCTCAGCCACTCTGTTGCTTTTGAGAAAGAGACTTAAAAGTGGCATTTGTGGCTTGGTCTTTGCATTCACTGCCTCCCTCTCAATTCCTCCAGCATTCTCTAAAAGCACAGAGCTGAACATTTGAATTAGATTAACCAATTTACTTAAAGCAGGGACTGATATGAATGCCCACAACTGGACTCTCATCCAGCTCAACCTTTTGGAGTGGGGGTGAGAAGTTAGGTTCAACAAAAGTTCAATTAAGTTTTTGAAAATTATGTTTTCCCTCGCCTGTATTTCTGTACTTTCTAGCAGCAGGTAGAGATGGAATGCGAAAACACCATGAGCAGGCAAAATGTGGCCCATGAGCTGGATCCAGCTCACCAGACTGCCTAATCTAGCCCATTGCTACCATCCTGTGGCCCAGCAGGAGCTTCAGGCAGGCTCCCTGCCTGCCTTTCCCCCACATACCACTCAAAGCAGCTAGCTGCAGGGGCCATGTGTTCTGTGCACCATCACACACTGCTCCTGCCCCCAGCACAATCTCATAGGTCCCATTGGTCAGAAATTGGCCAATAGGAGCTGCCTGGGCTGTGCTTATGGTACAAGCAGAGCTTGACACCCACTTCTCCCCACTAAGGGCTTCCAGTGCTCAGAGAACACATGGCTCCCACAGCCAGCCACTCTGAGCAGCATGCAGGGGCATGGCAGGCAGGAGAGCCTGCTTGAGAGCCCTGCTGGGCTGCTGGCTGGGATCCCTCTAAGTAAGCACATTGTGGTCAGAGCCTGCACTTAGCACCCCAGCTCTTTTCTCCCCACAACTCGTTGCTACTCTCTTGTGCCCTTGCCCCATGTAACCCAAACCCTACACCCTTGCTCATGCACCTATATGCTCTCCTATACCCAACACCCCAGTCTCCTGCCCCAGTTCAAAACCCACACCCCAGCATCCCTGCCCTAGGTCATAACCCCTTCCAAACCCTTTACCCCTTCCTACATTCCTCCTTCAGGTCAGAATCCTCTCCTGCACTACTACCCATATCCCTTCCCAATCTCACACCTCCTCCTGCACCCCAGTATTACTCTAAGCTCCCTTCTACACCCATTCTCTACCCCAAACCCTGCACCTCCTCCATTAATATCATGAAAAAGTGTGGCTCTTGACCACTTACCAAATTCTTGGAGTGCCACCTCCCCATCAAAAATTATTGCCCATCCCTGCCATAAGCCATTTTAATACAAGTTTATAACTAAGGGGAAGTGTAAAAGGTGGAGCCTCCAGCCGAGTTCTTGCTTGCCTTTTATTGATTTGTCAGCACTATACCCGTGCTCTGAGCCCTCATCCTGCGCTTAGACTAATGATTCGAGGCAGGTAGGGGGGCTCGGGCCCTCCCTCTCTCTGAGCCCCAACCCAGGGCCCTAAGGACTGGTGGGTGGGGATGCTTCCCACAGCATACCAACCCACGGGCTACTCGCTAGCTGCGCCCTGGGTCGCTTCCTACTGCCTCGAGTCCTCGCCGGTTGCTCCTTCCCTCTGCTCGGTGTCCCTGGGGGAAGGGGGTCCGTCTTCCGGCTCTGGGCTGCCTCCGCTCCCAGCTCTTCACCCCCCGCCCTGCCCCCCCCCCGGTTGTGGTGGCAGCCTTTAAATATCCCGCCGCACCTGCGCCATAGCCGCCAGAGTCACCGTGCCTTCCCAGGTTGCCCCACCCCCCAACATCTGGCCGTGCGCCCTGCCGCGGCTCAGCTGTGGTGCCGAGCACACCTTGCGACAGTGCTGCTGCACCGCCACCGGCAGCTGTCCTGCCCAATACACCAGGGACGGCTCCGGGTGAGTGCAGGACCCGCCGGACGTCCCGTTACAGAAAGTCAGACATAGGGTCAAGGGTGATTTGCCACCCATAGTGTGAACGTGGCCCACATGCACTTCCTCTTGCTTCTTCTACTCTGCAATCAACTCAATCAGATGCTGCAAATGATAAGGAAAATCCTAACCAATGCAAAAGCAAATTTGTTTACATTTTTTTTTTTTGTTTGCAGTGGTGCAAGTTCTAACAATGCATTGACAAAGCTGGTCGCACCAAAAGGAATATATACTTCTAGGAGAGATGGTGGGGAATGAGGGTGTTTCCTTCAGCATGAATGTTAGGGAAAGTCATGAAATAGCCACACCTCCAGTAGAGTTCCCTTATCTTAATACTCATTTCTTGAGGTATCTCAGTGTTTAACCTAACACTGAGATAAATCTGAAATTTTAAGATACAATAGGAAGGGATGAACTTTTCCCCCACATAGAAGCTTAATTGGAGGTTTATTGCTTTGTAACTGGGGGGACAATGGGAATGGAAGCAGAAGGGAACAAGCCCTCTTTGCACATCTTCCTTTTGTTTCTAGGACCAAGTTCTGCTCTTCAACACGCATGAGGTGACATCTCCTGAAATCATTTGAGGGCATAATTAAACCATTCAGATATCAAAGTCTTGTAGTAAGATATTGGAGGCAAAACTCTGACAACCTTCATTGTCATTATCCTCACAATGTCCTTCTGACCAAGGACAAGGGCATCACACTCAAATGTTTTGTAAACCCAAAGAGATTTTTGCCTTTGGGAAAGGCATGAGAAGACTGAGCTCAGATTAGTTTTTCATCCTGCTGTATGCTGCAGTTTCTTTCAGCTCTGTTAATCATGAAAGGGCCAAATTTTCAAACTCTTTTGGTTGATTGACACTCCCAAAAAGCCTATTTTGACATGCAAAGCAAATGCTTATTCATATAAATGTGATATATCTTGATTTAAATAAGTCTTTTGACAGAATCCAAGATGACATTCCAATAAGCAAATTTGGGGAAAATGGTCTAGATGAAATTACTGTAAGATGAGTACACAACTGATTGAAGAGCCCTCTCAAAGCATAGTTATAAAGTGGTTTACTCTCAGACTGGGAAGGCATATCTAGTGGGATCCCATGGGGTCAGCTCTAGATCTGGAACTATCCAATATTTTCATTATTGACTTAGAAATGGAATGCAATGTGTGCTTATAAAAATAAAATATGTAGATGACACCGATCAGGAAGGGGTTAGAAGTATTTTGGAAAACATTCAAACTGACCTTGACAAATTAGCTAATTGTTCTGAAATCAACAAGATGAAATGTGTCTGAAGATTAACACAAAGTACTGCAAAATGGGGAATAACAGGTAAGTGGTAGCACTGTTTTAAAGGATCTCAGGGTTATAGTGGGTCACAATTTGAATCAAGATTTCAATGTGCTTATAAAAAAGGATAATATTCTGGGGTATAGTAACAGGAGTGTTGTATAAGGATATTAGAAGGTAACTGTCCCTCTCTACTCTGCACTGGTGGAGCCTCAGCTTTAGAATCATGTGTCCAGTGGCATGCTTTGAGAAATATGTGGATAAATTCAAGAGAATCTAGAGGAAAGCACCAAAAATGATAAATGATTTAGAAAACCCAACCTATGGCAAAAGATTTTTAAAAGGGTATGTTTAGTTTTGAGAAAAGACTGAGGATATGCTTGCCTTCAAATATATGAAGGAAGGTTATAAATAAGAGGGTGATCAATTGTTTTTCACATCCACTGAAGGTTGGATATGATGTAATGGGCTTAATTTGCAGCAAGGGAGATTTCGGTTAGGTATTAGGAAAAACTTTCTATCAAGGTAGAATAAGCTTCCAAAATAATTTGTAGACTCCCACTATTTTCTTTATCCAATTGTATATCCATGTCATACTCCTAAGTCTTTTTTGTTTGAAATTAAATTGATTCTTTCTTTGGTTGCGTTTTCTTAAAAGACTCATTAAGACTATCTTATGCTTACTATCATAGGCATAAAGCTGTCATCTTATTCATAGTTTCATAAATTATGAATTATTTGTCCTAACATTTTCATGTTCCTTCATTTTTTGAAAAGTTTAGATTAGATCTATCAACCCTCTCTATACTGTTAGGAATTTGAATTAGATCACTACAAAAGCATTTCTTTTAGTGAATATAAACCATCTTCCTCCATTTGTCAGCTGAAACTTCAGCATTTAATGAAAGTTACCATTCTTGTTGCACTGTAATTTACCCCCTTAAAATCATTTATTACCTTTTTTTTAATGGGTAACTAGCACTGCAATGGCTCTCTGTTACCACAGGAATCTGTTCTCTGGCAATCTAAAATAGCATCTTGTTAGTCACCTTCACTGGAACATCATTTTAATGTAACGGAAATATTTTATATGATCTTCCATACTGTATTTCTTGTCTGCTACATGTAAATATGTTTCTATATTTCCTCCTTTTCATTGTCCAGATTGACTTGTGTTAAATTGCACATGGCAAATGCTATACACAGGTGATGATATAATAGGTATGCTGGTCCTATAAGACAAAGGAGAGTTGTTTCTGAAAAGGTGCTATTCCATTTTACAGTTGGAATGGAAAAACACAGAGCTAGAGCTTTGTCTACATTACAAAGATCTATCGGAAAAAGGTACACAAAGAGGCTTTTCCAAAATTTGGCCCAAATGAATACACTGGGCCAAATTTTGGAAAAGTCTCCTCTTTCAGAAGAGCCCTTCTTCCTCGTGGGAGGAGGAAAACAGGGCTTCCGAAAGAATGCAGAAGAACAGATGTGTTCCCTGGAGATACCCTGGAAAACCCCATTGTGAAGACATAGCCTAGGAGACAAAGGAAACCAGCACTGAGAGGAAGTGTTCCTGGAGTTGCATTTTGCAGCTGAGGAATAAACCTGGGCTGATAAGTCCGTTGAGAGCTTAGGACTGGAGCTTTGAAGTCTAGTGTTGAGATACGGCTTCCCTCTCTCTCTCTCTCTCTCTCTCTCTCTCAGCCAGGAAGACTCCTGAGACACATTGCGAGAGAGACAGGACCTCCTTCTCTCATAAGAAGAAAGATTGTGATGGGAGTTATACTAAATGGCAATCTCTCCCAAAGCTAGGAGAAATTTCCCCTCTTCCACCATTCTGTCTGGAGTATTGCTGCCATTCTGTGGGTGCCCAGCAAGTACACCTGGGAGAAAGAAACCCCGGAAAGAGTCACTTCATTGTTTCAAAACGCTGCATGAGAGAGACCTGTCAGAGGACACTGGCCTTCTATGGATAGAAACTGTCCTCTGTTCTAATGATCCCCATTAGGTTCTACAAAACTGGGCATTTACCCCCACCGTTTGTATCTACTAGCCCCATGAATACATTATTTGTAACTGATGTACTTCATTACCATTCTGTGGTTAACCCTGTATTCATAGAGCCTGTTTCTCCCCACTGCTTCATTATCCTGGGTGTTAAATATAAACTTCTCATGAGGAACTCTACCCTCTTGGCATATGATAATAATACATAGACCTTATATAGGTCCCGGTTCTGCCACCCTTATTCACATTCCACAGTGGTGACCAAATGGACTGCTTGCAGAGCAGGCTAGCACCTTAGAATGAGTCGGGTTGCTCTCCATGTTCCCTTATGTTTCCCATGCTCTCCCTTCTGCTCTCCATGTTCAAAGTGATTAACAAATAGTGTTCAGTTAATCCTCCCAGGATCCCTGGGAGGTAGTAAAAAAAATGTTTTCTCTCGTGTTTTCCAGGTGAAGAAACTGAAAGAGAGAGAGAAAGCGACCTTCTTAGACCACAGAGACAGTTACTGACAGGGCTGGGATTAGTATGTAGGAGTACTTAGATACTTTTGGTGACAGGTGCTCTAAAAGAACCTATCTAGATATAGCATGATTGCCATGCTACGCTCAGACCATTAGCTAATCTCTCTCTCTCTTTCACTCTCTGCCATTTGATTCTGCTTCTTATCCTGCCATCTCTCTAAAGAATTCAGACACATTAGTAAGTATGAATGACCTCACCCTTCAGAGGCTCTTTGGATATTCCTTACCCCTTGGTCCCAAGATATTCAGGCTATTTCTATAATGGTGCTTTCAGTCTCTCAAGTACCTTAGTACCTTAATAAGATGAGTGAGTTGGGGGAGAGAGGGAGGTTTTATAAATAAAATGCATTATTATGTCTGTAATCAAAAGTGAAACAAGCTGGGGGCAAACGATTGATGTTTAAGGCTCTAAAGACTAGTTTACCAATACCTCTCATAGGAAGATCTGGCTCATCTTAATTTGAGAAATAATTGACAGATTGGCTGTTACCAACTTGCCAGTCCTTCATATCTAACTCCAAAGAGAGAGCTTGAAAAAGATTTGCCAAATTTCCCTTCATGCAGAGTCACTATACTTTGAACAATTTTTATCTTTTGACCTAATTCCATTTCAGTGTTTTGGGAGCCTTCAAGCTTTCTGTAATCATTTCCTCTACTTGCAGACATTAGGCAATAATACAGCAATCTACATTAGACCACTTATTATTGCTACATTACACTGTTTTATTATAGACTACTTGCCCAGCACTCTGTGATTTTATCACCTTGACTTCATCTTTAGAGAAGAACAACGTACTCATTTTTTATAAAAAGGGCTTTAAAGATGATGAGTTAATATCTCTTGTAAGGTGGAAAATGGACAGTGGGTTTTTTAGAAAATTGATGGGGATTGCATGACTAACATAAATAAGTATACAGGAAAACAGCAATTTAACCTAATATCTGAAACAGTTGTTACAATTTATTTTCAGAAGGACACAGTGAACTTTCCCACTGCTTAGGAGGTTAACAGTAGTAGGTCACATTCCTATCCCTGTGGAAGAACATTGTTGCATTTACTTCAGTTCTGTTATTGTTCTGGGGACTAAGTCATTTGTAATGCAGAAAATAAAGCCCTCTCACTACAGTCATCTTTTCAGAGAACATAACTCGCACCTTATGGAACCCACATAATTAGTACTCGAGAAATAACTCCATCAACCTTATTGCTATTTTATTGCAGTGTGATCATTTGTATCAACACATGCCATTCTTTGGAGAATGTCCTTCTATGTCAGAATATGCTAATTAGCCCTACCTATTTATATAACTGTGAGTCTATTATTGTACATTTTAAAATGGATGAATTTGAACTCCCTGGGTTACCAATTAGTTGGCTAAATTTAAAATCAGATGTTACTAACCATCCAAAATAATTTCGCCAATTAGTAAAGCAGAAGGACTTTCTGTGAGAAGCTATCACGGGTAATTTGTGTTTCTTCTATTCACCACTCATAGCACAGAGGACTAAAGAAAAGATAGCATATCTGAAAGAAATCAGAGATGTCAAATCTGCACCTGGGTATTTATTTTGCTACTTGAGACTTTGTCTTGATATACTGTATTGAAGGAGAAGGTGCATCATAATTTTTTCCAGCATCATTACAGATGTTGAAACTAATGAGAGACTCATTAAGAACAGGATATTCTGATTCAGGAAAGCATGTGTACTCAGCAAGGGGACTTAAGCATATGCGTCAATATAAGCACTCAGTAAATGTTTTCCTGAATACTAATGAACTCAAGCACATGCTAAAAGTGCTTTCCTGCATTAGCATGGAAAATATAATTTTGTCTTTTACCATTACAGAACATCTGCAAGCACTTTTTGTTTCACAGCAAATCTTGGGAAAACTGCTAGATAATTTATTTTGCTGAGAGGAGCATGTGAATAAAGGGGGAAACATCTTAGGTGGAACAAAAAGATAAACCAGGAGAAAGGGTAGTATATTAATTGGAATTAGCCATTAGAAGGGAAGAGCAAGAAGAAGACGTACTAACACCAGGAAAGCTTCAAATAATAAAGTTTACTCATTGGAGGTTTCAAGTTGGTGTTAGTTTGGGGAGTGGGTTGCAAAGAAAGATGTTGAATCCTTTGGGATTACCAATCATATTAATCTATTTTCAGTATTTATTACCCATAAACTATTGTGTGCTCAGTGTTTCAAGGCACCCATTAAAGCCATTTTAACCATATATCTCAAGCTGTCTAATCCCTTCCCATCTCCTGTTATTTCCTTGAAAGTCAAGGGAGCCTCTATACTAAAGAGTTCCATAGTCCTGGCTGGAAAAGAGGTATGTGTGTGGAAATACCATGAAAAGGGAAGCAAGTGGCATTTTTAGTATTACTATTAGGAATAAATTAAATTTACACAGCAGCTTTCCATTCTGAAGTCACACAATTCTATATGCAAACTTGACAAACTGATAACACTGTGCTTACACAAATTATGTATACTGTAGGGATAGAGGTGGATAAAGTTTATTGGGGCCCTCCTCCAGACCCCATTCAAAACACAAATGTATATCTATTTATGCATTGACTCCATTTCATGTTTACACATTGCATTACTAATGAAGCAAATCATATCCCATTTAATTATGCCTAAATTAACTGCTCAGTTTTTCCACATGGAAACTGAATTTGGCTAGATGTTATTCATACCACTGCACAATGGCTTTCACAGCTAATCTGGACACCACCGCTGTTACAACAATCAATCATTTGCAGGTCAGCAAGTGGTTCTTCCATCTTCCCACCCTTGCCCCTAATTTTCTTAAGCCTGGCTGTTGCTGAGGGGGAGCTCCTCATCAGTGGTGGCCACTCTTGCTGGTGGCCACTCTGCCACTTTTCCCTAACGTATGTAATTAACTTTAGGAAAAACAAATAAATACGCACATTGTGATATGCTATACATAGTCCACACTAGGCTGCAAAGGGTAACACCATACTATGGGTGGAGGCAATCCTTTCCCCCAACTGTATTGGGCATGCTCTAAGTGCTGTGCCAATATAAAAGGGAGAAGCTCGCCTCAATCTGGGCTGGGTGCCCGAGAGGAAGAACTTTCCATGGAAGCTCCAGTGGAAGACCAGCCACAGCCCCTGCCAGCAGAAGCTGGATGCCCCAAAGACTGACGTAGGCTTCCATAGTCAACAGAGGCCCAGGGAGAGACATGCACTGAAGAACCTTTAGGCCCCAGGGTCTCATGGACTGCTACGTCAGAGAGTATGTTAAAAAGTGACCGAGGGAATGGTATCTCCCACCTAAGTGAGCTTGGCGTTTTTTGGTGGGGTTCTCCACTGAGCCTGTGGAGGACCTCTCCTCCACTGGGAAGGTCTATTCATTCTGGCATCTAGACCACACTGCTCTGACCAGCAGGGTTACTGCCTTCGCTTTGGTCCTTGGACCTCACAGTTTTGAGGTCTGAGATGACCAAACAGACTTAACTGTGATGTCTACACACTCACGATCCACCCCCTTGTAGGATGTCTGTTCATACACCATCACACATAGATGTGTCAGAATCATTGTAGTTTATGTATATGGATTTATTTTGCAGAATCAATCATAAAAATAAAGTACAGTTTATTGTCTCTCTATTCTTTACTGGACCTAAACAGAACAGAAATACAAATCAGGTGCTTTGCACATTTTTTTCTTTCTTCTTGGAATGTTGTTTTTGTTTTTTGTGAGGGGTTTGTTTGTTTGTTTGTTTGTTTGTTTGTTTTTGCATTGTTGTTTGTTTTTGGTTTTTTTAGATTTTCTAGCTAGTAAGTCTGCTGCTGTGAAAAGTGATACTTATACATTAATATAACTTTTCATAGTTTCCCAGCTAGCTATTAAGTTTGCTGTGAAAATTAACATTAACAAACATACCAGTATCACTTTTCACAGCAGCTTGGGCAAGCCCAGGGATGAATTAAGTCCTGAATGAGGAGGTGGGAAGAAGTAGGGGTCTGAGGTGATGGGGTATAGGGTGAGAGGCAGAGGGGTGTTGGCAGCAGGGGGCAGGGGTAAAGGGAGAAGAAACCCATGGCCACACTTGCCATGCCTAGCCAGGGGCTGGAGCCCAAGAGCTCAGAGCCTCAGGGCCAGATCATGTGGCCCAAGTGTGAAGCCCTGCAGCTGGGGGACTGAGCCCACTGCTGCATGGCCAAAACCCAGGGCCAGAGATGCCAGGAGGGCCTGGGGTAATTGAGGGGGGTGAATGGCTAGAGGAGGTAGCATGGAGACAATAGGAGAAGGGTGATGAACCTAGGCCGGAACCTGGGACCATGCAGCCAAGAGTCAGAACCCACTACTACACAGCTGTAGTCCGGGGCCATAGGAGACAGCATGGACCAGAGGCCATGGTGGAGGAGATGAGCCTGGGGCCAGAGCCTGCCGCAGCACAGCCAGTAGACAGAGCCTGACGCACTATGGCCAGAGCCCAAGCTTAAAACTCTGTGACCACAGTCTGGGTCCCCCATCCAGAGCCAGGGGGCAGCCAAATTGACCAGCCCCATGGCTATAGACCCTATGGGCATGTATGTTAATTTGCCACTGTGTAGGGATTGTGTTTTCTGCTACTGAAATGTGGAAAATGAGAGGTCTTTGCCAAGTAACAATAAAACTACCCAGACAGGTTAGGATAGGAACTAAAGACAACTGCCATATCCAGATGAATATTGTAGAGTTTATTTTATTATATTGTAGAGCAGAATATAAATAACCATTTTGGAATTTGACTACAATTCTAAGATTAACACCGTTACTTTTGCAAAAACTATCCCTGGATCTTTAATTATTAGAGCTGGTCAGAACCTGTTTTCTCTCTTATGTGAAAGACTTATGGCACACAGTGGCCCATAACTCCATGCTAAGTCATTGGCTCAGGAGTGAATGAGAGCACTTTATGTGGCAGATAACACCATGGAGTTCTGCCATCCAAATATTGACCTGTTCAGAAATACAGCAAATTTTAAATTCTATATGCTAAATGCCCTACAACCTTGTGGTGTGATTCTAACATTATGCACACAAAATTAAAATGTTAACCTCTCTTCATCGTTCCATATATGTGCTATAACCTTGTTCTGGGGGTGAGATGGTAGTTCATTCTTTATGCTTATTCATCCTCTGCTGAGAATGCCAACAAAGATGCCAGGTTGTGAAAATTGTGAGTGGTTTTTGTGTTGTAGACATTTGCCAAAAACTGCTTCTGACAATGACTTTTTGACCCTACGTTGGCCCGGATTTGAAACGTGACTTAGGGCTTGCCTATTTGAACAGTTACTGCATAGCATGCTGGGCTGTAAATCCATCCCACAGTAATTTGCTGTGCATTAGTTTTAATTATCTGTGAAATCACTCCTGGCTGCATGGTAAAAATTCCCTAAGTGCATATTTATCTATCTCCTTTGAAATGGGAATAGATCAAAGCCTAGTATGGCAATTCTTGTGTGCAGCAGCAGGGTCCACACAGTCCCAGTGCACTGCAGGTGAGAATGAAGTAAATGGAAACCGCACCAGCTTTCCATCACCAGACCAATATCAGACAACTTTTTGGAGGGAAAATGTCAAGATCCGGTAATCCATACCAGCTACTTATAGGCTGGAGTGGGGAGTGATATAAAAACCAAAGGAGCTGCCAGCATTCTGCTTCTTTTCCCACTCTGCCCCTTCTAAGTGGGAAAAGGAGCAGAACCCCCAGCTCTACCCCCCTCTCCCAGTCTGTCCTCCATCGGGGCACCACTGTATAGACACAGACATAGGAGACGCAGCTCCGTGGAGGGACTTGTGCTTTTGCTCCTTTCCCTGCTGTCAGGGGCAGAGCAGAAAAAGCAACCAAATGGTCAGCAGCTCCTCTGGCTGCCATACCGCCCCCCAGTCTTCCCTTCAAGTTCAACTTTCATGATAAAGAGATTGCATTACGAGGTTTGTATGAGATGAACTAAAAAATGCAATGTTTTGTTTTTTTACTGTGCAGATATTTGTAATAAAAAACAAATATAAAGTGAGCACTGTAACCTTTGCATTCTGCATTGTAATAAAAATCAATGTGTTTGAAAATGTAGAAAACATCCAAAAATATTTAAAATAAATGGTATTCTGTCACTGTTTAACAGTGTGAGTAATGATTCATTTTTTAACCATGTGATTAATCGTGATTTAAAATTAATCGCTTGACAGCCCTACAAAATAACCCAACATTTGCTGGATCGTGTACCTCAAAGTGTTTTCCATGTTCCCCATACAACAGCACTGCCATTGCCTTTGGCAGACCTGCTTTCTATGTTGTAATGGGAATGACGTGAAGGAATCAGGGACAACACTGGAGATGAAAAAGAGGGTGCCAGCACCGCTCTCAAAGAAAGGGGAACAGTCCATGCTTTCATACCTCAGTTCTGCAATAAAAAGGGCTATGCTTTCGGTAACATTTTCTAGCAAATAAGAAACCTTCTTGATGGCAGTAGTTCCTGTTGAATGGAATAACTGTTTATGGGGCCAGAAAACTACTAGGGCTAGAAACAGAGTTTCAAATATTATTAAAGCTAACATGATGCCATGATTTAGCTAAAGAAGCAAATCTGATTATGCAAAGTAGCTGAGAATCTGTTATAGCCACTAAGCAAATGTAAGCTGTGCTTTCTTACAATAGCACATTTGCCACCACCTTCATTAAATAATATTCAGGAGTGATTAACTTGTGGGTAGCCAGCCCAGAGCCTTGAACTACAGTTTGGAAGTGAAGAGGAAACTCATTAATGAACTAGCTCACATATTCTTGCTTTATTTGTATTTTCTTCCTTTCAAACAATTAGCTCTGTTCTTTCTCTCCTCCAGTGCACCTGCCAAGGGGAGATTGAGGAGGTGGATAATCAGACTGCTAAAGATCCTTACTAAACTAACAGATTAAAACACTGCAATTCATTTGGACTCCAGCCAGCAGAACAGCAAAAAAACTTCTAGACAGAATAGCTGAACACTAGAGTACGTCTACACTGCAACGCTATTTTGGGATACCAGAGTATCCTGAAATAGCTTTCCCACATCTTCTCAGAAAGCCTGTTATTTCGGGCTCACTATTCCAACATCCCTGTAAATCTCATTCTACAAGGAGTAAGGGATGTTTTGGAATAGCGATTTATTTCAAAATGTGGTGCTGTGTAGACAGCGCCAAATGATGAAACAAGCTATTTCAAAATAGCATCAAAATAATATATGCAATTTGCATATCTCAAATTGCGTTTCTTATTTCAAGTTACGGTGAAGTGTAGACGCACCCTAAGGGTCTAGTCTAAAACCCATTAAAATCAATAGAAAGATTCTTACTGACTTCAGTGTGCTGTTATTCAACTTAGTGGGCTTTCTGACTGCTCTAGTTTTGGGATATATTAAAAAATCCTTGAAGGAGCAAAGTAGTAAACCATGCAATTACTATAATAAAGCTTGCCCACTTTAGATGGTGGGCCCAAAAGGGACCTCAGTCCAGCCTTCATTTGTGTGCATATTGTATTGAGCTTACAACCATTTGGAGGACCAGTTTTTGCTCATTATCATTTATGGTTAATTGGTATGTGATCATTGTACCCTACATGAACTCAGAAAATAGAACATGAGCCACCAATTTAAATGCTCTTCAACTGCCATGAATTTGGCCCCCTCACTCCCTTTTTGGAAGTGGAACACATGCCTTAGTAAAGGTAATTAAATCAAATTCTGTTCTGATTTACATCGTCTGGAATGCTACAGAAACTGGAAAGGAACTGTATTGGGTGCCAGTCAATGCGAAAGCTTGTCCATTGTCTGCTCCAAAAATAATACAAGGGGGTCATTAACCACTAATTTTACTGAAAGTAATAATGTCTAGATAGATAAATATGTAGATAGATATTGAGGAAGAATATATTAAACAAAAATGTATTTTCATTAGCAAAGGTCACATGATTTTCCATTTGGCCTCTTGGATAGCATCAGAACTTTCTGGAAATGTGTCAGTCTTACAAGTATGATTAATTAGATGCCATTTTGAACACAAAATGGATACAATAAGTGAGAGATTTGGGTGCTCTGAAGTGTCTGCAAATCTAGATGGTAATTCACTCAATTAACCTCTGATCCTGTTTCCACAAATTTACATGCTTTGAACATAGAAAGACTAGCAGTGTCATGGATGATTAGAGAATATTGCTTCAGTGAGCCTTACAAAAGCATTAACAGTTAAATTACCATTAATCTCCAGGAAAATAGAGCCATGGTATCCAGTCAGGAAAAAGGAATTTTGGCATCAGTGAAGAATTTTAAAGAACAGTTAAAAATGTGATTAAATACATTTTTGGTTATTATAACGATTAACCCCATATGGAATGTACAATCATTCCATCACTAAAAACAGCCTTTATACCTTTTACAGGCTATAAATTCTTCAGAAGTTTGCTTTCTGACAGCTTAAATGGTGCTACCCTTTTCAGAAGATTCCATGTCTGAGTTGTATTAATTTCCCTCACTGGCTCAGCACAATAGTTCTGAGGACACAACCATAAAAATAAGTTTAGTATAAAGAACCCCTACAACACACACACACACACACACACACACACATATACATATATATATATATATATATATATATATAAAATACAGGAGATAATGAATGTGAATAATGTATGTTTGCTTGCAAAAGAGTTACAAATTAAGGTCAGGATGAAGATTTTTTTGTTTTCTCTATACACAGACAAGTTCTGGGACATTATTTACTAATGGAGATATGGAGGACACAGAAGGGAAAATACTGTAGGAAAGCAAAGGACAGTTAAGGGTAATTGTAATAGGATTTCTATATATAGCAAGGATGTGAAGCCTCTCTTAGCACTTACTCATTCTTTCCTTATACAGGTTGACAAACCATCTGAGGTTTCAAGAGCATTTTAGAACAGAACCATTTCCAGGTTCTATAACATTGTCACTTAAACAAATGTCATACATTAGATCCCGGTCTATTAAAATAAACGCAGATATGTCAATCAATAAAAAGAGTTTGATGAGTGGAGTCTTGAAAGTGGATGGGCAAAGCAGTTCCACTGTATATATTATTTTTCAATTACAAAGAACCTGAAAATAGGTTTATTTATGTATTTATTTTTAGATATATAAGCTATGTCCTTCCACAAAGCTTATGTAGCTCATGCCCAGGTGACTGGCTGTTAGCAATAATGAATGCCTTGGGATAGATTATGACTTGAAGCGGCTTCATCTGTGAGACTTCTGCTTTGCAATGACTAGGTTTCAGGAGATTCTTTTTTGTCATTCATACTGCACTATAGGTGTATGTAGGGTTTTACATGACTAAATCACAAGTCCCTGACTGAGGAGATTACTACTGTAAGTAGACAAAGCACATCACAGGATAATAATAAGCAAAGAGAAGAGAAAAAATGTGGGAGGACAAGAGTTAAAACAGTAGAAAAGCACGGCACTGGTTATTATGGTTGTTCATTTCTCTCTCTCTCTCTCTCTCTCAGACACACACACACACACACACACACACAAACAATGTGTGTTTAGGACAAAACAGTGTTTACCTTTTTTTTATACTCACTATAGTATCTTTTATGTAACATTCTTCAAGCATACTTTTAACTCATAAACCCTATGGTATAAAGCAAATATATTTAGTAAGCTTTGAATGTCATAGCTGAATGTGCGTCTGTCAGCTGCTGTACAGCAAACGTGTCAGACCAAATGCCGCTTCTGGGATGAGTGCTAATATGCTACTACAGATTTTCATCTCCTCTTCTGACATCTCTGTGGCTAGTTAACTTGAGTTTATACAGATTTGCATATGAAAGTGGGGTTTATATTAAATGCAGCCACACACAGTTCTTCTTTCTCAAAGCTGCCACTGTGAGAGGAATGTATACAGTGCATACACAGTGCCCGTATCCAGAGAGTTATCATTAGGCAAATAGTTGAATAGCATAAAGCCAAATTCCAAATAACATTTTTGTAAGCAAACGGAAGGGATATAGCTGTCAGACCATTTAAAGACAACTGCAATAGTAATACATTGTTTGTGAGACATTGAAAGACCTATGAGCTTATTGGAATAAAAAAGACCTATTTGATGATAGGCTGTATAAAAAAAGGAAAAGGAAAAGTTTTCATTTATTTTATTTAATAATTCCAATTATTTCAAACTTCATTAAATGAGATGGAAAGGCACTACACAGAAAACCAGAACTCTGCTGGTGGACCTTGTCATTTTAAATACATACTTTTTGCTGTTCAGTATTTACTTGAAATTAAACCAAATGTTCATCTTATGTAAATCACACTAGTTTTACTGACTTCCAAAAAGCTGTTTGGATTGATAGCAGCTGTGTATCTGGACCCTTTTAACTACAGCAATGGACATTAATGTATTTCTCATTTCATGAGGGACTGAGATGGTGAATGGTCCTGTTTTTCAGAGGCGTTGAGCACTTTCTGCTCCCATTGAGCTCACCTGGAATTATGAATGCCCAGCACTTCTGAAGAGCAAGCCTTCTTTGTTTACTGACCATTACAACATATTACTCTGGCTTTACATTTTCATCAGCCAACCATAAGCTTCTTGTTTCATCTTACAAACAAATTAGCAACTAGGAACTAAATTCTACATTCAGTTACACCCAGAGCCACAGGACAGAAGTCCCTGGTGTAACTGAGAGCAGAGTCTGGGTTTGAGTGTTTAATATAATATCTTTATAGAATTGTGTTCAACAGTTTGATATTAAGTTTCAGAAAGAAGGATGTTTCTAAATATGACTTCCGTGGACTAATTTTAACTCTGTGGCTCCGATAAATGTCTGAATGTCCTTCAGAGTTCTGAGAATGCTTTCTGATAAATTGTAGACTATTTTCTACTTTTCTCAGAAAAGAGAAAAACAATATAAAATTCACCTGATGAGATATATATAGTTATCTTGAGAGAGCCAGTGTTAGCAGATGGAATTGTCAGGCAGCTTACTGGAGTTGAGAGAGGCAGCCACCAGGGATAGGGATTTGGTCGTCTAGGCATCCAAGAAAGCACAGTTACTCCTTTATCTGGTGCAACTGGTGCTGAGAAACTCTCATATCTACTTAGTCTCTTCAGCCCTCATGGCTTTAGTTGCTGAGCACAGCTCAAGTGTTTAGCAATAATAACTTTTCTTCTTCTCAGCCTGAATGAGAAACAGCTTAATGAGTGCATAGGTAATGGAGGGCTGCTTGTGTAAAGAACTTCCTGAGGGAGTTCCATGTGTGAGTAATGAAGATTGTGTGTAGTTCTGAAGGACTTAGTAGGTCCAGTTTCCATACCAATGGGTCCAGCGGGATGCAGGTGAAGTTGCAGAAAGAGAATTTGGTAGTTCAGGCCAATCTAGGGGCTCAGGAACTAGGGGAGCTGGGCATAAGGCACCCCCCCTTGGCTTGAAGTATTACTAGTGACCCAATGAATAGCTTTCATCATATCCAAGGTCTACAGTTCAATGGCTTTCACCACCCCAAAAATAAATATTGTCCCAGCACTTCTGAGCCAATCCTGTGGAGGGTTTTGAATTTTGGACAGATCTTTATTCAACTGAGCACAAAGTTCAGGGAGCACAGCATCATGCCATATTACTTATGGTGATTTATCTTGCTCCCCTACTGTTTTACTGCTCCCCTTTCTTCTCTGGCTCCCATTATATCTGTGACACAGTGCTTGCTTTCCCCCAACCAGGACGTGGTGCTTTTCTCTCCCATTCCACTGGGAATGTGTTGCCACTCCTCTCCCCCCAATCCTGTTGCCTCATCACTTCTTGTCTCATCTCACCTAGTTCTCCTACTACGCCTTCTCATTCCAGCAGGGAGCTTGTTTTTGTTCCTGCCCTCTGACCCCTTCTTTCTGCTCCCCTCTCCCATGTTTGTTGTTACTACTTCTCTTGCTTGCTTGGCCCTGGACCCTTTAGCTGGCATATTGGGATAGCTGAAGGGCTCTTCTCCAACTCTCAGGCTATGTCTAACACTGCAGCAGAATATATGCAAATTGTGCTCTCATTTGCATATCTTCTGCCAATCCTTTTTGCGGAAGAGGTTTTGCACTAAAAAGCCCTGTGTAGATGGGGCCATTTGTTGGGAAAAAACCTTTTGCGCAAGATCCCTTATTCCTAAAAAAATGAGGTTTACAGGATCTTGCGCAAAAGGGTTTTTTTCCCCAACAAATGGTGCCATCTACACGGGGCTTTTTAGTGGCAAAACCTCTTCTGCAAAAAGGATTGGCAGAAGATATGCAAATGAGAGTGTAATTTGCATCTCTTCAGCCGCAAAAAAACGGCAGTGTAGACATAGCCCCGGTGACCCAAGTCAGCTATTTCGTCAGTGACTCTGTTATGCTGCTGTCTATGCAGCATATCTGCCAACAATCAGGAGGCATCATCCCCTCACAGTGAGGTGTCAAATGTGGATTGTCCCACCCAACTCAGGACCTTGGCCAGACAGATAAAGTTTGTATGGGTTTTTTTTTTAAATAGGATGGAACTCTCAGGAAAAATCAGCTTTCAGACAAGCTTTTCTGTCAAGCAGCAGAACAGCACAGAAACAGGCTCAGCTGATAAATGTGTGTTCTTATGTTTGGCTGGCTAGAACAACACTACTTTCCTACAAGCCCTCAAATATCTATTTATTGTGTGAGTTCCTAAGCTCTTATCCCCGATATGATTTCAGTTCTGCTAAGGGTGTAATTCTGATCTCTCATTAATGCAGATCAGAAGTAACTCCCTTGAAGTTAATATAGTGTGCAAAGGGATTTGAGCTTACTGGAAGGAGATGTGTTAGTGTAAATGATTAACTTCACAATTTGGTTGAGACTGTCCAATGAATCGGCCTTAAAATGGATTGAGAATTAGAGGCAAATATATATAGCTTAATTTTAAGGCATTTCTCAGCTTTGTTAGCTTGTAAAATATGGCTTGGAAGGTTAAGGAGATTGATGTAGAAACTGACAGATTCACATTTAGCAAAGGTAAATTTATTTGTATTTTCATCTCAGATTGCTTCAATACGATTTTACTGCATGAGGGTCTTTATTTTCAAAAAAATATTTGGCCCAAACATCTGTTTTGTAATGACAAAGTAAATCTACAAATATAAGCTAGAGGAAAGGGTTTTCTTTTTGGTTTTTAATGAAAATGTAGTGCTTTAAAAAGGTGCTAGATTGATGGTCCCAAAAGTGCTCTGTTTATCCACACAACAGGTAAAGCTCTGGCAATCGTCCCTGTGTTGCAGCTTTAAGTGTGTGTATTTTCTCAGAACAGTCACACAAATCTACTTGCATCAATAATAAATATTTAAGACACAAGGTCAAAAAGTCCCATAATTCATCTCATGATTATTGTTCTCTTCCAAATGACATATATATCTCTATCATATCAAATGATCAATGACATTGGTTCTCTTCTTTTGGTTAATGAATATCTATGTAGAGAAATGACAGATACACAATGTAAATATGTGCAAAGACTTTGTTAATGGCTCAGAAAATTAAAATATTATATGCTTCAGCCAAATAACAAAGCAGCTCCCTTATAAGAATATGGGAAGTTGTCCTTAGAAAATGGCATTGTCCATTACTTCTAAGTTGTTTATTAATTTTTTTTCTAAAACAAAGTTGATAAAAAGGGACCATTTGTTTCACTGTGTAAATATAAGAACATAAGAATGGCCAGAGTAGGTCAGACCAAAGGTTCATCTAGCCCAGTATCCTGTCTTCCAACAGTGGCCAATGCCAGGTGCTCTGGAGGGAATGAACAGAACAGGTAATCATCAAGTGATCCCTCCCCTGTCATGCATCCCCAACCTCTGACAAACAGAAGTTAGGGACACCATTCATTCCTAATGATTGCATTAATCAATCATTGATGGACCTAACCTCCAATAATTTATCTATTTCTTTTTTGAACCCTGTTAAAGTCCTGGTCTTCACAACATCCTTTGGTAAGGAGTTCCACAAGTTGACTTTTTGTTTGTTTTAAATCTGTTAGTTGTTAAATTTGGTGTTACCTTTTGTTTGTTTTAAATCTGCTACCTATTAATTTCATTTGGTGAC
>CM057846.1:49533649-49549546 GCA_030068395.1 Apalone spinifera | reverse complement strand
CCGTTAAAAGTATTTCCGCAAAATCATGCCAGTCTAGACGTAGCCAGAGGGTATTCAGCACGCAAAAGATGTACTTTAATTCTAGTGTGGTGCTACATTTCTTTACTTTATCGTGCAGTTATTTTGCACTCAGGGCTCTTTTTTTAAGTCATTGGGAACTGAGTACATGGAAGGATAATAAGACCAAGTCCTAAAAGCATATGTTCTTAACCACTGTATGAAAGGGAGGCTTCAGAAAAGACTATTCCAGGTGACTTACTGCTCAGGGGACATATAAAGAAACTTTATTTTCCGGTAGAGTAATTTCATCATAAACTAACCCTATTTGACTATTAACTATATATTTTAATTACTTTTAAAAGCACTAGCAATCCAAATTAAGCTCTAGGAATTTAATGGTTGTCTCAGATTCCCAGAGCTGATATAAATTCATTAAATCTTCCAAACCAATCCACTTTATGTTTGGCACATCTGCAGATTTTTATATAATAAAACCTTGCATGAAGGATTTAGTAAATTTATTTAGCACATGCCAGCAATACAGTCCAAAACTCTAGATGCTACTAAATTAAGACCCTTGTTTTTCAATATTAGAGACCTATACTATGGATCTTTAACAAGACCATATATATACAAACAGCTGGTATATTTGGTGCTTGAGTGAATATAAGCATTCAAAGGCCCTCCCCTCCCAACTCCTCTAAAAAGAAGAAAAAAAAGCTATTCCAACTTTGGTAATTTTAGAAGTAATTTCATATAGGAAGGATAAGTATGAAGAATGCAGAAAGAACTCATCCCACTGAGTAGAACTGGAATGAGTTAGAAATGTATTTTCACCATCTGCTGCTTTCATGAAATCTGGGGATTTACAAATTGCAGTTTTGTATAAGACTAAATCTGAGATTTGGTGACTCTGCTGCAAAGTCTGTAACCTCAGGAGAATGTTCTGATATTTTAGACATCTATATCAGACATCCTAGATTAAACTATGGGCCATGTGGGGTGAATTGTATGTGTGGCTAATTTGCCCTCCCCATCTCTACTGTGCACAGCCATAAATAGTAAAATGGTCAAATTCTGCTCTCATGTATACTGATATAAACATGGAGTAATACCTAAGTAACAGAGAGCAGAATTTGGCCAAAACCATATAAAAGGGGAGGTCTGTACAAATGGCACAGATGACATGAGGCAGCTACAGCTGATTTAGCAGATACTTGCTGTGACTCAGAGACTGAACCATTGCCACAGCACAGTGTAAGCATGCAGTTACAAGCAGATGATACCTAAAATTAAGCTGCATCTTAAAGAGGCCTGCAGCAAATTACTTCCAGAGTTTCTTCATTTGTCTGTTGTGAGCAGGCCCAGTGACAGCAATTTTGGGCCCCAGGGCAGAAATCAGTGGGGCCCATCTCCCTATCTCTTGTTTGGAGACACAAGCTCTCTCCCCTGCCTGGAGAAGCCCCAAGCGGTCTCCTCCCCACCATCCCACCAAAAGAGGCCTGGGCCAGCTGAGCTCTGTCTCCTCCCTGCTGGGATAAGCCCCAGGGCAGTTGCACCATGCCTCCCCTTCCTTCTCCAGATCCAACCTGCCTGCTCTGGGGAAAACCGCAGAGATTGCTTTTTAATATGCCCTATGCAGGTTCTGGGACCCAGTAACCCTGCCCCAGAACCTACATGGGACATATCAAAAATGTCTTTAAATCAAGAGAAGCTATTAATCAGAGCTATGGCAGCAGCAACTGGGGGCCCTGGGCCCTTTTAAATTGCCAAGCCCCTGGGCAATTGTCCCTTTTGTCCCTCACCCACTCCTGTCAGTTGGCCTAGTTCTGAGGAGTGAGATTTCTTATTCATTACCTCTGGTTATCCCAAGATCTGAGAGAAATGGCCCATGCCTCTATATTACTACCAAGTCCCCCCACAGCTCTTAGCACTGCACAGTTTGGATAGAACCAAGGTTTCAGGGATTTCCTTACCAGACACTGTTTCCAAAACCAAAGGAGTTTCACACTCTAGAAGGGGAGCTATCACAAGTTTTAAAAAAAACAGGGTCACCATTTACTTGGTCTGCAGATATTATCATGGAACAAAATTGCAGAAAATAAATACCTACTCTGGTTTCAAATCCAGATCAACAAAATATCCACCAGAACCAAAGAAAGCATAAGAAACATGCATGAACCTGAGACTTCTTTCACACCCTCCCTGACAAAATTGACTGGGCTCTACTACCCTCCATTTGTGGAAGCTCAAAGTAATGTTAGACTCATGGATCTCACATAATGCTTCCTGCCTGCCAGTTGCACTGACCTGCACAGTCGTTTTATGATGCGGACAAAAGACTAAAATTACCAAATTCACATTAATTCATGACCTAAGCAGAATATAGTTTAGAAGCAGCATCTTGATTGTAACATCTTTTTAAATCCCTTTTTTAAAGAGAGATAAAGTCACTAGACAAGAACCCAAACTTACAGGTATTACCTGTGAGGTCAAACTTGCCATTAAATCAGTGTCTCTGATGGTATGGAATTGGCTTTTGTTCTCTGTACTGTACTATACTATACTATTTGTAGCACCAATTTTTCCTATGGAACAGTTGCTTGTATTCCCATTCTTTCTTCCAATCATAGTTAGTTAGCTTTACTAGTTGTGGAAATACAATGCTTTCTTATTATTTCAGGTAGGCATGACCTACCATAGATCATGAAAGGGCAGTGTATTTGATGAAGTATAATGCAGCTTCATTAGTTTTGGAAATACTCCAGAAAGAAACCTCACACAGGAAATCCCTCTTAAGTGCCCATTAATATTCAATAAACTATATTCCAATGACATCTATCAAGCAGGCAAGGTTTTTTTGCATCTGTTGTCCTCTCTGTTTGACATTTAGTTGGCTTTATTTAAGAGGGATATAGATCAATACCAGTACCCTTATTCACTACACACCATTATAAATAACAACACAGGCAAAACAATAAGTAAAACTTCCAGTGGCAGTGTAGACTTTCCTGTACAGAATTAACCAACTGGTCCAACACATCAGCTGCTCTCACACCTTTTGAAAACAGCATTCTGCAGATCAACGGTAAATGCCATCAATAAGATAAGGATGTAAAAAGGCGGGTAATTGGGTAATCGTGTGGTGGATGCAATTTCTATTGACTATACGATTAGTCGATAAGGGAAGGTGCTCAGAAGGAGCTACCCCCACTGCGGCTCTGCAGTTTAAATGTAGTAAGATTCAGGCACGCAGGCAGCTCGTCTCCTACAACATTTAAACTGCAGAGCTGCAGTGAGGGTAGCTCCTGGACCCAACGTGAGCCAGGACTGACTTGGGCTTGTTCAGTCCTGGCTCACACCGGGTTCAGCAGTCTCTATCCAAGGGCTCTCAATGGGGAGTTAGGACCCCTCACACACAGGACCTGCTGTGGTGAAGCAGCCCTTGTCTGTGGCAGCTGGCCACAAACAGGGGCTGCTTTGCTGCAGTTGGGACCCCCTGCAGACAGGGGCTGCTACTGGAGCAGCCTCCCCCCTACACACACACGTACACACAATGCTGCCTCTGATAGAGGCAGCAGCATGGGGCAGAGGGGATAAGCAGCACCGCAGAGATGACCCAGCTCCTTGGAGGATAGGGAGACAAATGCACAGGGCTCTGCACACTGCCCCTGCCATGAGCACTAGCTCCACACTTCCATTGGCTGGGAATCTGCTGCTGCCTGCTTCTGGGGCGCAGCATGGCCTGAAGTGCCAGGAGAGGCAGGAAGCTCTGACCAGGAGTTGTTCAAGGTAAGCTCCTCCTGATCCCCCCCCAAAAAAAACCAGAGCCCCCTCCTACACCATCAAGCTCTCAACCTCAGTCCTACTCCAAGCCCACACTCTAGTCAATTTATGTTGGGTTGCAGGCATCAACAATTATTTTCAACTGGTCATGAGAAAAAAGTTTGAAAACACTGCTCTAAACCACATTATCACAACTGATACAGTGGCAACCAGATCCAAACACTGTTCTTTGGTGTTCAGCTCACTTCGGCTACGTCTAGACTGGCCCCCTTTGACGGAAAAGGCATGCAAAGGAGGCTAGTCGGAATTGCAAATGGAGCAGGGATTTACAATTTCCCCCGTTCCATTTGCTTGAACATGGCTGCTGCTTTTTTCCGTCTTAGAGTTTTGATGGAAAAAAGCACCAATCTAGACAGGGCTCTTGCGGAAAAGAAAGCCTTTTCCGCAAGATCTCTTATTCCCTTTTTTAAGGGAATAAGGCTTTCTTTTCCGCAAGAGTCCTGTCTAGACTGGCGCTTTTTTCCGTCAAAACTCTAAGATGGAAAAAAGCGGCAGCCATGTTCATGCAAATAGAGCGGGGAAAATGTAAATCCCCGCTCCATTTGCAATTCCGACTGGCCTCCTTTGCATGCCTTTTCCGGCAAAGGGGGCCAGTCTAGACACAGCCCCCATGTATTTTGTCCTGTGGTGGGCAAAATGACTATGACAGCCAATTATGAGCCTGATTCTAATTTAACTCAAGGTTCCTCTACACCATGCTGGCCATTGCAAAAGGGCCTTAAAGTGGATGGAAATATAATTTATAAAGCTTAAATTACCACTGAAAGTAGTAAGTCAGTCTGAAACAACAGTGTAAAGTGGACTTAATACAACTAAAAATTGGCCACTTAAACTTTACACTGCTTAGCGGGGCGGCCCGTGAGCTTAGGCAAGCTAGGCAGTTGCTTAGGACGCCACTGCCCCAGGGGAGCTAGGCAGTTGCCAAGGGCACCGCTGCGTCGGGCGCCCCGTGATGACGTCACGGCCATTGATGGCCGTGCAGGCAGGGGCAGCAATTGCACCGTCCCACCTATGGTGCCAGCTGCTGCAGCCAGCCTTGGGCCGCTCCTGCTGCTTAGAAGTCATGAAATTCTGAACTGTAGAAACATTCCTACAATGGGTACTCAACAGTGTATAGTGCAGTTAATTTTGATCACAAACTAGGTAACTAAACCTGGTAAACCACCTTTTCCTGGCCTCTTCCCTTTACATGTTTATTGCCATTCCATTATGCGTTATGTCCAATCTAGATTCTTAAATCATTGGGCTCATTTGATGATTACCTGTTCTGTCCTGTTCACTCCCTTTGGGGCACCTGGCATTGGCCACTGTCAGAGGACAGGATATTAGGCTAGATGGATCTTTGGTCTGACCCAGTATAGCCATTTTTTTGTTCTTATTTTATTTGACTATAAATGATGTAATGTAAATAATAAAAAATAATTGAACTGGTAAGACAAATGTATTGTGTAACGCCATAGACTCACACCATACAAAGTACTAAGAGTGATATCGCCAACAAGGTAAATACTAATTGGCCCTAAAGACACAATTTCCTGTATCTGCTATAAATTATTAGTAACAATATTGATCTAGGTATGTGGATTGCCCCCAGCACAGTTCTGAGTGCCTATCGGTCAGGATAATAATAATGCTTCAGTCATGCCTTTTGTTCATGGTGCCTTTTGTTCATGTGCCTTTTAAAGCACATTACCAAACTTAATTTAGCCCCATAGCACCACTTGTGTATTTGGTAACTATTATTATCCTAGTTTTACAGCTGGGGTAGCTAAGACACTAAAGGGATATTTCCTAGGTAACTATGGGCTTATTGGCTTTAATGGGGGCTATAGGTTTTTGGTGCCTCTGAAAATCTGGCCACTTTTATTTGGGAGGCTTACTATGCATTTGGGCACCTAACTTAATGCATCTAGTTTTGAAAATGTTGGCCTAGTTGCAAGTTTTGATACCTCATGAATTACTGACACTTGAGTGGCTTGTTATATCTTCACCACCATGAAATGTTTCTGAAGCTTGATTCACAAGAATCCTGTAAAATTTCTGATATACTTAATAAATCACAAATAATTGTGGACAAGATAAACATTTCTATGTATATTTCATATATAAGATATCTGGGTTCCCTCTTGCACATTAGCTGTTTCTTTTTCCCCTGAAACTTCTACTGCTAAAAATTCACTTTTACAGGAAAAACAAATGTATAGCTACTTGGGGCCAGGTGGTTAGCTATTGTAAATTGGTGTTGTCCCACTGATTTCAGTAGGGCCATACTGATTACAGAGCTCTGCAACTTTGTCTTCATGCACAACTACTTCTGATTCGGAGACAATTTGTATCTTCAAGTCAGCGGCACAGTTATGGGCACCCGCATGGCACCACAATATGCCAACATCTTTATGGCTAACCTTGAACAACATTTCCTCAGCTCTCGCACTCTAACTCCCTTACTCTACTTATGCTACATTGATGACAGCGTCATCATATGGACCCATGGGAAAGAGACCCTTGAAGAATTTCACAAAGATTTCAACAACTTCCACCCCACCATCAACCTCAGCCTGAACCAGTCCACACGAGAAATCCACTTCCTTGACACTACAGTACAATTAAATGATGGACAAATTTCCACCACCCTATACCGGAAACCTACTGACCGCTACACTTACCTTCATGCCTCTAGCTTCCATCCCAACACATTTCTCAATCTACTGTATACAGCCAAGCCCTAAGATACAAACGGATTTGCTCCAATCTCACAGACAAACACCTACAGGATCTATATAGAGCATTCTTAAAACTCAAATACCCATTTGGAGAAGTGCAAAAACAGATTGACAGAGCCAAAAAAGTACCCAGTCATGAACTACTTCAGGACAGGCCCAAAAGAGAAAACAACAGAATTCCACTTGTCATCACCTACAATCCACAACTTAAACTCCTCCAGTGCATTATCAACAATCTACAACCTATCCTGGAAAATAACTCCTCACTCTGAGACCTTGGAGGAAAGGCCAGTTCTCACTTACAGACAACCCCCTAACCTCAAACAAATTCTTTCCAATAACCACAAATTCTTTGCAGTAATACTTCCCTCATAATCATCCAGGAACCCACCCCTGCAATCAGCCCGGGTGCCAACTCTGCCCACACATCTACATAAGCAGGGCTTGACAAACGGCGGCAAAAGCCACTCGCCAGCCCCACACTGCGCATGTGCAAGAGCCGCATTGCGCATGCGCGTGCCACCGGTAAACGGGGCATGCGGCTGAAATCTACTTGCCACGGGCAAGTAGATTCTATCGTTTGTCGAGCCCTGTACATAAGCGATTTTATCACTGGACCCAACCACATCAGCCACCAAATCAGAGGCTCATTTAACTGTACATCCACTAATGTGATCTATGCCAGCAATGCCCCACTGCCATGCATATTGGCCAAACTGGACAATCTCTACAGGAAAGAATTAATGGACACAAATCAAATATCTGAAAAGGCAACACACAAAAACCTGCTGAAGAACACTTTAATCTTCCTGGACACTCATTAATGGATCATCAAGTCCCCTTTTTGTTTCAGACCAATTCTACAAGCCAAATACACAGAAAAGGATTGGAACTTAACTTCATTCACAAGTTTAATTCTTATGCAAATGGTATGAATCAGGATATCGGATGGCCCACACATAATCAACCAAACAAACAATGAAGGTGCTAATGATTCTTGATGTCTGTGTAGAATCTGCTGTTGGTTATCTTCCTTTCCAAGTGCAAACTAATGGTTCTTACCAGCCTCTTGTAACTATTTAGTCTTTAAGGTGCTACTAGACTATTTGTTGTTTTTTAAGTTTTTCCTGTTACAGACTAACTTGGCTACCCCTCTGAAGTGATTTAAAACAGCTCAGGATCTGACCTAGCAACTCTGCCAATTCAATTTCAAAAGCTTTTATGGAACAGCTGAATGCTAAATGATGGGAATGTGACAGCAAAGGTGACTCAGCTAATCAGAATTTGATGTATATCTTGATACATTAATTCATCTGCATACTATAATCTTGTTGGTCAAAAATGCTATTTAGCTGAGGTGACAGAAGGCTGTAAAATATCTTTGTTTCAGCTACTCCACAAATTCCAATATTGTTTGCCAGTACAAGAGGCACTGACATCTGCTATGATGTCTTGCCTAAATGAACAGGTCTTTCAACCTGAAATTTCTGTGGTTTACTAATTCTAAATAACTTGAAATTTATCACCAATTACAATAGGTAGTGTACAGAGACAAAACAGAAGGAGCTACTTCAGGATCAGTTTTTAGATTTGTTTAGAACATACCATTTTGGTGTACAATTTGAATTTACTCTACTATCCTTAATCTGCACTTTATAAACCCAGTCCAAAACCTGATTGCATTAATGAGACTTTCTTTTGACTTCAGTGAGTACTGAATCAGGATCTTTGTGCATAGAATGTGTATGTAAAGATGTACTGAAAATGCACATGCACAGGCAGAGTTACAAATATTCCACAGTTTAATCCCTTAGGTCTGGTGGATCAAAGCTCATAGTGCTTAAATGCTAATATCCTAATCCCAACTGCCAGTACCAAGAGGTTAATATGATGCCACTTCTTCAGTTATTTTTGATAAGACTGACTCACATGTTAGGCAAGAATTGATAGATCCATTTAGCAAGTGCAAGGCCTCCAGAAAAAATATACAACTCATTCTTCAACTAAATCTGGTATGCAAATAATTTGTCATGTATCAGTTTCTAAAGCCTTGACAAATATTAAACCAAGAGGCAATTTTTACACACATTGATCAGAAAGTTAGAAAATAAATGAAGCAAAGCATTTGTATGTGAAGGAAAAATGCTTTTTTTCTGGTTTGAGAAAATATATAAGAACATAAGAACAGTTATACTGGGTCAGACCAATAGTCCAACTAGCCCAGTATCCTGTCTTATGACAGTGGCCAATGCCAGGCATTTCAATGGGAATGAACAGAACAGGCAAGAATTGAGTGATCTATCCCCTGTTGTTCATCCCAGCTTCAGGCAATCTGAGGCTCTTGGGACACTCAGAGCATGTGATTGCATCCCTGGCCATCTTGGCTAATAGCCCCCTGACGTATCTTCCAAGTTCTTTTTTAAAACATGTTATAGTTTTGTCCTTCATAGCATCTGCTGGCAACAAATCCCACACAGGTTGTGTGAAGTACTTCCTTGTGTTTGGTTTAAACCTATTGCCTATTAATTTAATCGGGTGACCCTTGGTTCTTGTGTTATGTGAAGAAGTAAATAACACTTCCTTCTTCATTTTCCATACCACTCATCAATATAGACCTCTGTCATAGCCCTCTTTGCTCATCTCTTTTCCATATTGAAAAGCCCCTGTCTTTTTAATCTCTCCTGTATGGAAGTTGCTTTATACCCTTAATTATGTTTGTTAGCCTTCTATGTACTTTTTCTAATATATCTTTGTTGAGATGGAGCAACCAAAACTGCACACAGTATTCAAGATGTGGGCGTACCATGGATTTATATAGAGGCAATATGATATTTTCTGTCTTATTAGCTATCCCTTTCCTAATGATTCCTAACATGCTGTTAGCAATTTGGCTGCTGCTGCACACTGAGTGGATGTTTTCAGAGAACTAGCCGCAATGACTCCAAAATCTCTCTCTTGAGTAATAACAGCTAATTTAGACCCCAATATGTATAGCTGGGATTATGTTTTCCAATGTGCATTACTTTGCTTTATCAACATTGAATTTTGTCAGCCATTTTGTTGCCCAGTCACCCAAGTTTTGTGAGATCCCTTTGTAACAGTATCAGCTTTGCCCTTCTTTTCCATGTCTAGGGAAACTAGTTCCTTATATTTGTGTTTCATATTCTTTATAAAGTTAGTCAACACTTGTACTACCAGGGCTACTACTATTTAACATTACAGGTGAACTTTCATTTGCATCCCTTCATTTATCAGCATCATTCACTGTTTTTAAGGACTAAGTGTGAAAGGAAGCAGTATTAAAATGGAGATACACTGGCATCATTTTCCACTTTGGAACTATGTTTTCCACCAAGAAAGATTTGGAAACTGTTCCCATCTTTTATGGTTACTCATATCTGTAGGGGAATATTTTACCCCAATCATGCTGCTCTGAAACAAGCCTCCTGCTAAAAAAAATCCATAGCAATTGCTTTTTGTCTTGTTGAATTATGTATGGTGTGCTTCCCCAACTGATCCATTATAGATGCACAGCAATAGCTCATTGATGTCTGTGCCTGTCTCTCATGATTCAGGCTCACTGTCAAACTCCAGTCACAACATGTACGCGAGAAAATCAGTGTGGCAGGGCAGAAGATTTCTGCTGTAATCTGGCTTTACCATAGCACTGAGAAGCTACTCCTCAGGCCTTCTCCCATGAGCTTCGGAGAGGGTGGGGCGGCATCCAGAGGAAGCCATAAATCCGAGGCAGAGTGGGCATTTTCATACACATACAGAGAAAGATGCTGAGTCAGAAAATGATGCAACCTCCCCTTTCCCAAGAGACTCTTGAGGAGCCAGTGCAGTCTTCAGTGAGAGGAGTGCATGGTCAGGATATAAATTGAGCCCCATCACAGTTTAGAACCACTTCCTCAATTCTCCATACAGTCCCTGAGTGGGGGACAACTCCTCTACCAAGAATAGGAGGAACAGACTAATTCAAAGGGGGATAATTACATATCCCTGAGACTGTTTGGGTGAATCTAATGAACTAGTTCTAAATAATCCTAATCTGGCCTGCAGCAGATTAGAGTCCTCTTTAAATTTACAACTGAAACAAAAGTTCAGAGACTACTGGGTCTCATAAAAGCAAAGATACAACTTGACTACAATTGTTGAAAGAACTTAAAGGTGAAAAGCATTTTCTCTCCTCCTGTATGCATGAGTTCATATATATGCCAGACAGAACCAAATCTGAGAACGGTACTTCAGAGTTACTCCAATAATTTGACTCCTTAAACTCCATGTTGCATGAATTTTTGCATCTTGAAGTAATATCAAAGGCAACATTGCTATTAAGTTACTTTCAGGTTCATGTTAACTCTCCTTTTTCTAATACCACACTTATGGTACCAAAGGCAACAAATCACTTACCTTCCACCTTTTATCCTTCAAATACTTAGCAGACAATTACAGAAGCATGCACTTCAATTATTTTAAAGATGAATCATTTTGCATGCAGAAGCCAGCCATAGTACAATTGCCATGTTTCTTTTAATTCTTTTCATTGTATATGGTGTTAAAGGAACTAGCTGCATTATGATTGTTTTCAGCTGAAGAATTTATTTTCAAGTTTGTATCTTTTAAGAAGACTCTGTTGAACTGTAGACTTCCTGATTCACAGCTACACTCATGGAAATCCCTAGGATCTCTGTGGCCTGGCAGTCAACTGTACAGTCAGGAGTATTCAGCAGACATTTTGGTCTGTCTCTCTTGAGCCACACAACACTGGTTTCCACTTCTGCAGTCAGTACCCATGGGGACCAGTAATAGCCATTGTGCTTTGTGATAAGTCATTTGGGACAGTCCTTTCATTTCCTGCTTATTTCCCACATACTGCCTGGCCTTACATAGCTGTGCAGTGTGGACAAGGGATTAAGGACACTTCCCTACCTTTGCAGGGCCAGCACAGGGCCATGCAGACTTGCAATCCCTGCACTCATCTGGGCATGAGACTGCTCCCTCATTATTATCATGTTCTTTCTCAGTCTTCACTTTTCCAGACCAAGCAAACCCAATTTTTTAAATTTCTGTCATAGGACATGTTTTCTAGATCTTTAATCATTTTTGTTGCTCTTCTCTGGAACTTCTAATTCTTCCACATCTTTCCTAAAATGTGGTACTCAGAACTGGACATGGTAAGCCAGCTGAGGCCTAATTACCAAAGCAGAATGGAAGAATTACTTCTCATGTCTTGATTACAACACTACTGCTAATACATCTCAGAATGATGTTTGCGGTTTTGTTTTTTTTCAACAGTGTCACACTGTTAACTCATATTTAGCTTGTGGTCCATTATAATACCTAGATCTATTTCTGCAGCACTCCTCCCTAGAGAGCCATTTCTCATTTTGTATGTGTGAAACTGATTATTACTCCCTATGTGGAGTACTTTGCATTTGCCCTTGTTGAATTTCATAATATTTACCTCAGACCATTTCTCCAGTTTGTTCAGATCATTTTGAATTATGACCCTATCTTCCAAAATACTTACAAGCCCTCCCAGTTTGGCAACATCCGCAGACTTTATAAGCATAGTCTCGAGGCTATTATCTAAATCACTGATGAAGATATTGAACAGAACCAGTCCCAGAACTGATCCCTGAGAACCCCACTTGTTATTCACTTCTAGCATGACTGTGAACCATTGATAACTACTCTCTGGAAATAGTTATCCAATCAATTATGCACCCTCCTTACAGTAGCCGCATCTACTTGTATTTTCCTGGTTGTATTTCCCTAGTTTATTAATGAGAAAGTCATGCAAGACCATATCAAATGCTTTACTAATGTCTACGTGTACTACATCCACTGCTTCCCTCTTATCCACAAGATTTTTTATCTTATCAAAAAACAGAACAAAGAAGTCCTTAAATACCTCTGCCATTTCTACATTTTCTGATATGGTTTTTCCATCTTCATTGAGTAATGGACCTAACCTGTCTTTGGTCTTCCTCTTGTGTAATATATTTGTAGAATGTTTTCTTTTTCCCTTTATGTCTCTAGCTAATTTGAGCACATTTTTTTCCTTGGCCTTTCTAATTTTGTCCCTATATACTTGTATTTGTTTTTATTTGTCCTTGGTAAATTGACCTAGTTTCCACTTTTTGTAGCACTTCTTTTTTATTTTAGATTATTCAAGATCTCATGGTTATACCAGCGTGGTCTCTTGTCATACCTCCTGTCTATCCTACACAGAGGAATGGTTTGCTCTTGCACCCTTAACATCTTTTTGAAAAACTGCCATCTATCTTGAATTGTTTTTCCTTTTAGACTTGCTTCCCATGGGACCTTATCTACCAACTCTCTGAGTTGGCAAATGTCTGCCTTCTTGATTATTTTTCTGTTCTCTATCCTACCATTCCTTAGAATCATAAACTCTCATATATTTATAAAAGATTACTTTCATTAACATGTGTTATTAATACAGAAATCTTGGTGTGCTTGTCAACACCTGACTGATAAAATAGAGACATCTACTGGTTAAAATAGGAAGCTTTTCTTGAATGCCTTTGTAGAGCTCTCTAGCTTAGGCTTCGTTAGATCTCCTTTCACTGATGTCTCCATATTACCGTTAATTTCCAAAATCTTTGTTTCTCTAGTTATAAAAGGTCTCACGTTGCTGTTTGTCACTCTTGAAATAAGCATTGCCAATACATTCAGGCACCATCTGGAGACCCAATACTGCTTCAGCAGAAATCAGTAGCAAAATGCCCATTGATTTCGACATGGGCAGAATCAGGCCCAGAAGTGTGAGAAGGATGTAATTATATGGAACATAGATGTTCCAGACAAATCTGACCCCACAAGAATGCAGGAAGCATGTAGCACTGATCTAGGCCACTCTTACTATTTGGGAGAAAAATTCTTTCTTTGCGCATCTGTTCAGAATCTGATCTTGCCACTCAGAGCAGATGATTAACATGAGACATGGGCCTAAATTTTCACGTTATTGAAAACCTGCTTTCCTATTTAATAAGCAATTAAATTTGAGTTCATTGTAAGATAATCTTATAAATTATATATATTTATAAGATATATATATAATTTATATATATATATCTTATATATTTTGGGTATATATTTTGTATATCAAATCCTTAGTTGGTACTGTCTGATTTTTCAAAATATGATGTGAAGACATTTAAATATTTGTTTTAAGAATTAAAGTAACTCAGTCGCTGCTTCTCAGATGATATCATACCAGGGTAAAGGTAGCAAATTATTGTATGTAACAAATTGTATAATTGTGGATGAAGTTATAGGAGGAAATAAATAATATTCTGGTGTAATGTATAGACTAGAGATGGGCTTGAACCCAAGTCTTGGATCTGAACTACCCTGAACACCGGCAAAGTTTGGGACAATATATGAACTTTTTTTACCCTCGGTTCATTGCAATCTTCATACTAAGGCTATGTCTCCACTAAGGATCCTACAGAAGCACAGCTGTACCACTGTAGCAGCACCACTATATGGTCTCTTGTGTTGCCACTGTATGCCACAATCCATGAGTGGTGGTAATTGTGTCAGCAAGAGAGCATCTCCCATTGATGCAGCACTGTCCATACTGATACTTTTACCAATCAGGGGGTGTTTTTTCACACCCCTGACAGACAAACGTTTTGCTGATGAAAGCATTAGTGTAAGCAAAGCCTCAGAATAGGAATACATTTCTATGGACAGTCCTTTCCTTTCCCAGATTATTGCTACTAAGAGTAAACATAATCTGGGTTGGGAAGGGCTGTGTATAGATACCACTGCTAGCTTATGCAATATGCATTCATTAATATATGGACTATGTACATAAATACTTGACCATGTCCCAGCGTACACTCTGCAGTTCCTGACACAGAAGGTCTACAGAACAGGTTATCCATACAATTTCAAAATGTCCACTACATAGGCAACTGACTTTTATACCTAGCTCCTTGCTCCTGACTACAGGTTGACTTGCTTGTGTCTTCACCCACCACCAGTATGAATCTGACCCCATCCTTTCCTTAATCTTTAGAATCAAAGAAGTTATTGAGGTTTTAAAAAACAGAAAAGATTAACATGAAATTCACTGTTATCAATAGTAATTTGATCTGATTACTATTTGTAACATACATTTGTATGTTACAAATAGTAATATACATTTTTATCACCTGCGTGCTCTACACTTGGGGCTCAGCCAATAGTCATGTAGAGCTGCTACTCCAACTTTATTTCACTGAAGATTCCTTAGTCACTGATGCAAGGGAAGTCCTAGCCAACTTTCTAACTACTTTATGCCATTTCACTGGTATAAAGCAGCTATTTAGGCAAGAATTAGGCCCATTGACTTCTATGGAATTACTCCAGTTTATATGGTATCGTTCTGTAGAATTCTCATTTTGGTTTTCTACCTAATTTCTCATAACAATGGGATTTAATCTATCTAAGATTTTAAAATCTTCTTTAAATGTATTCTCACCAAGCTAAAAATAATATCTAAGAATGCTCCCTTTTCATTTACACTTGCAGAGTACTTAGACTTTATTAATTATTTAATTGCAGCTCCTCCCCATTTCTGACTGACACTGTCATTTTTTGCTTTGGAATAAAATGTCTGTATGTTAGTGGAGTCTTGTGAGTGAATCTTATTGTACATCCAAGATTAATTTGGTATCTTTTTCATGGAATTTAGAAATGGAGTCTAGTTAAACATCAGCACCTTTTTTTCTTTTTTTCTTTTAGCATGAATAGCGTATAAAACTGTATTTAAGTTAATATGTTGTTGTTTAAGAAAAATAATATAGAATTTAGAACTTAAAGCATAGGAATAGCTATGTTTTAAATTGTCTGTGGGATTTAAGTAATGACAAACAATCTATCAATGAAGAAGTTCTGAAATTGGGATTGTCAGATGATCTCCCTCTTTTAGAAAATGCGGCTGTATTTTGTATACATTTCAGCATTGATATTCATGTGTTTTCAGTATGTTCTCAGTTTTGATAGGATAATCATTAACAGAAATTATTAAGCCTCCTAAAATACATGAATTATATAGAACTGAATTTTGCTTTTTGTATATAGCATGCGCAAGATAGCTGTAAAATAATAAATATAATGGGTTAGTTTTAAATGTAATATTCTGTTATTCTTCCAAAACAAAAATGTTTATTTAAAAGAAAGTTTATAGATGCTGTGGACCACGGCTTCTGTGATGAAAGGAAATCCCTCAAATTGTGACTCGAGTTTTCATATAGGGCAGTATATGTATGTTTGGGTGCTCTTCTACCCCCTTTCCTCTCCGCCCCTCCCC
>CM057846.1:49509875-49532101 GCA_030068395.1 Apalone spinifera | reverse complement strand
AGTAAACTACTTTACATGGCTTCGTCAATGGAGCCATGTAGTCTAGACACACCCAAGGATAGAACTGTGCAATTTCAGTGTTATATCTGGTAATGTGCCATGGCAAGTTATTCAGCACCACCACCTTCATGGACAGCTCCAGAAAGCTTTGCTCATGCTATGTCACATTTTGATATTGTCTGATTCTGTTTGTCTAGGTACATAATTACCATCATGAATAGTCAGCATGTGCCTTGGTTGCCAAAAATTCCTATTAAGACCAGCAGTAGTGCAAAGAGTGCAGAATAGTGCCAGGAGTGTGGAACAGGAATAAATATTCAGCACCATTTATATGGAAGTTCCAAGGAGTGTAGCACATTGTTGGCAACAATAATATTAAGCTTTGCCCAGCCTGGCATATTAGTTGAATTGTGAAAAGCTTTCATCATGAAATCCAAACACCAGTAAAACTCAGCTTATGATCATCAAAATGACCCACCAATGTTTGTGATCGTTTTGAGTGAATGTGGACAAAAACGTTCATAAGCTCACACTTTTTCCCCATAAGTTTCAGGGAGATTTTTATGTTTCAATATCAGGCATAAGATGGCAACATTGGCTGATTTTTCTCAGAGTCTTTGGTCTTTGTTTGAACCCCAAAGTGCAAGAGAAAGAAGCCACATTAAGATAAGCAAAAAACTCTTGAATTGGCAAACACTTTGTAAATAAAGCTTCAGAGGGGTAGCCAAATTAGTCTGTAACAGGAAAAACTTAAAAAACAACAAATATTCTGGTAGCACTTTAAAGACTAACAAAACATGTAGATGGCATCATGAGCTTTTGTGGGTACAACCCACTTCTTTGGATGACTGGAGTGTTGGCAGTCCAGATCCAAGGATAAATAGAAACTTCTGGTTTTCATGTCACCCTTGAAACTTATCTCTTGCTTCTAGATATCACTTGAAGCAACATGACAAATCACATTTTAACTATATTTGTCCCTTACATCACTTTTCGCTAGAAATACATTTTATATTTTTAAATCTGCATTAGGTTGAATTATTGTATTCATAAAACAATTTGTGTTGTATTTATAGACTAGTATCAACCCAACTATGAGAGATATTCATGTTCAGAGCTTGAGCCAATGCCCACTGACATCAATGGAAATACTTCCATTGACCCCAGTGGATTTTGGATCAAGTCTTCAGTAATTAGAATGAACTAACATTTCTTCTGCAGTAAGCATTGCCTGTCAGTTTGCTATTGATTTCATGTCTTTGTCTGAGATGGCCTTTCACTATTCAACAACAAAATTACCATAGATATTTTATCCTAATTGGATGAGATATAATTATAATTGATTATTCAAGTGTTAACTGCAATACTAATACGTCAGTAGGGATTTTTTCTATTTAACGTATTATATATGCTGATCAAGAAGACATGCAGGAGAATGAAACAGAGATAGCAATAGATTGTTAAGTAAGAGGTTTCACCTGCATTCACTTTTTATTTTAATGTGGTGGTTAGCCTGAGTCCCCATCCTAAAAAAACTTGTATGTATGTGGGTCCAACACTGTGTTACATAGCCTCATGCCCAAAAACCAATATCCAGGATTGAACTCCCGTCAGCCTAACCCTTAAAAATCCAGCCCAGGAGGAAGGAGGGTATGCATGAAAGGTGCTTAATTCTGTGAATACATGGGATCTTCCCTCCTTTCTCCAGCCTAATAAGGTCCAGCAGTTATCTCCCAGGTCTCTCACTCATGTTCACCTCTGGCACATAGCCCCTGTACCAGTCACTGAGCTGCCAGTGAATAGTTTGTCCACTCTCTCCTACTCACCTCACTGCCTGATTATCTGCCGCTGACCAATTCAGTCTATAAGTTCTCTACACCATATATTGTCACCTGTCACTGATAACCATGTTGTTTTTCCCTGTAAAGTTCAGAAACACTGAACCTGATTTTTCTGTGACTCACTATAGTACCACAAGTATCCAAAAAGATTCTGGCAACTTCCTAGTTCACCATCTTCCAGGCTTAATCCACATAACCAGGAATGACAGTCCCATGTCACACAAGCCTTGCAAGTATCTCAGACCCAACCAGCTTTGTATTCAGCCACAAGCGGGTGATCCAACACATATTCCTGCTAAATCCTGGTGCTTAAATTCATCCTGGGGCAAACTAGCCCTTAAAATCTAATTCAGCCACATACAATGTATTGGGAAAGAAGGTGAACAAGATGCATAATTATATGTATGGGGAGATCAGTGTAGAAAGCCTTATTGAACAAACTGGAGGCTAAGAAGGGAACTGAAGGAGTAGAGGAAATGGTTCTTATTACACATGAAATGAGAAACTATCCTAAGCACAGGGGGCTCAATGGAGAAACTTCAAGTTGTGTCCTTTAAAAAAATGATTTAGGGAAAAAGGGAACTTGAAAGGTCAGAAATTTAAATAATATTGTCAAGGAAAGACATCCTGAGTAGCAGAGAAAAGCCGTTCATTGATTACACACACTGTCAAAGTTTCATCACATGTGCTAACTGTAACTGCAATATGGGTTCGATCAATGTGCAGTGACAGTCAAAAAAGTAAAAGAATGTTGGGAATCATTAAGAAAGGGATAAGTAATAAGACATAAACTATATTATTGTCTCTTTATAAATACTCGGTACACCTGCCTCTTGAATACTATGTGCAATTGTGGTTGCCTCATCTCAAAATGAAATATTGGAATTGAAAGGATCAGAAAAGGGCAACACAAATTATTAGGAGTACGGAATGGTTGCTATATGAGGATAAATTAATAAGACTGGGACTTTTCGGCTTAGCAAAGAGACAACTAAGCGGAGGATATGATAAGGGTCTAAAAATTTATGATTGGTGTGGAGAAAGTAAATAAGAAAGTGTTATTCCTGTAACATAAGAATAAGTGCTTACCAAATGGAATGAATAGTTAGCAGGTTTAAAATAAGAGGAAGTATTTCTTCACACAATGCACAGTCAACCTGTGAAACTCTCTGCCAGAGGATGTTGTGAAGGCCAGGACTATAACAGGGTTCAAAAAAGAGCTAGATAAATTAATGGAGGATAGGTCTATCAATGACTATTAGCCAGGATTGGCAGGGATGGTGTTCCTACCCTCTGTTAGTCAGGACTGGAAATTGGTGACAAAGAATGATCACTTGATGATTACCTGTTCTGTTCATTCCCTCTGGGGCATCTGGCAGAAGACACGATATTGGGATAGAGGGGCCTTTGGTCAGATCCAGTAAGGCTGTTCTTAAATTCTTATGTAAATTCATTCTGGTAAATTACTCTCCTCTCCTTCATTGTATTTAAACTTCCACAGGAGTCTGAAGTCAGATATGGTAGAGAGATGAACTTTCAAAAAGGAAACTTTAGGAATGGAAGTGTTACTACAACTGCATTGTCAAGTTCCATTACAAATGACCTTTTCTAGGCACAGTAACACATACAACAGGATGCCGTAGCTGTTGTGTAGGAATAAAATCAACTCGTGTCATCTCTGTACCAAGTATAGGGTCAAATTCTGCTCTTAACGTTGTATTGTGCACTGGTGTTGCGGAGCATTGTTGAGCCATCCAATGAGATAATTCATAGAGTTAAGAAACAAAACAATTGAGAATGCTCCATTCTGTTAGCACCAGATATCAACAGCAGCATCCATGCATGTTTTGCCAGGAATTGGGCCCTGCATATCAACCAACTGATCATGCCCCCATGGAGCATATCTGGGCATTCCACCCAATATTCAGGGTTCCTTGATCCAAAGCCTGGTGACAACAATAATTTTCATTGGCTTCGGTGAGCTTTGGATCAAGCCCTAGATGCATGTATCTTCTCTGTTCTGGGGCAGATGTCCTAGGAAGAATGACTCCCTGAATCCTAATACGCCTTCACAAGACATTTGTTCATAATATGCAAGGTATTAATAATGCTTCAAAATGGGCTAGTGGTGAAGCATAATGGACTAATGGTGTTCGCTTTTTTTGAAAAGATTTAAGAGCCCTTAGGCCCACCTTGAACCTGCATTCACATTAATTGCAGGCAAACACTGAAGGCTGAAAATTATTATTCTTGGTACAAATGTAATTGTTTATAGCTTTAGTAATTGTGGAAGCTAGGCTGACAGCACTGGTAACTGAAGCTCTGTGCATAGAAAAGTACTGAGACGACAGTGACAGGAAAAGTTTACCAAGCCTTCCCCCGTCAATGTGCATCGACTTCCTCCAAGAGGATAAAAAGGTAGTTTTGGTTTCTGTGCCTTTTAGTCCTTTCCCTCTGTGCCAAAAAGATGCCAAATATGATGGCTATGTGTATGATGCAGACAAAAATGTATAACTGGAAGTCAAATCAAAGGGGATAAGATAGCTAATCTAGTTTTACCTAATTGCAAATTTAAACTCATTTAACCTGTTTTTCTGTACCAACTGATTTAGCTCAGCTCTGAATGTCTTTTTGGCACAGTGTCCACATTTGAGTTTGGACCTAGTGTGTCCTTTCCAACACTTTATGCAATTATTTGGTTTTAATGAGTGACCTCAGAAATAATTGTATAAAGAGGGATGTTGCTAAATGAGAGGAATGCAAGAATGCTTATTGCATTACACCCTGATGTTCTTCCTTTATTTCTGTGATCCTTCTATGTAATGATCTTTAGATTTTGTATAACAAAAAACACCCAAGTTTTTCTATGTTGCCATAATGGTTGATGCGTTCAATTAAATTAGATGCTTAGGAACAATTATTTCTTAATGTCTCTTTAATACTGGAAACCTACCAAATTTCCTACAGATTGCTGCTAATTCTTTCCATAAGAATACTGACGCTTCAGGATCTACAGAAGCCCACTAAGGGCCTGGTACTGCACTTTTGACATCAGTGGGAATTTTGCTATTTACTTCTATTTGTCCACCATGATTTCTGTGCACACAGCAATTACTTCAGAAATGTTAGAGTAGCAGGAAATATTTAAAATGCTGAATGAGTTTTACTTCTGTAGTTATAGATAAGTAGTATGTTACAATGAACAGTTTAACTATCGATTATATGGATATTCATTTTAATGCAGAAAGAAAAAATTAAGTAAACCATTTTTTGTCTTATAGTTCAACTGCCATGTGTTTCAAATGTCTTTTGTGCTGCTGTTCTATACTACTCAGAGAGAGAATAGATTTTCCAAGAGTGGAATGTAGAATAAGAAAGAACCAAAGCAAATTTTGAGAATAATGATGTTTGTGTGTGAAAATGTGTATATGTGCCTGTAATATGTGTGAGTGTGGTAAATGAATAAGCCTTTTTAAGGATAAAATGTATGGTGAATGTATCTCTCTACTCACGGTTTCCTTTTTTGTGTGGCACCTACTCATTTAATGCTAAACATGATACCTTATTCTGCAGGTTGAGTACATGATCGCCTAATTAATCACAATATTCAAGTTAGGTATTTGGCCTAGTGGCCCAGCCATATCTCAGGTATTTCTCTCAGTAATCCTAAATTCTTTATAGCCATTCAAACACTAAACAGAATGAGGCAAGCGAGCTTGGAGGAGGAGTCTCCATGGTATCATTTTCAAAGAGCTATGCTGTTTCCCCTCTCCTCTCCCTCATGCCTGGCCTACACTTAAAATATTGCCTCATTGTATGTTGGGCAAAGGTGTAAACAAATCACATCCCAACCCAATATACAGAAGCTCTAGTGTTGGTGCAGTTATCCTAGCAAAAAATACCTTTTTCTGGTAAATTGTGTTTTTTTCGGGCTATCGGTATAAGGTAGTGGGTTGTGAACTACGTTCCCTCTAAGCTGCATGGCCATGCAGCAGTGCAGCTGCCTATTAAGCCCCGCACAGGGGCTTAGAGCTGCAGTGGGGATAGATGCCTCTCACCAAGCCCCAGATCTGCTGCTGCGGGGAGAGGTGCTTCTCCCCAATGACCCCAGTGTGAAGCTGCCACAGCCAGGGTAGAGGTACTTCCACCCACCGATCCCAGCTACAATCTGCCCTGCACTTAACAATGGCAGGGGAGAAGTATTTCTCCCCTGACCCTCCTCCGCCCTGGACCTGCTGCAGCTGAGAAAGAGATGTCCCCACCCAGCCTTGCCTGAACATCCCAGGGCCCTGGAGTGGTACCCCTCTCCAGCAAGGCCCTGCTGGAGCTGCTTCAGCTGTGGAACGGTGCTTCTCACCTGGCCCCAAGCTTCTAATGGTGAGAGATGGCTTGGAAGTAGTCTTCTCTCCCTGGGGCAGCTGGCACCCCCTCCAAACCTTTCATCTCTAGGCCCACCCTAGAGCCCACACCCCCATCTGGAGCACCCACTCCCCCCACATCCAGTCCTCAGCCCCCTCTTGCATCCCAAACCTTGCATCCTCTAGCCAGAGCTCTCATCCCCCCATACCACAAATCTCTTTCCCATCCTGAGCCCACTCCCACACTTTTAACTCCTTAGCCCCTGCCACACACCATCCATGTGGGAAATGAATTTTGTGTTGTGCACCAGTACGAACTTTATGTGTCACACATCACCTCCATATTGGTGCACATAACAAAATTCATTCTGCACAAGGATGTAAAAAAACTGTTTGCAACCCTGTTTTAAATGGGATCACCAGGGCTGGTGTTAGACTTCCTAGGATCCAGGGCTGAAGCCAAAGCCTGAGTCCCACCACCAAGGGCTGAACCTGAAGCCTGATGGTTTCTGTCCTGAGCAGCAGGGCTCAGCTTACAGGCTACAGCTTTGACCTACCCGCCCAGGGTGGTGGGGGTTGGGCAGGCGCATGTTTCAGTTCGCCATCCTGGGGCTGTGTAGTGATTTTTGTTGTCAGAAGGGTGTTGCAGTGCAATGACATTTGAGAACTGCTGTTATAAGGTATATCAGCAAAAGAACTCTTTCTGGAATAAGCTGTATTTCCACTGGGAGGGTACAGCTATTCTGGCAAACCCTTTCTTGTGTAGACCGTTACTGCTGTTACTATTGCTCCCCTGCCAGGCTTTGCCTAATGACTTGTAAAATCTAATCAATTGCAATAATTAGAACATACTATGTGGAATGATGCACAGCTTTAATTACACGCCAAGGTCCCAGTGAAATGAAAACTGTATATTCTTGCATGCAAAGTACTCCACTTAGGATGGCACATACAGAATGGGAAATGGCTGCCCAGGAAGGAGTACTGCGGAAAGGGATGTGAGCTCATAGTGGACCACCAGTTAAATAGGAGTCAACAGTGTGACACTGCTGGGGGGGGGAAAAGCAAACATGATTTTGGGATATATTAACAGGAGTATTGTGAGCAAGACAAGAGAAGACATTTTTTACGCTCTACTCTGCGCTGATTAGGCCTCAGTTGGACACTACATTTCAGGAAAATTGTGAACAAACTGGAAAAAGTCCAGAGAAGAGCAAAAAACAGGCCTATGAAAAAAAGTGACCTATGAAAGAAGATTGAAAAAATTGGGTTGCACCAAAATTTAACTTTGACCCCTTTGGTGGGGGGTACATTCTGGCAGGAGCTCATTTTCCCCTCACTCCTCCCATTCTGGTTCAAGCTCACTCTTCCTTTTCTCTTTCCCTCTCCCATCCCAACTTGAGTTCGTTCTTCCCTACCTCATCCCCTCTATCATCCTATCTCTACTCTCAGTAGCTCCAGGACAAGGAGCTCACTGTCTCCACCATCAGGACTGAAGAAATTCTGCCCCTCCCCCTTAAGATTATTGTGGGGCTGTGTCCCTGCTTGACACACCCTTCTTCTTCCCCTCCTACCCTCTCCCCAATCCAGGACCCTGGTTCTCCTTAACCTCTGAGGATAAACAAGAAGCAATGGGCTTAAATTGCAGCAAAGGAGGTGTAGGTTGGCGATTAGGAAAAATTTCCTGTCAGGGTGGTTAAGCATTGGAATAAATTGCCTAGGAAGGTTGTGTAATCGTCATCATTGGAGATTTTTAAAAGCAGGCTAGACAAACACTTGTCAGAGATGGTTTAAATAATACTTAGTCCTGCCTTAAGTGCAGGGGACTGGACCAGATGACCTCTCAAGATCCCTTTAATCTTACAATTGTATGATTATAGGAAACCAAAATCATTTCTTTTGCACTAAAGTTCCTTCACCAATAATGTGCATAAGCATATAGCTGACCACTGTAGTTCTACACTATTGAGATCTGCCATTCCATGTGCATTTTCAACTCTTATTAAAACCACCAGAGAACACAGGATTTGTATGTTACCAGCATCTGGCACCAAAAATTAATTGGTCGGAGATAACAGGTAGCCTCACCTTGGCTTGCTAAATTGTAGTCTTCTCTGGACAAGAAGGTTGTGTAGCCAAGTACCATAAAAGGATTTGTTCTAGAATGTAATGCTAACACTGCAGTGTGGCGTTATGAAGGGTACTGTTCTCCCAAACCACCCTTTCTTCAGATGAGGCCTTCCTTTCTACAAAGACTGTGCTACTGCACATTTTGAGAAGTGAAGGAGATAACCCCTGTGTCTTGGCCAGCAATTCCCTAAAGAAAGCCGAGTCTGATAACAAATTAGATAAACGCTGTTTTCATGATTTTATTATCTCAGTAGAACTGCCATGTATTACCAGACAATTTCATATACTACTCTTTATATTCTGTGGCAGGCTGAAGTAAGGAAGTAGTCAGTTTGATTGACAGTAGCTTCCAGTTGCACATGCAGATTGGTAACAACTTCACAGTTTCTACCTTGGCCACATTGATTATATATTTATTTTTCCTTCAATTTTTTAAAAATAAAATTGTAGCGTTATTAAATATTTTATAGAACCCAAGGATGTGCATGCTATAGCTATGTTATTCTAGGATGCTGAGGATATGAGCAAAACCCCAGACTTTATTTAGGCTTCAAACCTTTACACAGTGAAACCTGATAATCCAACACCATGGGGCATGTCTCACAAGGGTGGTTGAACTGCAGTATGATTTTCTTGGGAATCTGTTCCTTTGATAACTGAACTCACACCATGAAGGACTTCCATTTTCTTTTACCATCCTATAGCAGTTTGCTTCTTTTGACCTCTTTTTCTCCAGCTGGGTAGTGGCATAACTTTCTATTGAGAACAGGCCCCAGCAATGACCTGATTACAGGTATAATGACAGATACAGCACAAGTTAACTAAGGCACAGCTTCTTTCCTCCCTCTGCTCGGGCTCTGGGTCAAGGAAGACCAAAAGAGATGGGTCATGATTCATTGAGCATAAGTAGATGGATCTTATTGACTTAATATTCATTATTCTCCTCAGAAGAAGTACAGATGACAGGAAAGACTCTGGGAAAATACATATCTGTCGGGGTTATACTCCAAAGCATAGGTGATGGTCTACTTTTATATGTTCATCCTGTGTTGAAAAAAAATCCTGTGGATTTTTTTTTTTTTAAAGAGCTAAGGCTTCTGTAAGTCAGAACAAGGCTTGAAAATACTGGTATACTGCTCAAAGCATGAGCTGAACCAAACCAAACCATTTGCCCCCTACATCTATTATTTCTGTTGTGGTCAGTGAGTTAGCCATCACATGTATGACAGATTTGTATATTGCTTTGTTGCATTACACATTTTTTGTATATTAGAGTACTTCTGTCTGCCTTATTGTGTCTTTGGAAGAACACCAAACATCACAAGATGGTTCAAAATGAGCCATTTCTGAGAAATGATTGCAAATGCTTTTTAAATGAGCATAAATTAAATAGTAAAGCAGAACACAATTAATGATAGTACTTCTAATGAAAATCTTAAGTTTCTTATGGCTTTTTTTAAAGTATGCTTTTCCACATAAAGTTCTTCTATACATTTGTTTGTCATAATTGTTACACTTTCACAAATAATTTCGAGGATAAACATATTCCTTTATATTGCAAATAATTTAACTAAATGTTCAAACCATAAAATTCTGTAATATGGTCTGTTGTTTTTTTCCTTTAGTTAGCTTGTATTATGATAAATGAAAGCTACAAGACATAGAAATGCAAAATACTTCTTCTAGACTGAGGTTAAAGCAATATTTGTAAAAAATAACATTCTGCGGAAGTTGTTCCATACAATGTCTGTGAGAACCTGAATTTGTTTGCCTTCAGGCTAATGGATATGGTTTTACTTCTCAACCAAGCTTTCACTTAGGCCAAGGGCCATTTCCTTCATTCTTTAAGTCCTCCAAACTGCCATAAACATCACAACGATGCAGACTCAGGCTCTTAAGGCATTTCTTTTTCTTTCCTTATATAGAATTTCTTGTTTAAAAATTTATGTTTGATTTTATATGTGATGAAATGAGAGATTTGTGCACTATGAATTATTAAATTAACTAAAACTGAATGTTTAATTCAGAATATGTTAATGTAATAAAGTGCTTGGTGGGTCACGTTGAATAGTGGTTATCACCCTTAGCGCTAGCCTCTCTGTGGATAGGGTTTGCAGTCCAGTCCATCGCTTAATCAGACATGCATTGGGATGGCAGGAGACCTATGCCCCTCTTATAATAGAGGCCTTTGGCAGCAGAGCCACCCACTCAACTTTGTTCCAACCCCCGACCCTAAGTGGGTCAACCTTGTCTGGGCCCTGAAGGTGCCTTTTGAGTTACCCTCTCTGGATCACTTCCTATTTTTGTCTCATATCACACTGGAGGAGAAAAGGAGACAGAAGTACCACCCAGGGAGGGTAACTCAGAAGGCACCTTCAGGGTCCAGACATGGTTGACTCTCCTAGGGTTGTGGGTTGGAACCAACTATCAGCCCCAAACAGGCTCAACGGGTAGTCTTCTTCCCTCAGGAAGGCTTCTCCGGCACCCTTGTTAAGAGCCTTTAGGGAAAATCTGACCTCCTCCTGACCCTTTCTCTTTCTGAGAAAGGGTTCTTCCTTTTCAATCCTTTCTCAGTTGGAGCATGCTTTGTAGGTCTGGAGCAGTAAGACTATCTGGGCCCAGTATTGCCCTTTAACCCCATCAAAACCAGTGTGGGGTCATACACTCGATCACAATCAGGCATTCAGTTTCTCACCAGTGAGTAAGGTTTAAAATAATTACATTTAATGATGAATGATAACAATGACTGTTTTGCACAATATCAAAAACTGTGGCGTTTTATGTTCTTTGCCTCTAGCAAGAGCATTACCTTTTTATTTTAAAATTGTAGATCAAATTGTGCTTCCTTTACTCATAAATTGACCATGTGTAGTCAGTAAAGGAAGCAGGATTTGACTTTCATAGAAAAGTCTAGTGTTCTACTTTGCAAAAATTAAATAAAGAAAGAAAAACAAAAGAAAATTTTAGATAATTTTGAGTTTATTTGGTGCACATAACACAATACAAGCAGTCACTTTCAAATACATTTACTTTTAGCATCCAGGATGATTTGCTAACCAGAGACTTGTTTATTTTGTTTTACAGATTTTGGCCATTGTATCTATTCTGTTCATCATACTGTCAACCATTGCTTTGTCTCTCAACACACTACCTGAGCTTCAAGAAATAGATGAATTTGGACAACCAAACGACAACCCCCAGCTAGCACACGTTGAAGCTGTGTGTATTGCTTGGTTTACTATGGAGTATCTTTTGCGTTTCCTGTCCTCCCCAAATAAGTGGAAGTTCTTCAAAGGTCCATTAAATGTGATTGATTTACTGGCCATTTTGCCATATTATGTCACCATTTTCCTCACAGAGTCCAACAAAAGTGTGCTACAGTTCCAAAACGTCAGACGTGTGGTTCAGATATTTCGTATTATGAGGATACTAAGGATCCTTAAACTTGCCAGGCATTCAACAGGCCTTCAGTCTTTAGGTTTCACTCTCAGGAGGAGTTACAATGAATTGGGTTTGTTGATACTATTTTTAGCAATGGGAATAATGATCTTTTCCAGCCTTGTATTTTTTGCTGAAAAGGATGAAGATGCTACAAAGTTTACCAGTATCCCTGCATCATTTTGGTGGGCTACCATCACTATGACCACTGTAGGATATGGTGACATTTATCCTAAGACTCTACTTGGAAAAATAGTTGGAGGACTATGTTGTATTGCTGGAGTGCTGGTAATAGCCCTGCCCATACCAATCATTGTGAATAACTTCTCTGAGTTTTACAAGGAGCAGAAACGGCAGGAAAAGGCCATTAAAAGAAGAGAGGCCCTTGAGAGAGCTAAACGAAATGGAAGCATTGTCTCCATGAACCTGAAAGATGCTTTTGCTCGCAGTATGGAACTCATTGATGTAGCAGTAGACACGGGAAAGCCTGGAGATCCAGCCAATTCAAAGGAAGCACCTGATGATAACCACCTATCTCCAAGCAGGTGGAAGTGGGCCAGAAGGACAATGTCTGAAACAAGTTCAAATAAGTCTTATGAGAACAAATACCAGGAAGTTAGTCAACAGGGCTCCCATGAGCAATTGAATAATGCTGCTGCCGCTGCTTCCAGCCCACAACACCTGAGTGCTCAAAAACTAGAAATGTTATATAATGAAATTACCAAAACTCAGTCTCAGCCTAATCTTAACGCTGGCTACCAAGATCAGCCAGTAAAACCACCTGAATGTGAGGAAGAAATAGAAATGGAGGAAGTTACTGGGCAGAGAAATCCATTGCCAGCTAGGCATACAGATGTAATAACTGACATGAGAAGCACATCTAGTATTGATAGCTTCACCAGTTGTGCAACTGACTTCACAGAAACATCACCTCTTCCTCCATGCCCTGGCTCTCAAATGAGATTCCCAACTGACTCTGTTAATCTAGAGGACAACCAAAGAGCAAAAAGTTTTCAATTGATATCACTCACAAGAGAGAAAATGTTTACCCCTAGAGATGTCACTTTTGACTATAAGCCAACTGAAACTGCTGCAAACAATGATGGTTGTGGCTCCCAAACTGTCCTGCATGGTCATTTGCATTTTGACAGTGCCATGGAAAGCCCCAAAAGTTCTCTAAGAGGTAACAATCCATTAAAATCGAGATCCCTTAAAGTTAATTTTAAGGAAAACAGAGGCAGTGCTCCACAAACTCCACCAAGTACTGTGAGACCATTGCCAGTACCAGCAGCTGCAGACTTTACACAGTCTACATCTCTGCATATTAGCACCATTCTTTTAGAAGATAATTTAGCCCAAGGTGAAAGATCAATGCTTGGTGCTGATGCCTCGATGCTTTGCCAGGGGCCTGCTAAAAGATCACCCCCTCAGTTTTCCACACAAAAGCTTTTCACTTTCCCTTCAAAGGAGAGGAGAAGCTTCACTGAAATAGACACTGAAGAAGAGGACAGCTACAGGAAGATTCAAGGTGTTAAACATGAAAAGCAGCAGGATATCAAAACAAATTACTTTGGGGACAAACACAATGATGGCACCCATTTAACAGATGAGCCAAGAGTCAGCTCCTCTTCACCCAAAAGCATGGGTCACAACTGTACTCAAGATATTTACCATGCTGGGGATGAAGTAAAGAAGGACAGTAGCCAAGAAAGTTACAAAATGGAAAACCATTTATTTGTCCCAGAAATTCATTCAAATCCAGGAGAAACTGGTTATTGTCCCACACGGGAAACTAGCATGTGACTAGTCACAAAAGCAATAAAAAAAACTCTTCATAAAACCACAGTTAGTAATGCCTGTGAACTAAAACAAGAGAAGCCTCAAAACAAAACAAAAAAGTGCATAAAATTGTTATTTTTGCATGGCATGAAGAGTTGTTTAGTTTAAGGACTGTTTAAGTAAAGAGTTCCAAGACTGCTTTTTGTAACAAAAACAAAAAAAGAGAAAAAAATGACTCAAGAACAAAGAGTAAAATAAAGAGAGCTCTATTAGGAGCCAGTGTTCTACAAAGTCTGACATTTTTGATCCTTTCATTTTATGATTGTAGACAGATTTTAAATTCTGAACTTTTTTTTCCTCTTAGTTACAATGAGTTTTAGAATTTGCACATGAAAGGAGTAAATGTCAATGCATGCATTCATAATGATGTGAAACAAGGTGCTTTGAGCTTGCAAAATGAATATATTTGTAAATATTTTGGGGTTGGGGGGAGAGCTATTGTTATCAAAGATCTGTGGACAAGTTTCCTGGGACACAGGTACTTCCTTCACAGCACATTGCCTGGAGGATATGTACAGACTTATGTTGCAAAATTGCAACTTCTGCTTAAAGCATCTCACATATCTTGCTTTCTGTTAAAAAGCTCATGAGTATATCTGTTTATTTAAGGGACTTCAGTATTTCTAGTTTATCTGTCCTGTAAATCATAGTATTTGTTGTTGCATATGTAATTTAATTTAAGGATTCTTGAGAAAAAAGTAAAGATTTAATGACCAGAATTGAAGATTTTGATATTTTATAAAAGCATTGCCAAAATTTCATAACTTATAAAAGTGCCCCATTGTAAAATAACAATACAAACCACATCATTATTGCATTGGCAATAAATAGGGTCAAATGGTCATCAAGAATGGTTTATCCAAAAAGTTTTTACTCTCAATATACTTCTTTTCAATTCTTATTTTTGCTGAAGAGTGTTTTACTTTGTTTTATTTGCCTCTGATGATCTTCTTAAGGTCCTTTTTTAAAGAATTTTCTCCCTTTAACCTAAAATGATCTCTTTTTTTCTTTAACTGTGGTGTCCATGTTACCAGCTAGAGGGCAAAGGAGCAGTTGTCTTGAAGGTTGTTGCCATTGCCATTCCATGAATCAACAGAAAAAAGCATGTAATTAAAGAAAAAAAAATTAAAGAAAAAAAAAATATCAGCCGCCACCCCCCACCCCACCCCCAATGCCTCTTGTTTTTGGATATACTTGAGCTCTATCTCAGCCTTGAGAAATAAGATGCTGAGCCCAAGTCTAGTTTACAATGCACCAATCAGGCTTCTGCATGAATAAAGCCATTCATTTGTCCTAATCAAGTACAAATATTACACAGTACTAAGAGCCAATACATCTTTGTAAATATATTACTCATTTAGCAGATTTTTTCAGTTCATAAATCCCCATATGTCTGATGAATAAAAGCAGATTCACAATAATGTAAACCAGCCAATATTTTTCATTGTGGAAAAACAAATAATTTCATTTTCATGATTTCTTCTGATTATGTTAACAATACAGAACCTGATATTCTTCTAAGGGATGCATCTACACTGCAGGGAGCACTGCACTCTTCCTCCGACTTCCCTTATTCCTCGTACAATGAGGGTTACAGGAGTCAAAGTAAGAAGTCCCTCAGCTTGACAGTATTTTGACACTATTTCAAAATAACTGCCTGCTGTGTAGAGACAAACTAAGTTATTTCGGAATAGCGCTAGTTATTTTGAAATAGTGTTGCTGTGTAGACTTACCCTCACTGACAGTGGTCTTATAACAAGATAGGCAAGTTCCTTGGCTAAGATGACGAATTTTTCCAGTGGTTAGAGAGGTAGCTTTGTACTTGAAAGACCCAGGTTAATCCCTTGTTCTGCCACAAACTTCCTGTGTGACTTCAAAAAAAGTCATAGCCCCTCTTTGCATCAGTTTCTTCATCTTTGAAACAGAAAGAAGAATTCTTACAGGGGTCTTGTAAGGAAAAATGTATTGAAGCATGTACTCAGACATACTGTATGAAGCCATACAAGTATTTGAGATGGAGAGCTGGCATAAATCAGCATAGCTCTCTTCCCCTCAGTGGAGGCAGGCCAATTTACAGAAGCTGCGGATTCAGCCATGTGATTCCACTCACTTAAACTGCACTGCCCCCCTCTTAAGTGAGTGGAATGCTCTGGTCCATGGTGTATTTCTCTGAGAAGAGAGGACATTTTTGTTACAAAGCTGCAGATTGAAGACTACAGAGCTGATCATGCAGAGCTTACTCAAATCTCCCTCATGGAAAGGCGGCAAAATACAACTCCAAATACTTGTTCAATTGGCTGGCCCAGACAACAAGCGCAGTGTAGTCCGTTGGGTTAAAATACGTATATCTTTAAACGGTCTGTTAAGGACTTATTTTTTTACCAAAATGAGGCCAAGTGTTTCTTGTGTGATTTGAAACCTTGGCATACAGCATCATTTCTTCCAATCAGTGTCTGGTCATTAATTCTCAAAATCAAAATGCACTTTCAGTCCTTAGTTGCAATCCAGGTAAACATATTGTTATATATAATTTTACCTATTTCTGTGACACTGCTGAACATTTTTCAACCGTTTGTTTCACTGTTCCAAAACTTATCTCGTGAATGTTTTCTAGTCATTAATCTGCTATATTTATTTTGATTGTTTACTAGTAGATATTTTCAATGACTCAGACTAAATGCCAGTCCATTTTTATATGCCTAAAGTGTTGGTCCGTAATTTCTATGTAGTTTTATGAAATCACACAATGCTATTTGATCTGCCTTTAGGCTCTAGCCAAAAAAAAAAAAAAATGAAAATCAGGTTTAGTCCAATTGAAGCCCAGTCCTTTAGTCATGACCTCAGGAAAACTCCCATTCCGTTTTTTAATAACTCTGTTCAGGCAATCCCCCAGGTCTAGGATTCTGATGCTGCAATGTGCTCCATACACATGGACTTCTGAACCTGGTCAGAGCATCTTTGAAGTCAGTGGCTTTCTATACAAGAGCAGCAATCCAAGCACGATGAGCTCATTGGAGCTTTAATCCTTAAATCATCCTTGAGTTAAATCAGTCCTTTATCAAGGCCTAACTCGGTTCCCACTAAAGTCAGTAGGAACTCAGTGAGTCAAGCCCTCATGTCTTGTGCAGGCCCATTCCCACTGAAACCAATGGGAGTTTGTTCAAATAAGAACTGAATAAAACGAAGTAAGGACTTTGAGGTTTGGCCCCCAGTTAAGTCAGTGAGAGCTTTGACTTAATAAGGATTGCACTATCAGGCTCTTATTGATCATTGTATATGAAACATTTTCAGAAAAACACAGAAGCTTGGAATTGAAATGGCAAATTCAATGCAACTAACAGTCATGGTAATTTTAGAAATCTTGAGGGCAAAAGGATCGGGCTTTAGAAATGTTTTGATGATAGTCTAGTTCAGTTAGCACATTGCTGATCATTTTGAATTACATTTCCAGGAAGACAGGCTTGCACAGTGGAAATTTCCAGCCTGGCCTAGAAGCCAGGAGTGCAGTCCTGAATACCTAACTCATGCAAAACTCCAAATTAAAATATTGACCTGAGTAAAGGCTACAGGACTGGCCTTGGCCCTTCCTGCAGCAGAGAATACATCAGAAGCATGGTCCTGTGTGATTTAATTCAATAAAATGAATCCCTTTAACATTATGCAAAAATTACTTGACTACATTATTTCTGCTTTTCCTGAGCCATTTCAGACCCAATTCTACTCCCATTTGCTATGCATTACAATACAAGGAGACCTTTTTATAGTTTGCAGATCAGACTTTTCACTACAGGTTTAACCTCTCTAGTCTGGCACCTCGGGACCTGACTGGTGCCAAACCAGAAAATTTGCCAGACCATGGGAGGTCAATATTGTCTAGCAGCATTACTTACTGGACTCTCAGAAGACATTTAGAGGTAAATCAGAGCTAAGTAACAGCACAGAACACTGAGCGGCAGGACTGGTGGCTGTAAACAAACTTTATGGGAAACTTAGTCACACCCATGGTAAGTGGAATTCCGGCTAACTAGAGAGGTTCAACCTATAGTAAATAGATGACTCTGGTAATCTGGTTATTCCAGGTTTACACGTACCCTCAAGCAACTGAAACTGGAATCTGGCTCTTGACATCCCTAAAAAATGAAGACAATTTATTAAGATGATTTTGAACCATAAGCAAAAGTGGGTTTTAAAAAAAAAAAATTATTTTTTACACTATTTCAGAAGCCTGAATCAAAGTTTTGATAGTCAATGTTTTAGCCAAACTTACATGTTTAAAAGAGATGTATAGCTCAATCAGAACATTTTCTAATTGGCTCTGTGATGCTATTCCAGATGAGGAGCAGAATGGAATATAATGCACAAAGTGCAAAATAAATACATATGGTAATTGATTAAAAAGTAACCATACTCTAAAGAATATAATATGAAGGATAAAGTTATTATACTACACAATTTGTTTAGAGCAACCTCAAAATTTTTAATAAACACAAAAAGCCATTTAAACTTTATTTTATATAATATGTGAAACCTTATGTTGATGGATGCAGTAATATAATGCACTGTGTTCTCGTGTCACTATTGATTATGAGGTCATCCATTGCTAAAATTAAATATGTGATTTGCCATATGATACAACACCAGAGCAACTGAGTTGAACAACTATTTATTTCAATGCCATACTACATAAGCAAAAATACGTATAAAAAACCTTGGATTTTTATTTCTAACATTTAAATCCAAGCTATAATTGGTTTCTTAGTTCCTATTAACAATAGATATCATCTGGTTCCTTCTAGATTAAAAATATATTTTTTAATGGTTGTTTTTATACATGTGGATCAGTGCTTGTTTAAGGTTGTATATTTGGAATGGTGTTTATACTTAAACTAAATCCCAAATATGCAAGCAAAAATAGAAAGAGAAAGAGAAATTAGCTATGTTTACAGGCAAAATGAATTAGAAAACAGAGAATTTGGAATAAAATATTTAGATTCTAAGAATTTCATGGAATATTGAATTTAAAGCAGTTTGAACTTTGAAGTTCTTGTACTTGTGTAGTAGTTCATTGGCTGCTTATCCTACCACCTCTTTAAAATTGTTTTGCCCCAAGGGCTCAATTCTGCTATCTTTATCAAGCCAAACTGTAAGCAAAGTCAATGAAGAAAATTGTAAGATGGCCTCATAAAAGCTGATATCCTAATTAATTACATGGTTTTTTTTCATTAATGCCCAATTTTGGCTTTGATGGCAATGAAAAGATTTGGTCGTGTAATAATTTTCAATGAAACAATGGCAGAGCAAAGCTGTTGACATTAGACAATCCATATCCCTCAGGAAGTGTAACTGCAATAAAGGGGAAGAAAGGCAGTGAAATGCTAAGTAAACAAGGGAAGTTGTCAATAAAAAATATATCCATTGTTCTTATACATAGAAATGAGGAAAATATGGATATGATATACAGCAGTAAGGCTCTAATTCTGACCCTAACTTCTAGGGTACATCTACACAGTCCCTCGAAATAAGCTATTTTGAATTAAGCTAAGCTATTTGCGTAGCTCAAATTGCATAGCCTATTTCAAAATTTGGCTCTGTCTACACAGCACTTATTTCAAAATAAATTGCTATTCTGGCATATTCCTTATTCCTCATGCAATGAGGTTTACAGGAAGCCGGATTAAGCCACCTGTTATTTCGAATGTACTTCTAAATAACAGGCGTGCTTGTTAAGACGCTATTTTGGGTTCTGTGTAGACGTACCCTACTGTGCTTGTACAGCAGCACCTATGGTTCTTCACTGAGAGTCTCAGAACTATGAACTATGCCTCCATCTACCTAGTCTGTCTACCTGGGCATTTACACCATGCTTGTTACAATATTTGAACACTTTCTTGAACAATAAATTCACTGTAAAGTCTCATTGCTGAGCTTTGATTCTCTTCCTAACTTCCTGTCAAGGTGGTTAAACACTGGAATAAATTGCCTAGGGAGACTGTGGAATCTCCATCACAGGATATATTTAAGAACAGGTTAGATAGGCATCTTTCAGAGATGCTCTAGATGGTACCGTGAGGGCAAGGACAGGACTTGATGACCTCTCGAGGGCCTTTCCAATTCTAGCATTCAATGATTCTATGATTCCCATTGCCCCCAAATGGCAGGTTTGACTGTGCAAATATAGAGAGAAAATCATTATTTATTTACTTATTAAGGAATTGTCTCATCCAGGGAGAAGTTTTGCATTTTGTCTTGAAACAGGATGATTCATGCTCATTGTAATCTCTCCGGGTATGTCTACACTTGCAGCCTACTTCGAAATAGGGCTGCAAATGTAGGCATTCAAAATTGCAAATCAAGCCCAGAATTTAAATATCCCGCTCTTGATTTGCATCTTCCTGGCAAGGTGATGCAAATTTTTAAATTGACAAGCCCGGAATAACTGCCCACGTCTACACGCGGCAGTGAAATAGGCGTTCGAAATAAAGCACTATTTCAAACTACCTGTTATTCCTCCTGCAATGAGGTTTAACAGGTAGTTCAAAATAGGGCTTTATTTCGAACACCCATTTCACTGCTGCGTGTAGATGCGGGCAGTTATTCTGGGTTTGTCAATTTCAAAAAATGGCACCCGGCCGGGAAGATGCTAATGAAGCGTGGGATATTTAAATCCCGGGCTTGATTTGCAATTTCAAATGCCTACATTTGCAGCCCTATTTTGAATTAGGCTGCAAGTGCAGACATATCAGGGAAGAGACTTAAATTTCAGTCTGTATTCAGACCACCCGAATGAACTACTTGCCAGACTTTGAACCAGACAGAGCTATTTCAAAACTGTTGCCCTCATTTCCTGTTAAAGCATGCTTTGTAGCAGTCAAGCGTGGAATTCACAAAATATTTGTAACTATGTAATTTAGCATACAGTATGCTGGGGCAAAGGTATAAATAAAAGCTGGTGTTTCTGGAAGATTTTGCTATTACTGCATATTAAAGAAGTAGAAATGCCCAGATGATTCCAAGTCTCTCAACAGTTTACATAATTGGTGTGGGTAGATCCACTCAGATGAGGCTGATGAGCAGGTTTTGGGTAGATTTTCAAAGTGGTTCACTTTCTCGCCATCACTTCTATCTTCTCACACCTTCAAATAGCTTTTCATCCAGGCACTGATCTCCTTTAGGTGTGCGGAAATAGCAGGTGGTATGATCAGCACTTGATCTGAGGGACACCATCTCTGTTTTGAAGCTCTGTGTCTCACACTCTTACCCTAAAGTCTCACAGTAGTGCCCAGATGAGGCCAGTAGCAGGAAAAGCATAGTTTCCCATCACAACCTTCTGTTATCATTCTAAAAAGCTCAGTGAATTTGCTCAACCGTAACAGGTCTTTGTGGCAAACAGGAAGCACTTTTTAATTGACTTTTGAAAGCTATTGAGAGATCTTGCAGATGTTTGTCCCTTGTCCATGGATTACAAGAAATCATCAGTCTAAGCCATTTTAGTATCTGGATCTAGGATACTAAAGGAAGTCAAGTGTTCTTGGAGGTTACTCCTTCCCAGCTTCTTCATCACTTTGCTTAGGGAATGGAGGTTACATACTAGGCAACAGTAAGTGATACTGGCTGGATCACACAATGGCTGCTTGAACACTGATCTCAGCTCAAAGAGGATAGTGGTAGCATATGAGATGTAATAGTAGTACAAAGCTGTGAGCCAGAGATGAAATAACAGACATGTCTGCATGCTTACTCTGCTGTGAGTGTAAATAATACCTTTGGGAAATATTGTGCCACTGATATTTAAGCAGAATTACCCATTAGCTTTAATGAGGATTTCTTCTGAAACATCAATTATATCATATGACCTTCTTTAATTTCCTTTATGTGGTCTAGTAGAGGACCATGCTCATCCTTTTGTGTAGTTGGGGACTAACACACCAATGAATATTAGTCTTCTTAATTAAAAATTTCTAGCGAACACAAAACTAATTAATTCACCTAATTCAAAATAAAACCTTATGTGGCCCAAACCTGCAAATTAACTGTAACAGTGATGTTTCATCTAGGCATTGTCTGTACTATTCTGGTTAATGGCAACACTCATAAAATCTCTACTGAACAAAAGAGTGGTATAGGCAATTAATTTTATTGGGTTAAATTTTAGTAACACTTTGATCCTCCATTGTCTTCAATGGAAGTCACACACACTGATCAGATGGAAGATCAATGCTCATCATGAACACAAAAATAAAATGTGTCCCCCAAATAACAGTATCTTCAAAGGTCACTTGCATACTTCCCCTGTAACTGAGCACCCAAGACTTGCCCGGGTCAGCTGACTTGGGCTTGTGTGACTCAGTCAGTGGGGCTGCAAACCTAATGCAGACATTTGGGCTGAGATTGGAGCCTGTACTCTGGGACCCTGTTCCCTCCTGGGTCCTGGAGCCTGCGCTCCAGCCCAAGCCCAAATATCACTGCAATTTTATAGCCCAGCAGCCCCAGTCCCACAAGCCCAGATCAGCTGATGCAGATCAGCCACAGGTATTTAACTGCAGTGTAGACACTGAAGTGCTTATATATAGTGGCTGCGTCTAGACTGGCATGATTTTCCGCAAATGCTTTTAACGGAAAA
>CM057846.1:49488115-49498543 GCA_030068395.1 Apalone spinifera | reverse complement strand
CTTCTGTGCCAGGGAAGATAATGGAGCAAGTAATTACGGAAATCATCTGTAAACGTTTGGAATGTGGGAAAATGATAGGGAACAACCAGCATGGATTTGTAAAGAACAAATCATGTCAAACCAATCTGATAGCTTTCCTTGATAGGATAACGAGTCTTGTGGATAAGGGAGAAGCGCTGGATGTGGTATACCTAGACTTTAGTAAGGCTTTTGATACGGTCTTGCATGATATTCTTATCAATAAACAAGGTAAATACAACTTAGATGGGGCTACTATAAGGTGGGTGCATAACTGGCTGGATAACCGTACTTATTAATGAGTAGTTATTAATGGTTCACAATCCTGCCGGAAAGGCATAACAAGTGGGGTCCTGCAGGGGTCTGTTTTTGGGACTGGCTCTATTCAATATCTTCATCAACAATTTAGATATTGGCATTGAAAGTACGCTTATTAAGTTTGCAGATGATACCACGCTGGGAGGGGTTGCCACTAATCTGGAGGATAGGGTCATAATTCAAAATGACCTGGACAAATTGGAGAAATGGTCTGAGGTAAATAGGATGAAGTTTAATAAAGACAAATGCAAAGTGCTCCGCTTAGGAAGGAACAATCAGTTTCATACATACAGAATGGGAAGCCACTGTCTGGGAAGGAGTACGGCAGAAAGGGATCTAGGGGTTACAGTGGACCACAAGTTGAATGAGAGTCAACAGTGTGATGCTGTTGCAAAGAAAGCAAACATAATTCTGGGATGCATTAACAGCTGTGTTGTGAGCAAGACACGAGAAGTCATTCTTCCGCTCTACTCTACGTTGATTAGGCCTCAGTTGGAGCATTGTGTCCAGTTCTGGGCACTGCATTTCAAGAAAGATGTGGAGAAATTGGAGAGGGTCCAGAGAAGAGCAACGAGAATGATTAAAGGTCCAGAGAACATGACCTATGAGGGAAGACTGAAGGAATTGGGTTTGTTTAGTTTAGAAAAGAGAAGATTGAGGGGGGACATGATAGCAGTGTTTAGATATCTAAAAGGATGTCAGAAGGAGGAGGGAGAAAACTTGTTCATCTTGGCCTCTGGGGCTAGAACAAGAAGCAATGGGCTTAAACTGCAGCAAGGGAGGTTCAGGTTAGACATTAGGAAAAAGTTCCTAACTATCAGGGTAGTCAAATACTGGAATAAATTGCCCAGGGAGGTTGTGGAATCTCAATCTTTGGAGATTTTTAAGAGTAGGTTAGATAAATGTCTATCAGGGATGGTCTAGACAATATTTGGTCCTGCGATGAGAGTAGGGGACTAGACTCAATGACCTCTCAAGGTCCCTTCCAGTCCTAGTAATCTATGATACTATGAATCGTGTAGACAATATCACTGTGTGTGAAAAAAGTTTCACTTGAAAATTTTCCGAAAGAGAGTTTTTGGCTAAATTAACATTTTCTGTCCCCACCTAAAATTTCCCTATTGTGTTAAAGTATCACCTGTGTAGCAGACGGAACTGACTGACTGATCAGAGATGATTAATCACCTGTGAAGCTGTGCTGCCCCCCAGTTTAGAGAGAACACTGCTGTGTAGCCACCTGACTGTATTAACATTATTTTGACCTTCATTTGATATTTCTCTCAGAATGAACCCCTTTGTTATTCATATATTTCAGTATACTTTCTGCAACATCTTTCACGAAGATTAAGCTTTTGTTGATTGGCACTTAGTTAAAAGTTTTTAAACTGTATCAGTTTTTAACTTTTAAATGACAGAAAAGTATTCCAGCACTTTTGTTCCAACAGTACATTCAGTTTTATCCAATAATTCACATTACATGCTGTGCATCCTTGGGGATTACTTCAATCTTTGGTCCTTTCTACATTTTTTAGATGTAGCTGGATAAGTCTTTGTCTCTTCCCTCTGTCTTCATTTTTGATGCTTTCACAATATAATGTAGTGCCATTCCCCAAGCCCTTACGTTCCCTCAAGCCTTCTAACACAGTGTTCAGTTAACCAGTGAAGCCAGAAAATCACAAGAGTTTCAGCACCTTGTTTTCCTGAGCAGGTACAGTTTCCTAGCTGTTAGTTCCTGACTAACCAATCAAAGAATGTAAATTACAAACACTAGAACAGCTGGAATTTCTGCCTTCTAGACAAGAAAAGTTTGGGATGTTCTTAACAACCGTTTCATGGAAATGTTCATGATCTATGGTCAGATTCTGGTCTAAGTAATAACAGTGTAAATTGGGAATAATTCCACTGAAGTCAATGGAGATACTCTCTATTGCACCAATATAACTGATATCAGAAATTGGTCCATAGTTTTGTAATCCTTCTGCCAGGTAGCGCCGGCAGCATCCACGATCAGGTTCAATATCTAAAGGTTCCTTTTCATCCATCTCACACAGAACTGGCTTGAGCCCCCACCCTGTAGCCTGGGAAATTCACACACCCCTGAGCGCCTCTGGGAGGCAATGCTTCCCCATTCTCAAGCACAAAGTCTGAGCACATAAAATAAACTTTTCATGAAAAAGGGAGAGAGAAGTCACATTGCATTAGCTAGGGAAAACACCACAACCAGAGTTCATACCCCGCACGAGTAACCATCCCAGTTCAAATGGATTGCGCAATGTCCTTTGTCTCTGACTCACTAGTCCAACAATAGAGAGGTAGCCATGTTAGTCTGATCTTGCTAAAACAAAAGGAAAAACTAACAAGATAGTTTAAGAGGTGATGAGCTTTCATCGGCCAAACCCACTTTTTCAGATCGTATTCTGGAAGAGAATTGGCATGACCATATATACCAAAGGAATACAATGAAAAAAGCGAACACCTTATTAAACTGACAAATCAGATTTAGTTCAGAGGTGGGGTGAGGGAGAGGGACGGAGGAAGGGAATAGCTATTTGAGTCAATGAATGGCTAATCGGGGATGTTAAGTGGGGAAGCTATCTCTGTAATGGGTAAGGTAATTAGGATCTTTGTTAAGGCCCGTTCGTAAAATGTCAAATTTAAGCATGAATGAAAGTTCTGAAGTTTCCCTCTGTAATCTGGTGTTAAAGTCTCTTTGAAGTAAGATGCATGTAGTAAGGTCGTTAAGACTATATCCAGGTAGGTTGAAATGAAAAGCAACTGGTTTTTCCTTGGGAAGATGTCTGATTTGTGGACATTAATTCTTTGGCGAAGTGTCTGAGAAGTCTGTCCGATATACATAGTTGAAGGACACTGTTGGCATATGATGGCAAAAATTATATTTCTGGATGAACAGGAATATGTGTTCTTGATCATATAACTGACATGGTTAGGTCCAGTGATGGTGTCACCAGAGTAAATATGTGGACAAAGTTGGCAATGGGGTTTATTGCAAGGGAAAGTTCCAGGGTTGGTATTAATGTGGTTGTTGGTAAGAATTTTCCTGAAGTTAGGTGGTTGTCTATAGGAGACTATGGGTCTGTCCCCCAGAGCCTCTCAGAGTGTAGTAGCCTGTTCCAGTATAGGTTGTAGGTTATTGATAATGCATTGGAGGGGTTTAAGCTGGGGGCTATAGGTGATGACAAGTGATGTTCTATTGTTGGTTTTCTTGGGCCTATCTTGAAGTAAATGGTTTGTGGGTATTCGTCTGGCTCTTTCAATGTTTTTTTTATTTCCCCCAGTAGCTAATTGAGATTTACAAATGCTTGGTAAAGATCTTGAAGTTTCTGGTGTCGGTCAGTAGGATTAAAACAGATGCGATTGTACCTAAGGGCTTGGCTATAGACGACAGATCGTATGGTGTGTCCTGGATGGAAGCTGGAGGCACGTAGGGTAAGTGTAGCAGTCAGTGGGTTTTCTGTAGAGAGTGGTATTTAATTTTCCATTAGTGATTTGTACTGTGATGTCCAGGAAATGGATCTCTCCTGTTGAGTGGTCCAGCTTGAGATTGATGGTGGGATATAGGTTATTAAAGTCTCTGTGGAATGTGTCTAGTGTTTCTTGGCCATGGGTCCAGATCACACAGATGTCATCAATGTAGCGTAAGTAAAGGAGGGGTAAAAGGGAACGGGATTTGAGGAAACGTTGTTCTAAGTCAGCCATAAAGATGTTAGCGTTCTGTGGGGCTATGGGGGTACCCATGGCTGTGCCGCTGATCTGGAGGTATAAATTGTCCCAAAATTGGAAATAATTGTGGGTGAGAACAAAGTTACATAGGTCTGCTACCAGATTGGCTGTGGTATCCTCTGGGATAGTGTTTCTAATCGCTTGTAATCCATCTTCATGTGGAATATTGGTGTAGAGAGCTTCTACATCCACGGTGGCAAGGATGTTGTTATAAGGGAGGTTATCAATGTTTTGTAGTTTTCCCAGGAAGACAGTGGTATCTCAGAGACAGCTGGGAGTGTTGGTTACATAGGGTTTGAGGAGAGAGTCTACATAGCTGGATAATCCGGTAGTGAGTGTGCCAATACTTGAAATGATGAGACAGCTGGGGTGTTTAGGTGTATGGAGTTTGGGGACAATTTATACCTCCAGCTCAGCGGCACAGCCATGGGTACCCAGCTGGCCCCATAGTACGCTAACAAAACAATTTGCTTCCCCAATTCCATAAACCTGGACACCACATTCCATTCCAACAATTCACCAGCCAGCAGGCCTGGCTGAACTGGATTTATATAACCACACCCTGCATTCCTTCCCCATTCCAGCATGAGCTGTATTTACAAATCAACAGTTAAGGCTGTGTCTAGACTGGCAAGTTTTTCTGCAAAAGCAGCTGCTTTTGTGCAAAAACTTGCCAGCTGTCTACACTGGCCGCTTGAATTTCCACAAAAACACTGACTTCCTACTGTATGAAATCAGTGCTTTTTGCGGAAATACTATGCTGCTCCCATTCGGGAAAAAGTCCCTTTTGCGCAAAAGGGCCACTGTAGACAGCTGAGATGTGTTTTGAGCAAAAAAGCTCCGATGGCTAAAACGGCAATCTGGGCTGTCTAGACTGGCAAAAAGTGCTTTTGCGCAAAAAGGGTCTGTGCCAATCTAGACGCTCTTTTCCACAAATACTTTTAATGGAAAAACTTTTTCGTTAAAGCATTTGTGGAAAATCATGCCAGTCTAGACACAGCCAAACTGTTTAGCCCTGCAAGATAATTGAGTGAGCACAACCACACCTTGGGATGATCTCCCCTTTCAGCTGCCTGCAGTGCAAGTAGTCATTCAGATCCTGCTAACAGATTGAAGGCCTTATTTTGCAAATCCTTACTCAAGCAGGCTTTAGTACATAAAATGAATTTACACACACAATATTTGAGTTAGGAAAGTTTGTATAATGGGCCCCTATATTTATTTAATCTACGGGCAGGTCCATGCTACTGCATAAATTGATCTAATCTATGTCTCTGGGGGTCTGAAAAAGCCCCCCTACTCACAAATGAGGTAAGTTTCATGCTGTGCACACCAGTGCTATGTTGGCAGATGATACTCTCCCACTGATAGCTTACACCTCTCGGCCAGGTGGAGTAATTATTCTGACAGGAGAGCACTCTGCAATCAGCCAGCACATCTTCACCAGATACAGTGCAACTACATCAGCACAGCTGTATCAATGTAGCACTATAGTATGCACTTGTCCTAAGTACCAGACCCTAGAGTCCTTGCTCAGGTGAGATCCTGATGAAATACAGCACACACTCAGCCTAAGGACAGCAGGCCATGTCCTAAATTACTTTAACAGGAAGTGGAAAAGTGGCCCACAACTCTGTGAGGAATACTGGTTTGTGTAAAGAAGATGGGCAGTGGCCCATGCTCTACAGTTACCATTGTTCTTGTTGATGGAAGTTTTAGACACTAAACTATCAATGCTGAGTTTAACTCATTGCCACAACTGTGCTAATGGGTATGATCAGTCAGACTTATCTACAGTCTCTCAAACTCTGTTTAGTCTATAATGTAGCTCCTCAGAAAAACAGTTGGGTTAATGTGGTAGAGTAAAATACCCTTGAGCTTCTTTTCCATGTGTGAATTAATCTGTGCAGTGAGGGAACTAATCCCTGTAGACTTAATAAATTGAATTCCCTAATGTTTGTCTCTGCAGATGCATCACATTAAGTGAGAAGCATGATACTGATATTGTTTATCATAAATATCAGTGTTGTGTTCCATTTCAAGGTTGTTTAATGCTTAATGCATAAAGAGGAGTGAATCTATATATGAACTTCAGAAATTTAACAAAACTATAAGCAAACCTATTAAGTGTAACAATATTCACTAAAGTTTGCCACTGGAGCTATGTTGACTATGAGTATGAAAAAAAAAAGAGTCACACCTGTAGATGACATAGCTATGTGGGCAAAAAACCCAGTGTAAGCAAAATTACTGACAAAAGAGTGTGTCTGTAGGCTGTTCTATGCCAGCTGAACTCCTGCTGGTTTACATGGTATCTCCAGTAGGTGGCTCTTCTTGCATAGCTATGCCAACAGAGAGTCTGTAGGTACACAACACAGAGTGAAGAATCTAGGCTTTAATTTATCTTAAACTACTTTATTGCATGTTCCCAAGTTACACACAAATTATAAATAAAACAAAATACATCTGTTACAAGAATCTTATTTAGGTTGAAGAATGAAGCACTCAAAAGTTAAAGGGCTAGATAAACCGCTACCCATTCAAATGTAATTTTTCCCCACTTATGCATGCACCCAACTGGGAAAAGATTTGTAAACGGAGCTACAGAAATTAGTTTAATTCTAGAAAGCCAGAAATTTAAGAATCTCTACATTTAGTTTATCAATGAAAAGATTAAACAATGACTTGATTGCAGCCTACAAGTAACCACATAGGGAAAAGATTTGACAGCAGAGGGCTCCTTAATCTAGGGAGTCGCGTGTGACGTCTCGAGCCTCCCAGATCCCACCCCAGCAGCATTACCTAGCCAATCAAAGCCCCGCGCAGGAAGTGACGTTGGTGAGGGCGGAAAAGGCTCTGCTGCGGGAACATTGACGGGCATGGAACTGAAGCGAACTGGGTCTGGGGTTTGCAAGGCGGAAGAGGCGGAGCCTGAGCGAAGCGCTGACGCACACGTTTCCCCCACTGTGCTGCGGTCACTGGCGAGGCGGGGCCTGAAGCGGTTGGCGGCGGCGGATTTGAAAATGGAAAGTGGGGCTGAGGGGGAGCTGGGCGGTGCGCGGTCCCGCGGCCCGGCGCACGGGGGCGCGGAGGGGGAGCTGGGCGGTGCGCGGTCCCGCGGCCCGCTGTCCCCCGGGCTGTTGGCGGAGGCGGAGGCTGTAGCCGCGGGCTGGATGCTGGATTTCACGTGCTACGCGCTGTGCCGGCACTTTCGGGAGGGGCGTACGCGGGACTTCGAGCGGAGCCGGGACACGGCGCAGGGTGAGAACGGGGGCGGGTTCGGCCGCCCAGCCCCGTGTCTGGCCCGGCCGAGGCCGCGCGCGTTGCCGTGGGGAGCTTCCCCGCTGCGCGCGCAGAGTCCGCCCCGCTCAGGCTGCTCTCACCCTGGCCCTTTGGGAGCCCGCCGTATGGGGCAGAGCCAGCCCCGGCTGCCCCTAGTGGGCCTGCTAGTGAGCTACTCGGCTGCAGCCTTGGGGGCTCAGGGTGGTTGTGATATAACAGTACCTGTAAGGGGGGGAAGGGCCTCAAGGCAGGGCCTGGGTATGTGTGGGGTACAGGATTCAGGGTCGGTGTGTGTGAGGGGTTGTGCAAAAAAGCAGGTAATTGGGTAACTACTCAAACAGAGCAGTTACATACACCCACAGCCTGGCATGGCAGCAGGCTCCTGCCTGTCAGCCCTGCTCCCCTGGGAACTGACTCTGTCTCATGCTGCTGCCTTAGATACAGAGCAGGTAATTGGGTAACCATGTAACTGCTGAAAAATTCAGTGGTTACACACACGGGCAGTGTGGGGCAGCAGCTAGCTCTCTGGGAGCTGGTGCACACCAGGAGCCAGCTTAAAAGCTGGTTAATGGCACAGACTGGCTCCCACCTGCAAGCTTACCCAATAACCCACTTATTAGTGTCCCTATATGAACATAAGGAGGGTCATACTGCATCAGACCAAAGGTCCATCTAGCCCGCTATCCTGTCTGCCGACAGTGGCCAATACCAGATGCCCCAGAGGGAGGGATCACAACAGGTAGTCCTCACATGATCCCTCCCTTGTCACCCACCTCCAGAGAAACAGAGGCTAGGGATACCCCTCCTAGCTAATAGCCATTGATAGACCTAACCTCCATTAATCAATCTAGCTCTTTTTTGAACCCTGTTAAAGTTCTAGTTTTCATTGCATACTCTGGCAAGGAATTCCACAGGTTGGCTGTGCACTGAGTGAAGAAAAGCTTCCTTTTGTTTGATTTAAACCTGCTGCCCATCATGGTAACTGTTGGAAGACAGGATACTGGGCAAGATAGCCCTTATGTCTGACCCAGTATGGCCTCTTATTGTCTAAGAGCCAACAGCTGCTAGGCAGAGATAGTATCCCTGCGCTCTATTTGCCAGGAGCTGGGGATGGGCAACAATCATTTGATTGCCTCTTTCGTTCATTCCTTTTGAAGTACCTGGCATTGTCATGTCTTCCAACAGCAGCGGCCACTGGGCTAGATAAGACCATTGATCTGACTCAGTATGGCCATTTTGATGTTCTTATCGAACCCTGATGTATCTGCCCTCTGCTGTAACCCATTAGACCCTGTTTCCCTCCCAGAACTAAGAGCAAGCCCAGGAGTCCTGACAGTGTTTTTCTCTCTGAAGAGTTGGTCACCCAGAAGTTCCCTTCAAAATTGCCACCTTTACCTTTTCCCTCCTCTAAACCTACCTTTCCTCCACATATGGGCACTCCCAAGTTACAAACATCTGACTTACAAACAGCTGCTCATTAAGGATGTTAAATTGTGGTTATACAATTAATCATGTAGTGAATAAGGAACCTTGGCCAGCCTCCCCTACCCCACCTCCCGCTGCCTTATGGAGGCAGCGGGGACTGATGGAGAGGTGGCATCTTGGAGATGGTACTAGGGTACCCAGTACTGGCTCCTGTTTCTCTTCACCTCCCCTTGCTGACTCAGAGAGTTAGTGAGGGGAAGTGAGTAGTCAATACACCAATCAACTACTCACTTACATCCCTACTGCTCATACAAACAAAAGCTCACCTGCAGCCTTAGGGGAGCAGGCAAGAGGCACAGGTGGTAGCGAGCAGCACAAGTGCTGGCTGAAGGACTCTAGAAGAGCAGGGGGCCATTGTGCAGTCAGCAGTTGGAAAGAAAGGATGCTTTGAAGGAGGAATTACTACTTCTCGCCAGCTGTACAGCTGCCCTCGATCCTCCAACCTGTGCTCATGCTGCTCACCACATATGGGTAAGAAGGGGCTGGGTACAGCCTGCAGAAGTTGGGGTGGTAGCTGGAGGATGCGTTGGTGCACAGCCCATAGGGCAGGGGTGCTGAGGATACCCAGAAGTCCCCTTCAGAATCGCTACCTACCTCAAGCCTCTAATTAAACCTCCATTTCCTCAAGCACCAGCATTCAAGGTTAAATAAGCTTTCTATTTTTCGTTGCAAATACAGTTTCAGCTACAATACGGGTTGAATAGGCTTTTGTGGACTAGCCTGGGAACCTAATTGACATTTATAACATTGTTTTTATGGGAAACTGCATTCAGAAATCCAAGTAGCCAACTTATGAATGTGTTATGTCCCAAATGTTCATTTATAAGTTGGGGACTTATACATTAACATTTTTACCAGGTAGAGAAGTGAACTAGTCAACTACTTGATAAGCAGATGCTTATTGGATAGTCGATGATAGGCTAGTTGACTAGCCTATCAGAAAGAGGCAGCAAGGCAGGGGAAGAAGAGGGGGTACTTCAAAGCAGCAGCGCAGCATGGAGCCTGGTCTCCATGTGATGCTGCTGCTTTAAGATACCACATGCAGCCCAGGACAAGCTGTGGTGTCCCCAGGCTGTACACAGTTTCAAAGTGGCAGCACCATGTGTAACCATATATCAACTGCAGACTCCCCCGCTGTCACCAGGCTCCAGTGATGACCTGTGAAATGCTGCAGGGAGCCTGATGCTGGGCTCCCTGCAGCATTTCAGAGCAACAGCATTGCATAGGGCCTGGAGTCAGTGGGGGACTCCAGCTGCTAAGGAACTTGCATCTTTAGAGAACCTCAGTGGGCCATTTGTTGCTGTGGAAGGTGCTTATCAATTTTGCTTCCTCTCTTCAGGCAGAAGTGCGACTGGCAGCTCAGACATGTTATCTTGCTTTTCCCATGGAAAACTAGCTCAGGGCTTTTAGCTAAATGACAAATGTTTACAGTGAGGTTCTGAACACACTTTTGGTGGAATGCCACATTTACAAGTTTGTTCCAGATACTTATGGTTCACTCTAGGGCTGTGGTCACCAACCGGCTGATCACAATCGACTGGTCAATTGCAAGGCCTCTACCAGCCAATTGCAAGGTGTTCAGGG
>CM057846.1:49464496-49475982 GCA_030068395.1 Apalone spinifera | reverse complement strand
AGGAAAAAATCAGAAAATACCTGACATTTTAGGTGTCCGGTATTCTCTGAATTCTTTTACCAGACAGGAGGTGAAAATACTGGACTGTACGGGTGTATACTGGACACCTGGCAACCCTGCCAGTGAGAGTGCCATGGGGAAATTACAGATTCTGCAGGGAACATTAATTCTTGCACAATTTGCGTAGGGCTCAGAATTCTAGAAAGAATATAAAGTATAAGTTGAAAACATATGTTGTGCTGAAGTGATTATTTTTTATTAGTCTGTACATTTGGGTTTTTGAGCTACTGTTGCTTACACACTTAACTTATTTTGGTAATAAATTACAAAATTGTTATTGCATATGTGCAATAGACATGATTATCTGCTAATTGTAAAGATCTAGAACATTCTGCACATGCAACATGCTCTGGGCTTCTCTGAATCTGACATAACCCATCAAAATTAAGACATGTAATATGATCATCTGAATGTGATTTTAAAAAGTAAATAAAGTTGACACTTTTTCAAAAGCAGGAAAATATATGCAAGTTGGGTGAGGTATGACTGCTGTTAAAACCTCAAATGAGACTTTCAGGGGAAGGTGCAAGATACACCACACTAGGCAATTATGAGATAATTTACACATGCAAAAGAGTCATATGAGCCTGCAAAAGAGGCTGGCTTAAATCCTCAGGAATGAAGTCATTTAAAATGTCTTTTAGTATTAACTATTATATCTGGATAGTTCTTGTTTACTTACACTCACTATGCCATAGCTAGATGCAGAAAAATAACAAAATATATACTCCTGCTCTAAAATTAATACAGGATGAACTTCTCTGATCCAGCAACATCTGTGGTCTGGCATGATGTTAGCTGAACACTTGTCAAGGGTGTTGCCAAGTTTCCCGTGGTCCCATAAACTATCAGTCATCAGTCCTGACTCTTGGTGTTCTGTGCTGTTACTTACCTCTGATTGACCCCTAAATGTTTTCTAAGAGCCCAGTAAGCAGTGGAAATGTTAGGAATGCTGCTAGGCAGAATTGACCTCCCACAGTTTGGCAAATTCTCTGGTTCGGCATTGGTCAGATCCTGAGAGTACCAGACTAGAGAGGTTCAACCTGTAATAAAAACGAATTATTCCAACTATAATATCTTGGGGAATCAGTTAACTCAAGCTCAGATTTTTAAGTAGGAATCCAATAGATTTCTAAACCTTGGTAAAGCTGCAGAAATATGTTTTATACTTCCAGATTTTTCTAAAAAGTATTGCATTTTTAATATAGTCTGTAGATTATAATTTATTTATCCTCCTTATAGGCTATAGCTGTCCACATAGAGAAAGGATACTTTAAGGAAGCTACAGAAGTTCTGGAAAGACTGTTTATAGAATCAGAATCAAATAAGGTAACAATGGTAACTTCTGAGCGTCTTGGAGTTATTTTCAACTTTGTGTATATTTTAATGGGGGGGGTAGATTTCACTGTTTAGCTTGGGAGTTTTTTATTTACCATATTCACTCTGACAGCTGCCTCAGTGAGATAAGCAGCTGACAGTAATATTCCAGGAATAGATTATATATATTTGTTTAGATTACGATTACACCAATTTAACTGGAATTCAGTGAACAATTTTAGTGATTCACAAGCAGAAATAGAATCTGCCTCACTCCTCTCAGTAGTTGTCAGTACAACTCAAACAAAAGTAAAGAACAATAAAAATGTATGTCTCCTAAAGCAGATAATACTTGTCATACTCAAAGGGAACAGATTTGATCAATAAAGGCTTCACATTTTAATGTAGCTGCTTATGAGTAGAACCACAGTATAAGAAGAAAAATATTTTTAGTAAATATTCAGTCAAATCCTTGGCTTATGACAGTTGTGGTAAGAAACAAAACAAATCCATATATTCCTCTGCATGGATTGTGATTGGTTCCATATATGTCCAAGAAACTTGAAAGCTTTCTAGAAGAATGGAACCTGAAATCTATTCTGTCAGGCTATGAGTTTTTCACCCAAACCATTGCAGAGTGCTCTCCATTTCCTTTCTGATTAGTACCCTTCTTTGCAGCTGTTATGATGGTCAATTATAAGTGATATAAGAGATGTCTTGCCACAAATTGGAGCACAAAGAGGAGTTGGAAATGCAAGTGGATGTCAGCTTCTATAACATGAATTTGCAGTGATGTCTGCAGAATTTGGAAGGCAATGTTGCCTGGAGTTCAGGTCACATTTTGACCCAACTTTTTCTCATTGTTTTAGTATTAATTGCTGCTTCTCTTTCTGAATATTACTAACAGTTGCTAACCTCTTTGGTAATTTGCAGAGGCAACTGAAGGGAAAAGGAATTATTTAATTAACAATTGGAGTTCTTTGAATTGTTTGCTCCTCTCTCTCCTCCCCATTTCTTTGTAGTTGTAGGATAGGCTTAAAGAGGAAATAAGGGTCATTTGGAAAGTTTTGGACTCCAATAGGGTAATGTTCATGCAGCCCAAACTATAAATGCCTTGAAATGGTTCTAGAACTCTTAATGCATAGTAAAAGCTATATAGGCAATATCTTCAGACGACTCCAGTTACTAGTAAATAGCTTTCCTTGCTTGTACCTTTTTGATAGCTGCTATACCCAGCCAGTGCAGGGTAGAAATTTGGGAAGTGATATTAAGACTATTATAAAATATTGCAGATATTACTTTTATAATTACAAACAATACATGAATTTTTGTTATACTCTGAATTTTCTTCTGTTCTAGTCTTTAAGAATGAAGCTGGCCTTAATAATTAATGGGAAAGATCCATATCTGCCTTTCCTCCAGACCTTCAGTTATAGTCTCTTGATCAATAAAATCAAGTCTTACATTGATATTTTTTTGAAAGAAAACGCAACAGATTTTCTAATCAAGGTATGTTGCATAAATACAAAGCTGACAAACTATTTTTCCTCCTCATACACCATTTTTATTAAAGCTGATGGGAAATGTGCTAGTCCAGTTTGTCTTCTGAACAGTACAGTCAGCCCTTCTTTTAGAGCGAGAAGAGCCTTACCTTGCCACTTATGGTTCAGTTACTAAATGAGGTAAAGCACACATTTGAGAGAAGAATAGTAGAATAAACTTCAAAAATTACTACAAAAATATTCTTAATGTGGGAAGTGAAATGTTGCACAGCAAGCTTTGTTTAGAAAAATGAAAAAATAAGAATTGTATGATTAAAACTGGATCCATTTAAAGTTGTGTGGATAAGAGGACCACTTTTTGTCATCTAGAACAGACTGCTAAATGAAACTATTTCATACCTATTTTTTCTTTAAGACTACACAACTTGTTGTATTATGCAGCTGAGACTTTTATTGTTGGTTAATATCACAGAATCAAATACTTTTCATATATCTGTAATGTTCTTTATACATCATCAATCTCAACAATGATTTTAAATGGGGAGGAACAACATTCCTGATGCAATTCATCTTTAAGTTGAAATTTTAATAAATTCCATCTTTTTATGAAAAGATATGTTCATGAAAACTATACCTAGTCAACAATGAGAGGAAATTCTTTAATGTGTGCTTTTCTAATTGTGTAATTTGAGAGTGCTTCTAAAATGTTGGTATTTAACAAAACAAAAGTAGAGAGAGAACTTTTAAAATTAGTAAATCTGAGCTTCTGTAACTTTTTTTTTAAAGAAACAGTGACCAAAGGAGATCGTGCAAAGTAATAAGTACACTTAAAAGTGTTTAGAATGGCACTATAATATGGGGATGACTATCTGTTACATCCTCTTGCAGCAAAACAAGGAACTACATGAAACTGTCTCCATTGCTCATTAGGCTGTCACACCCAACTCTGCATTTGTCAAGGACTGACCCCTTGTGGCCAGGTCCTCAGTAGTATCTGCCCCCTTTAAGATAATGGGGAACAAAAATTCTGTGATTGATTAGCTCTTATTGGAATCTTAATTCCCCTTGGTATAGGAACTTCTCTGAGACCCTGGCTCGGGCAGGTAGGGGAACCCAAACATATGTATTTCACGGAGTTCCAGCTCAGGGTACATGTTAGTAAGTCATGGACACTTGCTTTTCTCTGGGTGACTTCCTACCTCTGTAGTCTTCACCAGTTTCTTGCCTTGTTTCTTTCTCTTCAATGGGCTGGTTTGTCTTGTAGCTTCTCACCAGTGTACTGGAAGGATCCTTTATCTGCAATCCCTCTGTTTCTGGCAGTTGCCCACCCTCCTGCCTTGCCATCCTTTTATCCTCAAAGCTGCTGTAGGGCTGCCAGTCAGCTCTGGCTGAGCAGGCAGTTGCTTAATTGGTTTTAAAAAATCAGATTCCTGTTAAGGCACCCAAGACAATTCTTTCATAATTTCCTGCTGTTGCTATGTGTCTCTGTGGTAGAGGTTAGGGATGTAAGCGATAGTCGAGTCCTACTTGACTACTTGCTTCCTCCCACCTTGCTGCAAGACACGGAAGAAGCAGGAGCTGGTGCTGGGGGGAGCCAAATTAAAAGCCAGTTTTTCCCCCACCCCCTCAGCACCATCTCTGCAGTGCAGCAGCATGGCAGGGGAGGCAGAGGCACAGTGGTCCAGGACCTGGCGTGAGCTGTAACTGCTCAGTCTCGGGTCATACTGAGTCCCAGACCTACTCCCGCTTTGGCTCTGTATTTTAAATGTACCAAGAGCCAGGTGAGAGTCTGGGACCCGGTATGAGCCAGGACTGGGACCTGTTCCTGCTGCAGCTATGCAGTTTAAATGCAATAGGAGCCTGGGTGCCTGGTTCCTACTACATTTAAACTGCAAAACCTCAGCGGGGGCAGCTCTGGCTCGTGCCTCCCTTTATTAACTAATTGTATAGTTTATACAAACTGTATCAACTACACGATTAGTCAGTTACCCCATTTCTCTACATCCTTAGTAGAGGTAAGATGGGAAGGCTCAGGAGCTCTAAACCAAATATACTGAGGCTTGCAGTATACCCACTCCCCCTTTGCTACCCATCTCTATTAGCCTGTTCAGAAGCATTGCTGAAGTTAGTCCTATCAATGTCCAAAGTACTTTCTGGTACATGCAGCGGAATACCAGAAACTCTTTGCAAGGCCTGGGAAAAGAGCAAGTTCGTAAACTATACGAGAGCAATGTGTAGGTAGTGTCATCAGGCTAGTACTGAGACTGGAGGTGTCCTCACCAAAATCAATCTGAATTCCTACATAATAAACTGAGGATAATTTTTGTATTTTTAGTTACCATAATTTCAGGTTTTAACTTCAATAACAGTTCCAATATTTGCAGGTGCAAACAAGTTTGTGTCCTTTTTAATTTTATATTTTCAAACATTGACACATCTGTGGTCTTAAATAGTTGACTTCAATGTTATTTTTCATCATCTCTGTCTATTTGTGTATACAAACACAAATATCCTTATTGTCTTAGCTAGTCTGTGACTATTACATCCACACCAATCGAGTCTGTTGTACATGTGGTATCAGTATTCTTAAAATTGCAAAAAAGCTGGTACGATCTCTTTATAAAAACAGTACTATTGATCTGGCTTTATAGTAACATTTGTTCCCTTATAATTGCTCTAAAATGCACAACATGCATTCTCCTTATACCCTTCTTTGCTATTTGGGCATGTATAACTATTAATGTTCATAGCATCAAATGTGTTCCTCTCCAACAACCAACACTATTTTAATTTTGATAAATGTTCTGATGGAATTTACAAAGTATATTCTCAGTAGCATTATCTTAATTGCAAAATGTTACTATTAGAAATTTCTTTAAAGTAACTACTTTAGCAAAGTAACAACATATTACTGTTACAATGCATTTGGTATACTAAAGTTTGTATATAAAGAAATGTATCACTTGCTGTTATCTTCTGCATAGGCAGCCACAGAAGAGGTGGAGACTAAAAGATTGGAAACAATGTCACACAATAAACCTGGAAATATTATTGAAACAAATAGTGAAAGTAATTTGGAAACAGAACAAAGGTTTGTAACTGAGCATCATACAAGTAACCATACAAGAATTTCAGTGGTACTTGACTCTAGATTTTTAGTGCTATAGGGTGGAGCCTTGTAGTGGCATTGGGATTCCATGGGTCCTACAGGATCAACTGCCATCTTAGTGAGAGTGGGTATAATGATTGAATGGACAAAAAAAAACACTGCTGCAGTTTGCAGGAAAATGTTATTTTTTAAGGAATAAAAATAGACATTTTAATTCTTTAAGTGAGAGATGGAAAGGTTTTGTCTTATAACAGGAATTAAAGTATTTTTACATTGTTTAAGCAAGATTTGATTTAGTCTGTTAGTGGTAAAAATTGACTGAATTCTATTTATATATACACACACTAGGTTAACCAATTTTTGTTTAAGTTGCATAGGGGAATCTCTTGATGCTAAGATTTTTGCAGAACACCTGTTTCTATTTAAGTGTGGGTTTTTAATAAAGATGGTGGTGTTTGACATGAACTTGGTAAATATTTGTTGAAGATGCATGTCTTAATTTTAATGTTGACAGAGAAGCAAATCCTGTGACCGTTAAAAACATTGACGTCTATTTAATTTTTCTTTATGATTAAGGGTATTTTAGCTCTGTCCTTCAAATTGAGGGTATACTAAATATCTGAAAAGGAAAGGGAGGGGAGACAAGGTTTATATGCCCTGGTATGCTTCTGCCAAAATGGAGAGCAGGAACTCCTCCCTAGTTCACTCACTGTAGTAAATTAGGTCATTTATTCACTAGTTGTTGTCTTAGTATAGAAGTAGTTAGGTCTCTTCCAAGCTAGTAACCTAAAAATGATTTGCAGTAGAGTAGACAATTTAACTTCTTAAAGCTTCTCTTTCAAAGCACTGACATGCTTTTAATGATGAGGGATGTTGCTAAACTTTGATTGGATTTGTGAGTTTAAAGGCTGTTCACCTTTTCATTTTTACAGAATTGCTACGATCACTTTTGAAATCCTAGATTTGTTATAAATTGTTTCTCACAGAGAAAGGTGAATCTGAATGTTTTCTTGAGGCAGATAAACTGGATCCAGATTACAACTACTCTTCACTAGTAGTATAATGAATGTACTTTACATTACTCTTGAAGGAGAGTGATAGAACAGCAATGCACAACCTGGGGTTGCAACCCCCTTGGGAGTCGCAGCTGTCCTCTGGGGGGGGAGTGGGGGAATCACAGCACTTTGATCTGGGCTGGTATAGTTCCCAGCTTGGCACATACACGCAGCGGGGGTGGGGAGAGTGGCAGGAGCGGAGTGGCAATTAAAGGGGCTTTTTTTTTCCTCAACCAAAATTTTTCCAAACCCCTTTATTTGGGTCCGGGGGGGTCACGAATGCAAAAAGGTTGAGCACTACTGTGATGGAATACGGGCCAGGGTTGATTTAATTGAGGAATACCTATAGAAACTACTTGTAGGCTACAAAGGGATTAGAATTAAAGTTTGAAAATATGGGTATACTCCTTTTTAAAGGATTTCTTTATAATTAATATTTAAGCATGTTTTGTATTTTTGGTTTTGAGGGGGAGGGAAATTATCACTAGTCTTTTTATGCATTTGGTATATTTAAAGATTGTCTAACAATGGGTCTATATGGAGGTAATGGTTCTACATAGCTAACTTGTGTGTACTGTGTAAGAAGCTTTATTAAAGAGGTGAAGGTCAGTTGGTTAGATGGAAGGGCTACAGTGTTGGAGATGACTTTTGGCTTTTAAACATATGTATCTTTTTGTTTTAAGTAATGTAGACAATCAGAGAAATATTGCGAATGAATGCTCAGAGAATGGGGGAGAACATTTAAACAGGTAATGAAAAACTTCTGTTTGACACTAGAGCTAGGTGACAGTTTTATGGTGAATAGCAAATTTGTAAAAGTGAAGTTTTAGGGCAACCAAAACTACTTGATAGTTAAACCCAAATTCAGTAGTCATGGCTGAATCAAAATTTGTTACCCCATTTTTTAAATGCTTGTTCTTTGGGAGATGGCACATGGCAATTACATTGTATGTTCATACCTAATGCACAAATGTTAGAGTTGTGGTCTTCTCCCCCCCTCCCCCCAATTTCCCAGCAGTACTCATCAAAGTAGATTAAGGGCCCTCTGTTGCCACATGCCATTGTGTGCTGCTGATATAAGAGGACAGAGCTACCCTCTACTTCCTCAGTTTCTTCATACTGCCAATGGTGGTTGTCCAGAATGTACCTCTAAATAGTAGAAAACCTCTGCTACTAGAATCCTTTACCTGCCCAACCGGAAGTGCTTCTCCCTTCAAGCTCATGAGCAAGGTGTCTATTCACAAAGCACCCCTGAAAGCTATGCTGTACTAACTTCCAGAAATAAAATAGAATTTGACCTTTAGTTCAGTAAAGCCCCATTTGGTTGCTATCTCAGCTCTTTGTATACAGGAAGATAATTGTACCTTGATTTCTAAAGTGTGGCCAGATAATACTCTCAAATCCAGGACCCTATCCCTCCTGGAGACCTTAGAGTAGTCAGGGCTAATTTAATGGGACTCCACTTGGAAAGTTTTCATGACTTGCTAATTCTTTCACCTTGCCATGAAGATAATATTCCTAGTAGGGATCACCTCAGCCAAATGAGCTGAGAGCTCTAGTATCAGAACCACCTTGTATAGCTCTTAAAAGGATAAGATTTCTCTGTCCACACCCAAAGGTCCTTACAAAAGTAGTCTCTAGTTTTCATGTTAACCAACATATCTGCCCACATTTTTTCCAAAACTACCTCACCATAAGCACTTTCTTCATAGCAGATTGATCTTAAGTTGCCTGCAATGGAATTGACACATGTGGTCATCCAAAGCAGAAGAAATAGTTATTTACTTTTTCTTCTCTTTCGTTCTTTGAGATGTGGGGCACATGTCTGTTCTGCAACCTGCCTGACGCAGCCTTCTCCTCTCTGTTGGAGTCAAATGGGTACAAAGTAATAGTCAGGCACAGGGTAGTGCTGCCTCCTTATACCAGTGCACAGTGGCACATGACAACAAAGAGCATTTGAGTGGCCCCAAAGGGTACTACTGGGGGGGGGAATCTTTCATCTTTGAAAGAGGGCTCATGCATCCCATTAGCAGATCATGTACATGCAACACCCCTTAAAGAACAGAAGTTATGGAAAGGTAGGTAACTAGAACATTTCAAAAGAAATAAATATAACAGTTTTGAAATGGCACTTCAGATTGTTTTGTTTTGGCAAGAAAAACTAAAATTCAGTTGCAGTTGAAAGATTGATTTTTATTTTTTTTTTTCAGTTCAGCAACTATATTGAAAAATCAGTTTGTATAGCTCTGTCACACACATTCCTGAATGTTTCAGCAGGTTTAGTTATAACTTTATGTATCTTGCAGGTCAAGATATCAGCTTCATTCCTTAGCACAGCACACCCTCTGGAGGCTAGAAGAAGTGCCTTCTGATGGCATGATAAACCACAGAAAAACCAGTGCTCTTCAAAGTGAGTATGCTGTGACTTTCATTAAGATTCAGGATACACAGAATGCAGATAATTTCTCTGATGAGAATCATTATCCCTATACTCACAGGCTTTCAAAATATTACTACTTTGACTGTTTTTCTCACTTAAAATTTGCAATTAACTTGTCCTTCAGATGCTCCACCACTTCTGATCTGCCTTTAGGATAGGAAAACAACAACCACAATGCCTCAAAATTCTGCTTGATCTCAGATTTGGGGGCCAAATCTGTAACATGGTTTGTGGACACCAACCAAACAAAAAATCTAGGACACAATTGCTCACTTCGTTATTTCACTGGAGAGTGTGGTATTTTATTTATAGGAAAGCTGTTAGTAGTTTTTTGTCCTGAATCTCTTACTAGGATACCTCTTGGAAGAAGTTCCTCATTCTTTGAGTGCTTGCTTATGTCCATTCCACTTAGGTATGTGTGGGCCACATGTATGAGTTCTGGAAGCTTTTTACCCTTAGCAGTGCCCGTTGGGCTAGCCAGGGAGTCCCCGGGAGTGGCGCTGGCATATTGGCGCATATATCCCCCTGCAGGCCTTCCACCCCCTCAGTACCTTCTTATGCCCATGATGGTTGCTGGAACGCTTGGCTTGCTTTATGCAAGTGCGCCCCCTTAGCACCTTTTATCTTCTGTAAATAGTTCTTCAAATAGTTGAGTCTTGTTCTAGTTAGTTAGTAGGTATTTTCTCCCCTTTCCCCCTTCAAAGGGGGGACTGCTGAGGTCCCAAGGCTTCAAACCCAGTGCATTGTGCCTGAAGCCTGTGCCTAGTGGAGACCTGCACAAGGAATGTTTAAAGTGCCTTGGAGAAGGTCATTTGACAGACTCCTGCAGGATCTGCAAGACTTTTTAAAGCAAGGACCAAATGAGAGCGCGACTCCAGGCTCAAGTTGGCACTTCAACCTGTGGTACCGGAGTTGGTATTGTCCGTTAGGAGTGCCCCAGGTTGGTGCAGGGTACAGGATCCACGTCGAGACACTGCAGCAGCAGACCATCAGTCAGCACCCCAGCACCGTTCTTATTCCCTGGCACAGAGTGCTCTCAAGAAGGCGTGAAAAGGAAGGTTGCCTTCAAAATGGGACCAGGAGGTGTGTCTATGATGGGGACACCTGGAGGCTTTATCCCCGCCCAGGCATGAGGAGGCTCCCATGCACAATAGGTGCAGGTTGAGCCTTGCACGGACTGGTAACCCTGAGGTCTAGGACTTGTCTGTGGAAGAGGTCCCACAGCCATTGACCCCGGACACGTTGTTGCGGCCTGCGAGTTGACTCAACTCACCTTCTCCCCAGGACCAGCACCGCACGGTGCAGAGCCATATGAAGGACGGGAGCAACAGGGGGTTAGAATGGTAATGGCACCGCAAGGAGCCACTTTCCTCTTTATCAGTATGGGAATCTGGATCAGCAACGCCTATAGTAGTGGCACTGATTCTCGCAGTAAAGGAGCCGGGTCCAGCACAGAGCGGAACCCTCACAGCACCAGTGGCATTGTCGGCACTGGAGCGTAAAGTTATGCCACAACCGCATCGAGGAAAACTGGTGGCCTTGGCACACCACAGCCAGCACTGGGAGCAGTCAGCATCGGCAGCACTACCGTGGTCCATGTCGGAGTACTTCCCTGAATCAGATGCAGAGTCAGTGACTTCAAGGGCCTCATTGCACGGATCATTGAGGTCAGGTCAGTCGAGGTCTCTGCACTAGTCCCGGTTTCGGCACCAATCCCGATCCCAGCATCAATCCTGCTTGAGGTGCCACTCAAGGATGGCCAGTGTACCGCCATCACAGATTTGGCCTCCATAATGACAGCAGCCAGCCTAGGGGCCTTTTTGAACCCCCTAGGCATATCATCAGGCCCAGGGACAGGAGCCTTCAAGATCAGGGTCAGCCTTGGCCTCGATGTACGCAGGGCACAGGGATATGCTTTCGGCTACCCTGTTCACACGAGCTCCGACGTCAGAGTCCAGGGCCAGTCCCTCAGGATTAGCAGGGGATTTAGATCAGCTGACTCA
>CM057846.1:49448145-49458995 GCA_030068395.1 Apalone spinifera | reverse complement strand
TTTTTTTCCCACTCATTGGCTTGATGTTGTGCTGTCACCTTTAGTGAACAAAATGCTCAGTTATAAGGGTGAAAATACATAAGTGGGATGGAGTTTTCAAGGTAAGCCTATTGCAGTGGTCTAATAATGTGCAACTTCCTATATTGCTGCATTTCATAAGGGCCTTGCCCATGAAGCAAATGCAGATACCTGTAGTCACTATTTTAAATGTTAGCTACATCAGACACAAACTGAAGTACCATGTAACTTTGGGAATTCTGGAAGTGTGAGTTTAATATAGAGAAGTTATGAAAAGAGTATTTAAAGTGCATTTGACTTTGGGAACAAGACTCCTGTTCTGAAATAATACATCTGGTGTAGTTTATTTTCTGAAATGAAGTCATGATGACTTTTGCGAACCAAATTGAACTTCTCTAGTCCGGTACACTCTGATCTGGCATGATCTTAATTAGTCAGATGTCCACTTATCATAGGTATAGCCAAGTTTCCTGCGGTACCATGAAGCTGGTTTACAGCCAGCAGTCCTGGCTCTTGGTGTTCTGTGCTGTTATTTAGCTCTAATGTATCCCTAAAATGTCTTCTAAGAGCCCAGTATGCAATGAAATGTCAGTAGACAATATTGACTTCCCATGCTCCAGCAAATTCACTGGTCAGATCCTGAGGATGCCTGACTTAAAGAGGTTCAATCTGTAATGATAAAATATTCTGTTAAAGCTAGAACATAGGCTTCAGTTTTCAGTGTGGAAGGGCACTCTGAAGAGTCAACCAGATTGCCTAAGATCTTTGTAAATATTTCGTGAGAATCTCTAAACTGTGATTTACAACAGTTGACACAAGCTGTTTCCTCTTTTTACCTTGGTTAATAAGGAAAATATTAACTTATTTTTTTGGCTCACATTTTTAAGGATAACTAGAGAAAACAACTTTCTTGTCAGTTTACATACGGATAAATATCCTTCTAACTCCAATATAGGCTTTCAATGAAGGAAAAAATAAAGAAGTCAAAAGTATTGGTTGAATTTATAGGCACAGCCAATCCTCAAATTAGACTATCTGCTAATAAGAAATCTATGGTTAAACCACCAACATCCATACCCTTAAAGACTAATGAGAGCCTTTTCTCATATTTAAAACCGAGTTGAAACACAATTTATTTTAAAGCAGTGCTTAACTGTGGCAAAAACTTAGCAAATAGTTGTGGGACTGATAGTCTCCTCAGAAGCCACAGATACAATCAGCATTAATTTATCAAAACAAAAGGTTAGAGGAGCACTAGACAATAAATTTATTTGCTTTATAAGATTTAGTCCATTTCTATAGAAACATAGCCAAAATGCTCAAATCCAGTGCCCCCTTTCTTCTTTTTCATTGCTGATGAAATGGCAAAAACTGCCACTTAATGACATGAATAATACTGGCACATTGCCATATGATTTTAAAAAAACCCTTTTATACTGCAGCTCCTGCTTTGTTTTCACTCCCCACTAACAAAGAAAAGCTGTATAGTGTATATTGTTAATATTTTGTTCTTTGCTATAGTATTTCAACATCAGTAGTTAACTTACAAACACCTTTCCCAGACTTACGCTGACTTCAGGGGTGCCCAGGCATACCTTAGGAAGATCAGAAACCATGATAGTTAAAATTGTTAACTATATCATAAAGGTCTCTCTTTTAAAATACTGAAGCCCACCTTCACATACAGAAATTATGGGGGAGCTCTCGTGCATTTCAAAGCCATGGAGCCTGGGATCAGCAGGGGACTCAGTCCCTCGCTGACCCCAGGCTCCATGCTACTCTGCATGCCACTAGGAGCATGATTCAAAGGGGAAGCTGTGGAGAACCTGGGGTCAGCTGGGGCTTCTCAGCTGACCCAGGGTTTCCCAGGAAATGCCACAGGGAGCCCAGGATCACCTGTAGAGTCCCCTGCTGATCCCAGGCTCCATGGCTTTGAAATGCACAAGACCCCCCCTCATCCCCAGGGACTCTTGTGCATTTCAAAGAAGGTACCCATGTGCAGCCCGGAGTCAGCGGGACTTCCCGCTGGCCCGGGGCTGTACACCGAGTTCCGCATTCCTCCTTTGAAATGTACATTGACTAGTCGATGGAAATTCCGTCAACTAGTCAATCAACTGCATTTTAACATCCTTAATAGAAATGGATAAAAGTTGATAGGATGTGTAGAAAATTGTTAAATTCCAAAATTCTTATAAAAATCAAATTCTACATGACTGCTCTCATGAACCTATAGAATGCATCCTTTATTTTCTTGCTACTTCTGTGGGGTAGTCTTTTATCAGTGGGACCTCTCAACATCAGTATTTCACAAAGTATTCCAAAAAGTTGAATTTGCTTATCCACATCATTGTGACTTATAAAAGATTGTCTGCATGCCTGAAAGAATGCTGTGAATGTCACAAAGGATTGTTGACTTTTAGAATTCCCTTGTCCATGCAGTCCCTTTTTCAATGTTGGCTTTGTTTGTTCTTTTTCCATAAATGGCATTTCATTCCAGTGATTCAAAGCCTGTTTTCAGCTTTACGTAGCAACATTTTTTTTTTTCAAGTAAGCTACATATTTCATTCTGATGCGACACTATTGAAAGGTGAATCCTCTGTAATTTCTACTACGTCTCAGCAGTATCAATTAGGATTGAGGTTGCTAGAGGGGTCCATCTTATACCCCTTTCTGTGTGAGAAGTCCCTTCAGAGGCATGCGTAGCCCAGCTTAAATCAGTGGGGCTTGCTGCTGGAGCAAGGGATCCAGAACTGGAGCTTTTTTGAGGGTTTGGTGGGAAGGATTCCACTTAACTTGCAAGGCTGTGTAATACTTGTTTCCAAACAACAGCACTTATATATAAACTGTTTAAGAAGAATTTGTAGTAGCATATTACAGGTGATTTAACTCTTAGCTTTGCTTTTTGTAATTATTTGTCACCAACTTTTCTGTTGTGGGTCAGTGCAGACTTGCTAATATCTTTCTCTTCTGTGGCCAGATTCACCATTTGGCTTAATAGATGGTAATTAACAGCATTAACCTGAAACAAATCTAGCCCTGAACAAATGTAAGCTATTGAGTCTGTTTGCCTTCATCCTATGTTTTAGGAATAAACTTTGGAAAGGGACACTCTCAGACTAATAAAGAATCTTGACATTATAAACAAAAATCCAAATGATTAGAAATGGAAATATTTTAGGAGGGGGAACTTTTGGGCTATAAACTTAGAGTAGGAATGGTGTCTGATTTTTACAGCACTTAACATAATGAAACTCCTATCCTACATTTACCTTCTGGGTGCTATCACATATTAAAAGAACTAACATTTGAAATGCCTTTATATGTCATTTAGTGTTAGTTTTGATCATCACTGATAACATTTTCAGTTTTAGCTTAGGCTCCTTTAATACATTTTGAAAACCACTGGGTCATAGGTGTATTTTGAAAATTCTATCCAGTGTCTTTGTCTTTATGTATACTTGTGTGTGAAACTTCAGCAGTTCAAAATAATTTATTGTACTGAGGGGTGTCTACTTTAAAAAAAAAAAAATTAAACTGGCAATATGTAGGCTGGTTGCATTTAGTCTCCAGAATTGTGGTCCTTGCAAGAAAGTGGCAAAACCAACTGAATGACTGGTTTAAAAAGTTTGAACAAAACCTTGGGTGTGTAACAGACAGCTCTCCACCATTCTGAATAACTTAACATAACCACAGCTACAATCTTTATGCTTTGTTGGTAATGTGTATGAATCTCCAAACACAAACATGAGACTGTCTCCTAAAGTACCAGATATAGCCTGGAAAAGTAGAATTGGCCTACTTTTAATGTATATATGAATGCATATAGTGTATATAAAGTGAAATATGAACATATTTTATACATTTCTGGTATTTATATTAAATGTAAATTTTCACTGTAGAAAGTTTTAATTTGATAGTATGTCCAATTCTCTTCTTTCTAAAGCGATGGACTTGGGAAGAAGACAAGAAACTGAAGGATGGGGTAAAGAAGTTTGGAGTGGGAAATTGGAATAAAATTCTAATTCATTATGACTTCAACAACCGAACCAGTGTCATGTTAAAAGACAGATGGAGAACTATGATCAAGCAAGAAATTGTTTGCTTGGACAATGAGAACTAACTTTGATTCTTGCCCCATTTTCCCATGTTTGAACATGTTTCATGTTTGGACATCTAGCTTTTCCCAATCACTTTGGTTATAAAGTGACAGTTTGTGTTGCTATAACTTCCTATGTGAATTTTTTAATACAGTAATGTAAAACTAATGTTGATCTCTCTGTGAATCTAAATACTAGGAAAAGCAATGTGATGATGTAATCTTATTTTTTTTCCTTTAGAATGTTTTAATCTTGCAGAGCAAAAGGTACTGTAGCTTGTTAGTTCTGATTGGGCAAAGTTAAGTCTCAAAACTAGTATCCTGAAAGTGGAACCAGAAAAATAAGGTATAAATCATCTATATAACCTCTCTTGCTTGATGACGAGAGATGGCATTTATCTGTGTAAGGTGAATGTGCTCACTTATGAAATGTAAATGTTTTACTTAATTTGTAATATTTTGTTATATTAAAGATGTAAATAGAATGTAAAACCATAAGCTGTATTTGTAGCCTTATAAAGATATGATGCATATCTAAAGCAATTAGTGATAGCTGGTACCATAAAGGCTTGCTTCTGCAATTACTGTTGGTTTGTGTCATCAAAGAGAGCCAGATTAAGGTAGGTCATGCAATATCAATGTGATGTTTTTGATCTCTGTCCACCATTTCATTCCTGAGATCTTGGTCAAAGTGGCAGCTACACTTATTTATCTGCAGGTATGACTGCTCAAAAAATCTTGTATTGCTAATTTAAGATAATGCTTTCCAAATTGTCTGAAAGGGGTGTTTTTTGTAGAAATACTTGCATTTGTAAAGAAGCTTTTTTTTATAAAGATGGCAATGTGAGGGAGGATTATGCATTGTCAGATCTCTTGTTAAAGGAATTATAACTTAAGCTCTTGGAAAAGATGCCATTTTAAAGTTACTTATCCTGTTACCACATCTGAAAATTATTTTTGGCTCTTCTTTTACAAAAGTGAAAATGTGGCGGAGTTGGACAGGAGTGCAGAGTAATATTGTGATAGTACCTAACAGTTGCAGGTCACTTAATCCTCTTGTGCTACATCTTTTTTCCAATCTCTCCCTCAGTTGCTGCCTTGTGTCTGATATGACTGTACCAATCAGCAGGTGAAAGGCTTGAGACCTATGGTTTGGTAACCTGTTAACACAGGGCAGGTCACTTTGCATAGAGGATGATCTAGCTAGCCTAGAGGTTTGCTTCTGTATATTCTCACTGTAAACCAATGGTTCTCAAAGTGTGTTCGACGGACCACTAGTGGTCTGCGGCCACCTCCCAGGTGATCCACAGCTCGAGCTAATCCCCACCCCCCACAGCAGGGAGAGTATTGGAACTCTAGCCTGGTGTCTGCCAAGCCCAGACCCTACCAGATCAGTTCAAGAGAGAGAGCAGAACCATGCTGCATTTCTCACCTCCCTCCTGTGCAGCTCAGCTGGGGCAACAGCAGTATGATTAAGAGCTTTCTGCGGGGGGGAGGGACAGTGTGAAGAAAGCCCCGATCCTGAGACAGCAGCACAATCAAGAGTTTTCCCCACGGGGAGGAGGGAAAGGGCAGGGAGTGTGAAGAGAGAGCAGAACAAGTGGTTCTGCTGTGTTTCTCGCCTCCCTCCTGCCCCAGTCACTGGGGGAAACACCAGTGTACTGATGGGCTTTCCCTGTCGCTCTCATTGGCTGGAGTTGCAGCCAATGGGATCCCTGGGAGTCCATATTGGGACTCAAGTGGGTGCAGAGCCAGGTAAGCAGCTCCCTCAAGCCCAGACCCTGCACCCCAGTCCATCACACACACACCCCCACCAAGACCTCACTCCCCCAGCTTGCTTCTACACCAGGGCTGGCAAAAAAAAACCTGCAGACCAAATGCAGCTCGCAAGAGCTTCAGCCAGCTCCCTGCCTGCCCTGCCCCTGCTTGGCACTCTGGAAAGCTGGCTGCAGGGCCATGTGTGTGTTTCTGAACACAAAGAGCCTGGAGGAAGGAGGAAGAGGCTTCTCATGCTGCCCCTGTCTCCAGTAGCTTCCACCTGCCTGTTTCAGCCAATAGCAGCTGCCAGTTTTCAGAACAGGCAGCATGGAAAGTGCCCCTCCTCCCTGTGGCTTACAGCATTCAGTTCTGAGAAATAAACATGGCTCTTCCTGCAGCTCCCCTGATCAGGTGCAGGGACCCTGGCAAAGGAACCTGCTGGGCTGCTGGCTGGGAACCAGCTAAGGTGTGTCAGCCAGAAATTATGGCATCCTGCCTATACCTTTCCCCAACCCTCTGCCCCCTAACCCATGCAACCCAAACCTTCTGTACCATACATCTTTCCAGACACTGCTCTCCTCCTATGCCCCACCTCAGATCACAGCCCCCTTCCACTGTCCCTGGTCACAGCCCAAAGCCCTGAACCCCCTCCAGCACTCTTGCCTCAGCTTATAACCCCCTCCCAGACCCTGCATTCCCTCCTCCTACACCCCTCCCCTAGACCAGAATCCTCTCCTGCCCCAGGTCATGCTCCTGCCCCAGACCTTGGACCCCCTCCTTTACCCTACTCTGTTGCCTCAGGATATGATTCCATCCTTCACCCAAACTCCCTCTCAGATTCCACACCCCAGTCCCTTACCCCAAGCTCCCTTTTGCACCCAACCTCCAGGCCAGATCCCTGCACCTCCTCCATTAATAATGGAAGAGCGCAACCCTTGCTCACTTACCAAATTCTTCTGAGTGGCCCCCACCCCTGCTCTGCACCCTCTGTCCTGGCCAGACACCCTACTCCTGTGCCCTCCCCCTGGCCAGACAACCTACATTGAGCCCTCTCCTGCACCCTCCCTTGCTCCTGCACCTCCCTCCTGGCCAGACACCTACTCCCACCCTGCTCCTGCATCCACCATTGCTCTTGCACCCTTCCTGGCTACACACTGCACCCTCCCTTGCTCTTGCTCCCTCCCCTTAGCCAGACACACTACTCCCAGTCTGCTTCTGCACCCCATCTCCCACCCAGACCTCACATCCTGCACCCCATCCCCTGCCCACATCCTGCACCCTCATCCCTATCCCACTCATTGGCAGCCCTGTCCTGCATACTGAACCCCTCATTTTTGTCCCAAGAGCGTAAGGCGGTCCATGAAATCCACTAACTCTGAAAGCCAAGAAAAGTAAATCTGGCCTATGGGGTGCCCTGAACCTCAGTCCTCCCTGACCTTCCAGGGCTGGAGCACCAGAGGAATGAGATGTCTCAGTTGGAAGCCATATCAGTGAGGGTTGGAGGAATTTTTATTTGCTTCTCACTTGTGTGGTCCCTAACTGGTTTTTTTCCCCCTCTCCTGTGAATCAGTGGCCCCGACCCAAAAAAGGTTTCCCACCCCGACATACATAAAGAAAACCTGGGGAAACTTTTGTGTTGGACATAAATTAATATTTAACTTTATTTAAAATTAAGTTTGATTAAGCATTTTAACTCATTAGTTTAATCTGTTTAATCGTTTAAATTAAACCCTTCTCCCTATCTGCAGACTAGCAAAATGGCTTGGGTGCAATTATGTAATTAATGGCGAGGTTCCATTAGCGACTGATGGTCTGTGGAAAGGTTTGTATTGACCCAGGTGATCCATGGGCCAAAAAGTTTGAGAACCATGGCTGTAAACTAGTGAAGATACATGAGCTGCCCTTCCAATGAGTTTCTTCAGCATGTTATTAGCTCGTATGCAAAGAATGAGTGCTCCTTACACAGGACAACATGGCAGCTATTAGGGAGAATCAGGGATGTCTTCATACAGAATGCCAGAATCTTAAAGAGGCTTTGTAGGACAAAGATGTTTATTTTCTCTACCAGAATGTATTAGAAATGATTGTAGAACCATTAAATTGCTTTTTTTAGCAGGGTTCTCAAACTCACAGCCCATGGGTCAGTTCCCACCAGAGCTATTGTACAATCTGGCTGGGATGGTCTGTTACTAATCCCCACCCTGTCCCTTGAGGACACCGCTTCAGGGATCAGAGAGGGACGTTGGGCCATGCAGTGGCAGCGGTTGCCCTATGCCCTGCAGCAGCAGGAGCCACGGGGAAAGCGGAGCCAGCAGAGCAAGTGCGCCTGCCCAGTATGCTGTACTTCCCTATGGTTAAAATCTCTTCAGAAGAATCAGGTTATGGAAAGGGGAGGGAGAGTAATGTTTTGTCAAAACTGGCTTTATCTGTTCCCAAGTAACTATAACAGAAGAAAATGATCTTGAATGCTTATGCATCAGTGTCCAACAGAGAAAGGACAGTATGGATTATTAGTTTGTCTGCTGCAGCCTACATGATTGTAATTTAGGTATAAGTGCACTTTATAAATGTGATCAAGTAGCAAAAGGTGCATACACTACACCATTATTTCGAGATAACAGCATTATTTTTGAAATAACAATGCAGGTGTCTACAGCGCTATCCAGTTATTTCAAAATAACGGATGGCTTATTACGGCATCTGTAAACCTCATTGTACGAGGAATAACACCTATTCCAAAATAGCTATTTTGAAATGAGGTGTGTGTAGATGCTCCACTGCTGCTATTTTGAAATAGCCCCTCACCAGGGCCATTTTAAGTTATTCCTCCCCAGTGTCTCCTGGGGCTCTAAATCAAGATAGCATATCTACATTAGGTAAGTCTGCCTTGCACTAATGTTGAGGCTTCCCTGCAGTGCAGACATGCCATTTTGAAATAAGCTATTCCAGAATAGTTATTCCAGAATAGCTTATTTTGAAATACCCATGCCGTGTAGACGTACCCAAAGAGAATAAAGTCCACAGCAGTAGCATATATATGTGGAGCTTTAAAAGCCCAGTTTCATAAAGCTGAAAACAATTATGAGCCTTATCATTGAGAGGAAGAACTTATTTTTAAAGTATTTTAAAAAGATAATTGGGAATTATTTTAAGACCACTTTACTGTATGTCCAAAAGTCACAATCAAGGAAGAGGGCCAGGCTGGTTAAAAGCTGATTCAAAGGTGAAGTAAAAGCATCTTTTTAAAAAATGAAGGAATGCTGTCTGGCGATCTGCACGTGCGTAGATCATTCTGTGCAGGCACAGATCACCCGAACCTGGCTCTTCCATTATTTGTTGAGTGCTGCTGATAGTAATATAAAAATGTAAGAGAATCCTAGCAATAGCAGTGGTCCATTACTAGATTGAAACAGTAGAATTATCAGTACTATTGCAGATAAGGCGGAAACTTGCAATTAAAAAAAAAACTGACATAGTGCCACTAGTATCTCAGGATGATGTTAAAATGACATATACTACCATTAGACATATTTGAATCAATAGGTCCAATTAACTTGAATCCACCAGTTTTAAAAGAGCTGGCTCAGGAGATCACTGAACCATTAATGTTGAATTTTCATTAAGTCTTGGAACACTGGGGCTACATCTGTACTACAGCTCTCTTCCGCAATGCAAATGCAAATGACGTGTGGATTAACATAGTGCTATGCTTCATTTGCACAGTTAATTAGGGGCTGCTTTTGCACAAAAAGGAGCTGTGTAGAAAATGAGGAAGAATGGTTCTTGCGCAAGAGGGGGTTTTGTGCAAAAAGGAGCCATTTACACAGCTCCTTTTTGCGCAAAAGCCTCTTGCACAAAAGTGGCTGCTAATTATGCAAATGAAGCATGGCACTATGCTAATCCACACTTCATTTGCATAAGCTTTTGTGGAAGAGAGGTGCAGTATAGACATAGCCAGAGTGGGAGAGTTTTAAACCAGTGGAAGAAAGCTCAAGTTATGCCAATATTCAAAAAGGATAAATGGGATCATCTAGGTAATTATAAGCCTGGTAGTGTGATAGCAGTGTTGGATATGGTAAGAATGGCTGCTACCAGACTCAATCAAGAATTAAATGAGGGTAGGATAATGCCAATCAAGGTTGGTTTCTGGAAAACAATGTCAAGCTAATTTTTTGATGCAATTACACATTTGGTTCATAGAAGTGACCTGCATGATGTTCTGCTTATGGATCTAGAAGACTATAAAATCAACGTGCTGCACATTAAATGGATTAAAAGCTGATTAATGATAGGTCTCCAACAGCAATTGTAAATGGAAAAATCACAAGAAACACACCCATTTCAAGGAGTGCTGCAGGGGTCAGTTCTTGGCCCTACTCTCATTTACATGATTTATTAGTGGCCAGGAAGAATTAAACAAACTGGGTCAGAACAAATAAAAGAAGTCACTGATTCAGAGTGATCGGTATTGCTTGGTAAGGTAGATCCAAGCAAATATGTGCATTTTTAATAATATATATCTAGGAATCAAGGTGGAGCTTTCAGGCAGACTCTCTACCTACTATCTCCAAACACTGCTCAACGGAGCCGCCTGCTAAGGCCAGCCAGTGTCTTTCTGTGCAGCACGTTCCCCTTGAGGAGATGAGAGATCCACAGTGCCCTTGCCTCCAGAACAATCCTCACAGCTCTGTTGGCCAGAAACCGGCCAAAGGGAGCTGCCTGCGCTGTACTTCCCTGAACAGGCAACTGGTGGAGTTCCCCCTTCCATCATGGTGTGCACCACACAGAAATGCACAGGCTGATCGTAGTAGCCAGCTGCTTTGAATGGTGTGTGGGGGTGTGGCAGGCAGTGAGACTGGCTAAAGGTCCCTCTGGGCTGCTGGTTGGGAGCCACCTACAGTAAACACCTCAGCCAAGGCCTGCATCTGACACCCCACCCTCTCCTGCACCCCAATTGTCTGCTCTTCTCCCCCCCCCC
>CM057846.1:49417747-49429212 GCA_030068395.1 Apalone spinifera | reverse complement strand
CTCATTTGCATAGCTTTGGCGCAAAAACGCGCCAATGTAGACGTAGCCATAGTGAGAAACTGTCTGCCCTAACAATCTTACAGCCAAATAAAAAATGGACAAAAAGTAGCAGGGAACAGAGAAGTGAAGTGCCTTACCCAAGGTTATCTTGGGCCACTGACATAGCTGGAATTAGAGCCCAAGTCTTCTAACTCCACTGGGATCTTTCAGCCTATCCACTAGATTATGTTTCCTCCCAAAATACCATCAAATTTCAAAATCAGTTTTCTGGTGCTGTTATTTTCTCAATAAAATTGTATTCAGTATTGTATAACAGAAATGCCACTTCAGGAATTATTATAAAGCACTAGAAGATTTACCCCATTTTGTTCAGGTCCTTAAATAAATTAATTTTTTTTCTTAATTTAAATAATTTCTCTGGGTTGAGGCTGGGAATGAGGGGTTCAATATGCAAGCTTCCTCGAGGAGAGAGGACTACCCCAGTCCTCTCTCATCTCAGTAGCTTGGGACCTCTCCATGGCTACTGCAGCTGCAGCAGGCACAGCCAGGGAAGGGGTGCATATCCCCAGGCTGGGATTGGTCCAGGCTCATCTGCACCCTGTGATCCCCAGACAATGAGGAATGCAGCAAACTGTGCACTTTTCCCTCGTTCCCTGAAGGAGAGGAATGGCCAGCAATGATCCAGAACAAATTGGGGAGAGGAGCTTCAGCCCTCACACTCTCCCTAAAGGGCCTCTGGGAAGCTGGGAGGCTTAAGCCTGCAGCACTCCTGGATGGGGAGGAAGATGATCCCTAAGCCACTCCTGTTCACCTGCCTCTGGATTATGTCTCTTCTCTGTATGGGTTTATGAGAAGCAATCCCATTCTGGGAATATCCCATCTCCCTGGCACAACCAAACCCTTCAAGAACTTGCTCTAAGTTATGATACGAGGAAGTTGCATACTGAATTTGGTGGTCCTAGCACTTATCATTTAGGAAGAGTTTTGAACAGACAGATACACATGGGCACAAACAAACTCTCAAATATATAGAAGATAATGGTGAGCATATTAGCATTACAGATTCTTATTGCTATGGAAATCTCTTAAATTATTTAAAGTTTTAATATTGCCTACATGTCATTCTTCATGCTTTTGCTTATCTCTAAATACCTTTAATACTAAATTGTTCATATTAGGCACTATAATGGAACTATAACATAAGTGGGTGTATATAACTGGTAAAAAAAAGGAAATAGTATTAATCAAAATAATTAAATAGACTAAGTGCTTTAACTTTATAATTTTAGTTTACCAAAATGTGTTTTAAATAAAGTAAAATATTAATATATGTCCAAAAAAAGTTTTCAACATTGTCTTTATTTATGACAGGAAGAAAGAACCTTTTTTGGGTTGAAGGCCACTGATCCACAGAAAAATCAGTCAGGATATGTCTACACTAGCTCGTTAATTCGAGCTAGGTAGGCAAATCAGGAACCGGAGTTGCAGATGAAGCCCAGGATTTAAATATCCTGGCCTTTATTTGCATGTTCTCATCCGGACACCATTTTTAAATCCCCCTTAGTTTGAACGAACTGCCCGCGGCTACACACAGCAGTTTAAAGTTAATCTGAACTAAGTTCTTAGTTCGGATTAACTGTTACACCTCATTCCACGAGGAGTGTGTGAATGAGAGGGTATGAGTGAGAGGGCTGAGGTTGTGGGGTCTGAGCATGAGGGGAATGGAGGAATGCTTACCTAGCTTTGCAACCTTGCCTCTCCCAGTCACCATGTCCCAGGCACAGCCTCCAGCTGTTCCTGTTGGTGACAATTCTGGCCAGTGGGAGCAGCAGGGAAAACCTCCAGGCAGTTCATCCCTGTGCTGTTGTTCCCCCAGCTGGGGGGAGGGAGAGCAGTAGCGCACGAAGCTGCTTGCTTTCCCCAGGAGCTGGATAGGGTGGTGAGACTCGGAGTTTTCTTCCTCCACCAGACCTCCTTAGCAGGAAGCCAGCGCTGGCACTCAAACTTCATTGGGGGAGTGCGGGGTACAAGATTGAAGGGGCACCACAAAAATCGAATGCATGTTTTTTGTGAGTTTCTATCTTGTGATTGGAGAGAAGCTGGAGGTATAGGCAATCATAGAATCATAGAATACTAGGACTGGAAGGGACCTCGAGAGGTCATAAAGTCCAGTCCCCTGCTCTCATGGCAGGACCCAGTACTGTCTAGACTATCCCCGATAGACATTTATCAAACCTACTCTTAAATATCTCCAGCGATGAAGATTCCACAACTTCCCTAGGCAATTTATTCCAGTGTTTAACCACCCTGATAGTTAGGAACTTTTTCCTAATGTCCAACCTAAACCGCCCTTGCTGCAGTTTAAGCCCATTGCTTCTTATTCTATCCTCAAAGGCCAGGAAGAACAATTTTTCTCCTTCCTCCTTGTGACACCCTTTTAGATACCTGAAAACCGTAATCATGTCCCCTCTCAATCTTCTCTTTTCCAAACTAAACAAATCCAATTCTTTCTGTCCTCTTTCATAGGTCATGTTCTCTAGACCTTTAATCATTCTCGTTGCTCTTCTCTGGACCTTCTCCAATTTCTCTACATCTTTCTTGAAATGTGGTGCCCAGAACTGGACACAATACTCCAACTGAGGCTTAATCAGCACAGAGTAAAGCGGAAGAATGACTTCTCGTGTCTCGCTCACAACACACCTGTTAATGCATCCTAGAATCATGTTTGCTTTTTTTGCAACAGTGTCACACTGTTGACTCATATTTAGCTTGTGGTCCACTATACCCGCTAGGTCCTTTTCTGCCGTACTCCTTCCTAGACAGTCACTTTCCATTCTGTATGTGTGAAACTGTTCCTTCCTAAGTGGAGCACTCTGCATTTATCCTTATTAAACTTTATCCTTATTAAACTTCAGACCATTTCTTCAATTTGTCCAGATCATTTTGAATTGTGACCCTGTCCTCCAAAGCAGTTGCAACCCCTCCCAGCTTGGTATCATCTGCAAACTTAATAAGCGTACTCTCTATGCCGATATCTAAATTGTTGATGAAGATATTGAACAGAGCCGGTCCCAAAACAGACTCCTGCGGAACCGCACTTGTGATACCTTTCCATCAGGATTGTGAACCGTTAATAACTACTCTCTGAGTACGGTTATCCAGCCAGTTATTCACCCACCTTATAGTAGCCCCATCTAAGTTGTATTTGCCTAGTTTATTGATAAGAATATCATTTATATTTCCCCAGTGCTTCATCTCCCTCCATGCATCATCATGCTGCCCAGTGGGGTTTATAAAAGAGGAGGACACATATGTGGCATAACCTCCAACTATACATCTATGGACATCACAGTGCAGAGGGTTCCCTTCCTCATATACAGGTAGACATTGTAAATAGCCTATAAAAACAAAGTAGCCATTACTAGATCTTCCTGAATAACAGCCACTTGCAAGAGCAACAGAATTTGCAAACAAATGTCCAGTTTCTTTTTTTTCCCCATGTGATAGTTGCTTCTTTCCTCTCTTTATATGGTCTATTGCCACTCTCCACCCATTTTCTCTACATGAGCTTCAAATAATGCAGCACAACAGTGCAGTTATAGTATGAAAAGTGATTTTACAAAAATGGATCCTTCTTATTCAACAGATCTCTTTCCTGATAGTCCTAATTCTAATAGTTTGAGACACAAAAAATAGAAGTTCACTATAGGGATGTTAGTGTATAGTCATGTAAATGATTAACTGATAAGCCTGGACTTATTGGTTAATTTTGATGACACACATTCCCCACCCACCTTGCTGTCCCTGTATCACAAGCACCAGATCCCACAGATCTGCCTGTCCCCCCTCCAGCTCGGAAGGTGTGGGGGCAGGTGGAAGCCAGTGCCAACAGGAAGCCAGCTTTCAAGCCAGCTCCCCATACCTATTGGCTTCCATGGAGCCACCTTCCCACCCCTACCCCACCTGCTGCATTGCTGCCTCTCTATCAGAGGCGGCAGCATGGGGCCGCAGGAGGGAAGGCAGGAGCTGGTGCCATGGGGAGCTGACTTTTAAGCATGCTGGCTCTGGGCTGCCTGCCCCCCTTGCTGCCTCCCACAGAAGCAGTGGGGGGGGGGAATGGGGTAGCAGGCAGAAGCTGGTGCCGAGGGTGAGCCAGCTTAAAAGCTGGCTTCCCACAAGCACTGGCTTCTCAGAGCCATCTCTCCCCCTCCCCCTGCTGCACTGTTGCAGAGGAAGAGAACAGGAGGGCAGGTGGGATGGTGTGCACTGTGGGATGCAGGCACAGCTTCTGTCCATGGGGATGGTAGAGCAGCCTCTGCAGGGAGTTTGGAGCCCCTACAAATAGAGGCTGCTGCCACCACGCACTGCTGCTTCTATATCAGAACAGCTTGAACTGCTCAGGTGTTTTTTGTTTGTTTGTTTGTTTGTTTGTTTGTTTGTTTGTTTGTTTGAGCAAGTACAACGACCACAGAAATAATTCTGCTGATGTTCCGTCCATTGTTTTTCCAACCTGACATTACAATGTAAATTATACCAGGTTTTAAAATTGTAGTTGATGCATTCCATATTATATTTTCTTGTGACTGTTTTTCCTCTGCTAGTATCAGGAAGGAAGGCTGGTTTGTTGGTTAGGGCACAAGCCGAGGTCTTAGGTGACACGGTCTAGTATAGACATTCTTCGAGACTTTAGGCAATTCACTGAGGCTATGTCTATATAGTAGTGTTATTTCAGAATAACTGACATTATTCCGAAATAACAGTCCGTGTCTACACAGCAAGCAGTTATTTTGACATAATATCGAAATAATGTGGAGCTGGAGGACTTCTTACTCTGACTCCTGTAACCATCATTTTATGAGTAAGGAAAGTCGGAAGAAGAGTGCTCTAACTCCGACTTCCTGCTGTGTAAACAGGGCCAAAAGCTCTTTTGACTTAATCTATGCAATTGACATAGCTCAAATTGCATAGCTTATTTAAGCTTTAGCCCTGCTGTGTAAACCTGCCTTTACTCTCTGTGCAGCCATAAAATGAAGATAACACTGCCTTCCTCTTAATGGTGTGTGGAGGATAAATACATTAAACTTTATTGTAAGGCACTCAAATATAAACTGATGTGTGCTCTATAGGTAACTAATTAGCATCACCAGTCAGCCTAAAAAACATATTGGAGCAAATGTATCTCTGGTGTGAATCCATTAGTGGTTTTACAGTATGAAAGAATTTAGACAATGGCTTAAGAAAAAGTTCCATATCATTTTACGGAGTACATAAAAGTGAGCATGCAAACTCCAGGCATAGCAACTACTGGAAACTGGAAATACATCCCACATGTGGAGGGATAGGCAAAAAGATTCTTCAGTCTCGCTTTTCTGCTTAATGCAACGTCTAACCACCATGTTCACACAAGGCCAAATTCACCCCCGTCTCTTGACAGACTGAGGGTGAGTGACACCAAAGATGAATATGCCCCCACTGTGATCTGCATTCTAAGGAAAAGTCAGAGCCTCCTTCACATCATCTTACCCCCATTCATTAGTACAAAAAAAGCAACAACAAAAAAGTAGAACATCAAGTGCATACGCCCCCAAGATGCAACAAATAATGTTCTGACTGTCCCACCAGCGTTCTTACACTGTCTTTACACCACACCCAGTAAGGCCGGGGCAGTCGCTCCCCTGGACTACACTGTGCAGATGAATGGAACTTTATTTCTTGAGCTGCCCCCCTGCACAGGTCACCCTCAGTCACTTCCTTGCATTCTTCCTTGGGGCGTGACTCACTCTCGGTAAGAGCCGGGGGAACGCTGGCTTGCTCCACAGCTCCCCGGGGCTACTCGGGCGGAAGGCAATGCCGCAGGGTGCCGTGGCTGCACCGAGCAGCAGTGGCAGCATGAAGAGCTGGCAGCTGCCAAACCCCACCTGCATGCTTCTGCCCTCCCTGCGCCGGGCGGGGGCTGACTGACCTACCTGGGCATGCCTGCGGGTAATCGTAGCAGCAGTCCCCAGTGAGCTTGCAGGCTTCGTCACAGAAACAGGTGCCATAGGCTCTGTCCAGCCTCCAGCCGGTGCTGGCACAGGTCGGCTCCCGACCAGGGCAGCACCTTCCCTCGTCAGCGCAGCCGGCGTCAGCGCGGTGCCAGAGCCTGCCCGGCCCCAGCAGCACCACCCACAGGACACTCGCCAGGCCCCTGGCGCTCATGTCTCCCCACTGCGCAGCCCCGGGACAGAGCGAAGAATTCAGACGCCCGCCCGAGCGGCCAGCCCCGCGAGCGCCTGCCGCCTAGGCCGCAGGGGGCAGCATCCCGGCTCGGCTCCCGCAGCACGACTGGCTGGATGCCCCAAGCCCCGGCCCCGAACCTTCGCCGGGATGCGGCGCGCGCCGCGCGGGAGGGAGGGTCAGACCGCGGGCTCTGCCCGCCCCGCAGGTCCCCTCAGCCCGCCTCGCTCTGCGCCGCCCCGCCAACAGCCCGGCCTGGCCAGCGGAATGCGGGGCGGGTGGGGGCTCGCGCTGGGCCCCGGGCTGGCTCCATCCTCCGAGGGCACAGCAAGGAATGCGAGCTCTGGCTGCCGGCCAGAGGAGAAAAGACAAGGCTGCTGCTGGCACCACTGCCCTGTTGCTTCTGCCCGCCAGCCGCTCTAGGCGGGAGCCACTGCAGCCCCAGCCCTGCCTGACCCACTCTTCTGACCCCAAAGGCTTTTAAAGTGGGCCTGGCCCTGCTTCATTGGTGCCAGGGCTGAGTCCCGGCCCTTCTCGGCGTGGCAGTTCCTAGCCCCGGCACCTCTAGGCTTGCAGTGTCAGTTATGAAAGTAGAAAACATGCTTGAGGCCAGTGTTCCTTGTCAGCTGTGCTCTTGTGGTGGCGCAGGAGAGATTCAAATGCCAGGGGCTGATTAGCAGAGCACCACAGCTCGGTTTTTGTTTCTGCTGGTGCTGCACTTTCACATATATCTCCCTGCACATAACACATTTATTCCACACATGAATGGAAAAGATTAGAAGGAAAATTGCTTGAGGCCTGGATCTTCCTTCATTACACAGGAAGCCCTGAGCCTGGTTTAAGATTGCAAGAGAGAGTGAACGAGGTAGGACAGTTCCTGACATCGTTTCAGGCAAAGCTTTGGGATTCATTAGAAACCTGACTAAGGAAAGGATGAGAAACTCTCCAGAGTTAGCTCCAACCAGACAGAGGGTCTCACACTGCTCCCAGAGTCATCACTGACAACATTTTCCTGCGCTGAAATGGCAGCACAGCAAAGTGTTAGTTGGAACCTTTCCTAGCACCATGAGCTTGTGAGGTTTCTATTCATAAATGCCCTACTTTCAGTAATTCCACTGAGAATACAGTAGTTGCTCTTCTCAAATGCTTTGTCTTCATATAGTTAGTTGCTTGTTTGTTTGGTTTTTATATCTGGCAAATGGAAATTGGTATGGAAGAGCCAATAATTTGTTGTCATAAGAATCTTCCTGAGATTGGGGGAGAATCCAAAGGGTAAAGAGTATTTACTTAATAGATAATGAGAAAGTGGATTTTTTCCTCCCAGCAACCAAAGCTTACTTACTAAATAAAACAAACAAACGTTGATTGCTGGGGGAGGGGGGACAGCAAAAGAAATTGTAATAGTTAAGTGGTTCAGTCTGAACTGCACAAGAAGAGCATGGCCTAGCTTAGCATGACCATATTTTCTCAATAGGGAAAAGGGACACCCCTCTCTGCCCTGAGGCCCTCCTCTCTACCTCATGCTTGGTTTGGGCTAACCCAACTTCCCCCTGCCCACCACCTCCCTGTATAAGACCAGCCCAAGGCCCCCTTCTCCCCCTCATTCCTGTGATCTGCCCAATCCCCCCTGCTGCCTTGTTGCTCTCCCACTTGTTGGAGTTGTCCCAGCCAGAACCTTTCTCCTGAGCTTTCCCTCCTGTGATGATCAGTTGGCAGCAGAAAATAGGACAAATGCCCAGTTTTGCCATACACACACACAAAAAGTTGTGACGGCCAGGACAGAGCTTTAAAATGGTTCTGTCCTGGCCAAAATGGGTCATATGGTGACTGCAGAGCATGGTCTACCCCTCAAATCACATTTTAAAGTATGAAGTCTTTCACATGTGTTAATACACAGCATTGTCAGTTAGGACTACACCAAGGTGGGCAAAAGGGCCTCTGCTGGCCAGATCCAGCCCACCAAATGGGTTGATCCAGCCCACAAAGGTCCTGCTGCTCCCCAGGCCAATCAGGGCCTAGGGATGGGTGAGCGTGCGGCCCTTAGTCAACCGTGGCAGTTGACTCTAAGCTCTGCATACTGGAGGGCAGGGTTACAGACTTTGCACTCTCCCTGCCCCCAGGCCAATCAGAATCATGAGTGAAGACTCATCCCACCCTGGCTCCTGACCTCCAAGGAGTGCGTGGCGCTTAGAAGTGCCACACACTCCTTGCAGTACGGGGGCAGAGCGGGAAGAAACTTAGCCCACTCCCTTCTCCTTCAAGCTCTGATTGGCCTGGGGGCAGAGGGAGCACGTGAAGTCTCTTCTTGCCTTGCGAGGGGCTCAGCACTTAGAGCCAACTGCCAGCTACTGCTCAGGCCCTGATTGACCAGTCAGCCTAAAAAAACATATTGGAGCAAATGTATCTCTGGTGGGGAGGAATGCAGTCTCCTCCTATCGCCAGGGGTGTGGGCACCTAGAGGGAACGACCAGCTGTTCTGAACAGCTGGAGGTTCTCTCCGGGGGTGGGAGGACTTCATGTCAAATCAAGGACTGTGCATGGGGAAGCATGGAAGTGACCTGGCCCCATCCCTTCTGCCTAAAGTCCCACCCCTTCTGGGGCAGCCTGGGGCCACTTCAAAAATTTCTGAATTGGCCCCCAGTCAAAAATTATTGCCCATCGCTGGACTATATGCTTCAGCCTGAAGGTCAAATTCCAAATGGTAGAAGCAAAATAACTGCAAAATGTCAACTTTCCCAACTTAATACTTTCCATGATGTATATTGGTGCTTAGATTCAAGGGTGATAGTCTTGGGACTATCATAAACAGAGGTGTGACAGAATATATCTTGTTATATTATTTACTTTATATGCTCCAATACTTAGGTGAATCAGTCTAAACTAGGGATGAGACAATGTAAATGTGTAAGTGGTTAACCAGTGATCTTGGGCTCATCAATTAATCTCTTCCCAACACCTCTTCACCTCCACTCTGATGCCTCTGCATCAAAGGCAGCAGCGTGGGGGCAAGCAGGCAGGAGCTGGTGCTTGTGGGGAACTGTCAGGCTCCCTGCGAGCACCAGCTTCCAGGGAGCCACCTTCCCCTTCCTCTCCCCCCCACACTGCTAGCTCTGATACAGGCTGTCCTCACAACAAGATGCATTCCAAAAAAATTGGACTTACAGCCAGTCCCCGACTTACGAACGAGTTACGTTCCAAGCACTTGGTCGTAACTTGATGTGTTCGTAAGACGGACCCCATTCATTTCAGTGGGACTGCGCTGTTCATAAGCACGGATCGCCTTCTGTAAGTCGGGGCCATGCTTAATGGGAGACTGGTTGTAAGTGCGGCTGCTCGTACATTGATGCATTTGTAAGTTGGGGACTGGCTGTATAGCGAAACAACTTAAAACAGGGAAATTTTTGCCCTGTGGCTGACTTCCATTGGCTCAAATTGGTGGTGGGTGGGAGTTGCATAACTTAAGAGCAGGGAATGGGAGGACTTATAACACATCAGTTCTTACAAGCGTCAATGACATTAGTACGAAACAGATGTAAACCAGGGCGACTTATACTGGGGACACGCTGTACAGAAGCTGCAGCATGAGGGGGAGGCAGAAGCTGGTACGCATGGAGAGCCATCTTAAAAGCTGGCTCCCTGTGCTCTGGCAGCAGCAGGGAAGAGGGAAGGAAGGGGTGGACAGCTCAGTGGCAGCTGGTGCTTGTGGGAAGCTGGAGAAAATTTCAGCAGTGACATGTTTACCAAAATAAATACATGTTAACATCCCTAGTCTGAACTTTACATTTTTCCTAGTTGGATTTCATCACCACTTTTATGTTAAAATGATACTTAAATACAGGAGGTCTGATTCTGCTCAGTTAAATGAGAAATGAAAAGTAACGCATATAAAGTCAATAATGTTGGAACAATGGAAGAAGTCTATAGAATGGTGTAATTTAACAGCGCTACTTCCAATTGAGATTGGGTAGGCAAAAGGAGAATGATGTCCAGTAGGAGTTACATTTTCAAAATATCAGGTTGAGATCAGAATTGTCCCTGCCTTGAGTTTTTGCTTTAATATTATTCCTATGATTTCATCTGAAAGGCAGAGAATCAACAAAGCTTTTTCCAAGTGGCAGTACTTGTATAAATTGAATTTTAAGAGTTATCTGTTACAGATTTTTGTGCCAAAAGTAGTGCTAAAATAAAATTAGAAAGGTATGATTAAAACAAAGATTAATCTCAGTGGAAATTTTTAAGGATAAGCATGGAATTCTATCTATAACAGTCTAGGTAGAAACGAGATTAAAAAGCACATAGTCCTATTTTTTATCTTCTATTGGGAGCATTAAGACAAGTCATTCTTCTAGGCAACCAGAAAATAAAGTGATAATTAAAGGAATGAGTAGACTCATTGCAAAGAGCAGACATATCTTGGCAGATAACAGTATGTATCCATTTGGTCATGGAAATAAGGAGCTAACTTTGAGAGCTTCATTTTTAAAATACAAAAATATTAATTATTGTCATTATATAAATAAGTTAATATTATGAGCTAAGTTCAGCCCAAATTACATTAGTGCAAAAGCTGGTGCCAATAAGTTTATTTCCAATCCCAGGAGTAAGATTCCAACCAAAGATCATATTGTGACTCTCACAAATAGGCACTGCCTCTCATTCAGGATTCTTGCGAAGACACAATCTATCCCTGGGTTATCTTTACATTGATACTTTTTTTGTCATTTCTTGTACAGTGGTTTAGCCATTTCTAATCAAAAATCAGTTTCCTGATAGTTTATATGTCTGTTAACTAAACTCAGAAGGATTTAATTTTTATTGGTAATTGGCGGTAAACATCAATTTTGCCATGCATACATAACCATGAAAACATATTTCCGTTGATAGTAATAGAAATTTCTAGATTAGCAAAGTAAGCAATATACTTTGTGAACTTATTAGAATTTTAATTTAAGGCTATTTATATATTTTAACATATGTTGATAATTTATGTTTTAATGGTATACATTTTTAACTTTTTGAATTTCAACATCTTTTGTCATTAAATAATTAATGTCTGAAAAAAACAATTTCATGCAACTGAGAGCATTACATTGATAAAAAAGTGGGATCTGGGAGTTTACAGACCAATTTTTTACAAATCATAGCATACTAGGACTGGAAGGGACCTCGAGAGGTCATCGAGTCAAGTCCCCTGCCCTCCCGGCAGGACCAAATACTGTCTAGACCACCCCTGATAGACTTTTATCTAA
>CM057846.1:49371806-49406920 GCA_030068395.1 Apalone spinifera | reverse complement strand
GGCTGAGGTTGGGTGGGGCGTGGCTGGGGTGGGAGGTTGTTGAAGGGGTGTAGTCTTGGGGGATTGTGTGTGGTTTAGGGCAAAAGGGGAAGGTCTTGGGCTTGCTTTTCCCCGCTGTGCCTTCACGCACTGCCTATGGGAGGCTTTTCCCTCGCCCACTGCCTTTTGTTGGGATGGCATCCAGGGAAAGCTCAAGACCCTCTGGCTGGGGTGCTGGCCAGAAGGAGCCAAGCCTTGTATGTGTCAAAGCCCCACACAGTGCTGGCATCAGGAAACTTCTCTCCGCTTCAGTAAAGCTCTGGAGTGGTGGGGAGGAAGCTATTTACAGACTGTTTGCACCCTGACCCTGCATGTCCCCAGGCAGGGGCACTTAGCACCTTCTTTACTTGCATGTATTATGTGAGCCACATCTAATACTACCTGTATGACCCTGATGTCACAACTCTGTGCTGATGGACTGCAGTTTGAGAACCACTGCTCTAATGTCATTGCTAACAGTTCTACCTGCTAGTTCGTTTAATACCCTAGGATGAATTTGTTCACACCTTGCCAATTTGAATACATCTCGCTTTTCTATATGTTCTTTAACCTGTACTGTCCCTATTTTTGGCCTGTGTTCCTTCCCCCCTAGTTGTTAATATCAATTGTGTTGAAAGTCTGGTTGCAATTAACCTTTTTGGTGAAGACTGCAGAAAAATAGGCATTAAACACCTCAGCCTTCTTGACATCGTCATGTATTAGCTCTCCTTCTCCATTAGGTAAAGGACCTATATTTTCATCTTTCTCTTGCTCCTAATGTAGCTTAAGAAGTTTATTCTTATTTCGTTTCATGTCCTCATTAGGTTGTAACTTAGACTTTCTGATTTTGTTCCTATAGGCTTGCCCTATTGTTTCACACGCCTCCTTAGCAATTCCTCCAGGCTTCCCCTTTTTGTAAGATTTTTTTTTCTTTTCAGGTTATTAAAGAACTTCTGCTAGAGCCATATTGACCTTTTACTATTCTTCCTATCTTTCTTTTGCATTGAGATCGTTTGCAGTTGTGCCTGTAATAGTGTTTCATTAAGAAACAGACAGCTCTTCTGATCTCCTTTTTTCCTTAGATTTTCATCCTATGGGGCCATACCTACCATATCTCTGTTTGTTAAAGTCTGCTTTTTCTAAAGTCCACTGTCCTTATTCTGCTGCTCTCACTCCTTTCTTTCCTTAGAATAGACTACAGAAACATATTACTCTGGAGAGTATCCATCACAAGTATCATAAAAAGAGCACCAAAACCAAAAGATTTTAAGTCCAGAAGGGGCCATTATGTTCATCTTATCTGACCTCCTGCAACAGGGCATACCTAAAATTTCATACAGTATTGTCTGCATCAAGACAAATAATTGCAGTTAAATTAAAGCATTTCTTTTAGAAAGACATCCAATCTAGTTTTATAAACTTCTAGCCATTGAGAATCTGCCACTACTCTTTGTAATCTGTTCCAATGACCAATTGCTCTCACTTTAACTCACATGGTATTTCCAGTTTGAATATTTTTAGCTACAATTTCTATCCATTGGATCCTATTATATCATCAGCTAATAGATTAAAATTGTCCTATAATACAAGAAATTTCCATAGTCAAGAAACTGTAGACCAATATCCTACATTTCTCTTCAGAAACTAAATGGAACTCATTGAATTTTTCATTGAAAAGTATATGACCAGAGAACCAAAGCAAGTCCATTGCCATGAGATGGACAAGTGTATGAGTTGCCTCTAGGTGCCAAAATTTCAAAGGACCACTGAGTCCCAAACAACCTGCACTTAGCACCAGACTGTGCCTGGCTATTGCAGAAAGGGCACAAGGAGACACCTGCTACCTCTGCATAAAGGATCAAGCACAACTGCAACATCTGTTCCCTGTTCAGATAAGAGAGTCACTCACCCTGTGCAGTAATGGGGGGCTGTCCCTGCAGGTGCTCCTCTCTGGGTGCTGGTGCCTCCTCATGCCAGCGACCGGAGATTTTTCTATCAGTGCCCTGCCATGCTGCACATGCATCATGACATGTCCTCATGCCATTGGTGTCGGTTAGGTATGTGCACGTGGTACGGCCCCTTCCGTTTCTTCTCTACTCTGGCTCCGGCCTCAGAAAAGGCTTCAAAGCAGGGGAAGGAGGGAAGGTAGTGGAGCACCCACAGGGACACACATCTCAAAGAACCTCCGTTACTTTACAGGGTGAGTAACTCTCTTTTCTTCTTTGAGTAATGTCCACTCTGGGTGACTAAAGAGCAGTATTCATAATGTAGAGGTGGGTTTGCAGCCCTGCCCCTGAGACTGGGGATAGCACTGCTTGTCCAACCACCATAGATGGAGTGATTGCGGAGGTAAGAGCATAATGTTTGGCAAAAGAGTGATCAAATGACCAAGTGGTTACCTTGCAAATGTCCTCTAAAGGCACATTTTTGAGGAAGGCTATTGTGGAAGCAACGGCTCTAGTAGAGTAAGCAGTGATGTTATCTGGTGGTTGTTTCTTGTGAATAGTGTAGCATGTGTAGATGCAAGATGAGATCCATTTGGATATTCTCTACAAGAAGACAGCTTGACCCTTGGATCATTCAGCAAATGATTGGAAGAGTCTCATTGATTTTCTCCATGTTTTCTTCAATCTACATAGAAGACAAGAGGCTTTCGAACATCCAAGGTGTATAGCACCACCTGGGATTGATCGGCGTGCGGTTTGGGATAGAATGCAGGTAAGTGTATAGGTTTGTTAATATGGAAAGGAGATGGGACCTTCAGTAGAAATTTGAAGTGAGGCTGAAGGGTTACTCTGTCTTTTGTAAATATTGTGTATGGTGGGGTCTGCCATTAGTGCTGCTAACTCCCATACTCTCCTGCTGGAAGTTAATGCTACCAAGAAGGTCATTTTCATGGAGAGGTGTAACCAAGAACACGTAGCTAGAGGCTCAAAGGGAGGTTTAGTTAAGATCTTGAGGACATGATTCAGGTCCCAGATGGGAGCTGGGGGTCGTACCAATGCAAAAGTATTCTGGAGACTTGTAAGGAAGTGTTTAGTAACCAGGTTCGAGAAGATTTAACTGCCATCATTGATTCTGTGGAAGGCTGCTATAGCCACTGCATGAACCTTTATGGTATTGAAAGAGAGCCCCACTTCTCTTAGTTCCAATAGGTAGTATGATGAGGAAGGGTGTGGTGTCAAGTGGCATGGGGTGGTTCTGTCTGACCTATTCAGAGAATCTCGTCCACTTGTACAGGTAAGTTTTCCTAGTAGACTCTCTTCTGCTGTTGATCAGCATTTGTTTTACTCTTTCTGAGCAGTTATTTTCAGCATTCTGGAGCCATGAAGGAGCCATGCCTGGAGGTGAAGTTTCTCTGGATCAGGATGGAGAACCTTGCTATGATATGTGAGGAGATTGAGATGTAGGGGAAAGATATGAGGATCCACTATTGCTAATCTGTGCAGGTAGGAAAAGCAGGTTTATCTCAACCAGGCTGGTACAATGAGAATCACACGAGCTCGGTCTTGTCTGATTTTCATGATTATTCTGTGAATTAAGGGAAGCGGCGAAAATGAGCATAGTAGTGATGTGTCCCATGTCAAGGAGAAAGCATCTCCTAGAGATCCCTTTCCCAGGGCTGCTCTGGAGCAGAATAAGTGGCATTTTTGGTTGGCCCTGGTTGCAAACGGTCTATGTCTGGTTGCCCCATTTGAGAAATACCTCTCGGAGGGCTTGAGAGTCTATCTCCCATTCATGGTGGTCAGAGAAGATGAAGCTTAGGCTGTCCACCACCATGTTGAGTACCCCTGAGAGGTATGTGGCAATAGGGGTGACACAATGTGTAATGCAACAATTCCATAGTTTCAATGCCTCTATACAGAGGGAAGTGGACCAGGCTCAACCCTGCCAATTGATGTAGTACATGCACATGGTATTGTCTGTCATGACATTGATCATCTTGTGTGCTATGTACGGTAAGAAGTGACGGCATGCGTAATGGACTACCATGAGTTCAAGCAAGCTGATGTAGAGTATTTGTTCATTGAATGACCACTTGCCTTGTACTGTATGGGATCCCAAATACTCCCCACCCCTCCACCCCCCGCATCCTATGAGGGATGCATCTGTCATAATGGGGTCGGTTGTTGGAAAGATACCCCCTGTAATATGTTCAGAGGGTCTGTCCACCAGTTGAGAGAATTGAGCATGTGTGGCGTATGTTAATGGTTTTAAAAAGGGGGTTCCTGGAAGGGGTGTAGAGAGTAGCTAACCAAGCCTGCAGGCACCTTATGTGTAGTCTGACCAGTTTCACCACATAGGTGGTTGCCTCCATATGACCCAGGATTTTTGAGGCATTCATGCACTGTTGTAGTTGGAGTTGTGCGTGCCTCAGTTATGAGGTTCTGGAGGGCCTTGAATCTGTGTCTGGGTAGCGTGGCTTTAGCTGATGTGGTATCAATGTGTGTTCCTATGAATTCCAGAGTTTGTGTGGGCTAGACTGTAGATTTCTGGTGGTTTATATGAAAGCCAAGGTTGAGTAAAAAGGTGATGGTCATGTTTCTTGGACCAATGTACCCATTATTATGCAGTCATTAAGATATGGGAATATTATTACTCCTTGATGGCAGAGGTGTGCTTTTATGATGGTCAGAGTCTTTGAAAATACTCTGGGCACCGTGGAAAGACCGAATGAGAATATGTGATACTGATAGTGTTGGTTTCCCGCTGTGAAGCATGGGAAGTGCTTTTGTACAGGGTGTATTGTTATGTGGAAGTAAACATCCTAAAGTCAAGAGCCAAGAGCCAAGCCCCTTGATCCAATGCTGGTATGATTGTTGCTAATGTCACCATTTTGAACCTTCTGTATGTTATGTACTTATTGAGTTTTCTTAGATCTAAAATGGGCCTCCATCTGCCAGTTTTCTTTTGAGTTAGGAAGTATGTTGAATAAAAGCCCCTCACCTGAAAAGTCAGTGGCACTGTCTCTATTGCTCCTTTTTGTAGGAGGTGTTGGACCTCCTGTTGAAGGAGGATGTCATGAGAGGGGTTCCTGAAGAGGAGCGGGAGGGGAATGGGTAGGGGGAATAGAGGTAAATGGGACAGAATAGTCCACTTTGATAAGCTCTAGTACCCATCGATCTGATGTTATTTGTGCCCATGGATGTGAAAAGGGCCAGAGACACCAGGTGAGCTGAAGGTGTCCAGATGATGGTGTGACAATAGTAAGGGTTTTTCTCCAGTCTTATCAAATGGGAGGTCTTTCACTTTTTGCTGCAACTCCCTAGGTACACTGGATGCCTGAAGCCAAGAGGCTCTGTGCATGACAACGGCCATTGCAATGATGTGCGCTGCAGTATTGGCCACATCCATTGCCAACAGTAAAGCAGTGCAGGCAACGGTGTGTCTTTCCTCATAATACTCTGGAGCACTGGACTTTTTGTGCTCTGGGAGAAACTGGACAAGCTCTTGTAGCTTAGAATAGTTGGTATAATCATAGTTGGCAAGGATGGAGAGATAGTTAGCTGCCCTTAGTTGTACTGTTGCCAATGAGTACACCTTTCTACCCAGGATGTCTAATCTCTTATGCTCTTTGTCCTGGAGGTAGACCTCATATTTGGCTGTTTCAAATTGTGCCTGACTGAGTCTACTAAAAGGGAGCTAAGTGGTGGATATGAGAAAAGAAAGTCCATGTCTTTGTGTGTGACAAAGTATTTATGGTCGGCCCATTTATTGGTGAGCATTATCGACGCCCGGGTCTGCCCAATATTATCTGTAGGATCTATGATGGCCTCATCCATTGAGAGCATGATCCTGGAAGGTGTTGGAAGTTGTAATGTACGCAAGAGTCCATACTGTTTCTCTTGCACCTCTTGCAGGTCATGTTCCTGCACCAGAGCCACCCTCTTAAACAGTTCTTGAAATTGTTTTGTATCATCTGTTGTGGGTGGAGTAGTCGGGATGATGGCTTCATCAGGCAAAGATGAAGAATTATGAAATGGGGATCTCTCCTCTCCTTTGGAGAGCGAGTCCTCCTCCTCTGCTTGTGGATGGTCCAGGGAGTTTGATGCCATATCCTTGGGTGTAGGCTGAAGAGAGTGTGGCAATCTCTTAGATGGTGCGGAGGAGCAGTGTGATGGCTCCTATGAGAGAATCAGGTATCCCAAGGGTGTCATTGGCCAGAGTAAGGAGGTGGTGGATAAGGCCAGTGGTGGGAGTACCAGAGAGGTGGAGGAGCAGGTTGTGCTGCCCTGTTAGAGTGGTACTCCCATAGAGGATGTGATTGAGTGGGCGGAGTTTTGGGAAGAAAAGCAACTGTGTTGGCTGCTGCCAGCCTCATTTGGTAAGATCGATGGAGCAGGTGACCTGGGTGAGTGTATGGAGTGCACCAATAATGATAGTGACAATGGTGCCAATGAAGCACGGGCTAAAAATGGTGTATGGTGCCTTGCATAGTCAAGCAGCGGTACCAAGGCGGGGTGCACCAGGATCAGTGCTGATGGTACCAGTAATAGGGTCGGAGATGGCGCCCGAGGAGAAGGCATGTCAGTGCGGAGTTTCTTAGGTGCTGCATCTGGTGTCATCTCTTGTGCTGCCTTTGGCACAGACGTATGGTGTTTAGTTGGCACAGTCGAAAGAGGTTCCATCAGTGCCGTCAGTTCCAATGACTTCTGCCTGGGCTCTGAATGAGCTCTCTTGCGAGGTACTGAATGCTGAGGCAATGCCATTCTAGAAGTGCGGGGCTTATTGCCTACGTTCATTCTAGCTGAGCTCATTGCCAAAGGCAGCAATTTTGCTGGGGAAACCCAGGTTTTCACTTTCAGTTTGTTAGACGAGGTAGATGGATGACTTTTGTCCATACCTCTAGGTTTGTCAGGTTCCTTGCTCCTAGAAGGCAAATTCTCTTGTGGGGGCTGAAGTGATTTTTCATAAGTAAGACTTCAGGCTATTGGTGCAGTTTTGTGGTTATGTGTGTGCAGTGTGCACACTTCTGCATCATGTGGGTCTCCCCAAGGCACTTTATATATATCACAACAAGAGTCACATCATTTGAGGCCTGGAGAGCCAGGCATAAGGAAACGGGGCAATGAATGACAAGGAACTGTTCTTGTGGTTTTGTTGGGGGTTTTTAGGAAAAAGTTGGGTTTTTTTCAAATGGACAGGATAGGAGTCAGAACTTGGAGATAAGGTAAAAACTGAGGAGATTTAATGAATGTTGATGGTTTTTTTTAAGTGAAGAGAGGGCAAGTCAGAGTAGCTCCGTCTGCTGCCAAGGACGGTAGAAAAGGAACTGAGGGGGCTGCAAAGTGCACACGCCTAACTGATGCCAACAGCACAAGGAGGTGCCATGGTGCATGTGCAGTGCAGCAGGGCACTGCTAGAAAAATCTCTGGTCGCCAACGTGAGGATGCACCAGCACCCAGAGTGGAGCACCCATGAGGACATCACTCAAAGAAGAACTAAGGGTCCAAATGGAAGGTGAGGGTTGGGGTGCTGCTGAAGAACAGTGAGGCCAGAGACAGTGATTTGATCCAGCTGTTTTCGGTTCCCTGTTGTGTGTGAATTTAACTTGCTGCTGTGTTGTTCGGTGGAGCAAAATCTGAGATACCACTCTACATTCAAGCACACAAGGCAGCGAATAGCATTAGGTAGAATGTGCTAGGCCTAGCAGCGGGCCCCATGGATGGTGGTGTACACCTGACCCTCAGCTGGTGTGGATGGGGGAAGTCAATGAACTTACGCTGATTTACATCATCTGAAGATCTGTTCTGGGATGACACTACCAACCCAAGATTATCCTCTGAGGCGCCCTTTCCCAGATTGCCTCCCTAGTCCATGAATGTTTGCTTGGTGAGCTCTTGGCATGGCTGTATACATCACAGAAGCCTTTGAACTCACATACAATATGTGGCGCATAAAGGGTGTGGTGCATCTGAGTGGAGAAGGCCATCTTAAACATGGGGGAAGTTTTGGATGAAAGTCTACATACCTTACTGCATGCAGGACCCCCTGCTCTTCAACTTCAGCACTGTCACTTATGGAGTTAATTGAAATAGTCTATTAAAGGCGCAGAAGGGTACAGCTGAAGGACCTTGGAGAGAGTTTATGTTTTGTTAGTACTTGCTTCACTTAGAGAACTATCGTGTGCTGCCTTTTTTGGAATAGCAATAACAGATATTTCCTTATTTGAAATACCAACCACAAGTACAAGCAAAGACCATGATCACAGGATGACACAGACTCAATGGCTCTGTCACTGCAATGTAAATATTACTGACTGCTTTGCAGTCTCACTTGCTAATCTGGATATCGTTCTAAAGACTAATAATACAATCTTTAAAAGAGGGGCTAGTGTCAATTGGTATAGCTCCACATACTTCAGAGAAGCTATGCCAATTAACACTAACTGAATATCTGGTTTAAAAGGTTTTGACTTTTTTATACTTTATTATAATGTCTATATTGCTATTATAATTGCCCATTAAATTGGCTTTGAGCCCAAATTACTTTCCTCTTAGTTTAAACTTCCTGTGGTAATACCTATATTTCTCTTCCTATTTCAAAAGAAGTTTGCATATATTAATGAAGTGTGTTTGAAGGAACATAGGCTTAGGTGTGAGCACTGGATGTGTGACTATCACAAGTAGAGATGAGTACTGACAGCCACCACAGACAGTGAGAGGCTGTTCTTCAGGGGTTCTGGAGGATAAATTAATCGGTGCTTAAGGCAATCACTTGCTGTCATTGTGCGGGGCACAGAGGTACTTAGAATTTGGCTCCAAATGTGGCTATAGCCAAATCCCTCACTTTCTGTTCTAAGGCCCTGGTTCAGCAAAGCATTTAAATATGTACCTTAAGCATGAGACGTCCCACTGACTTCAGTGGAACTAATCAAGTACTTAAAGTTCAGCATGTGCTTAAGGGGCAGGGCTGGGGGCAGCTAGCCGTCAGCACTGCCCAAAGTGCACCACACCATCTCCCAGGCAGCCCTCATTGCTGCCCCCAGCGCGGCATGCTTCCCCCTCCCCTGCTGTTGGCACTCCAGCAATGATTTAAAGGGCCCGGGCTCTAGCCACCATCGTTGCACTAGCAGCAACAGGGACTGGGAGCCCCAAACTCCTTTGAATCATCGGGCCCCAGGGCAACTAAGCCATTTGCCTCTTCCGTGGGTCTGGAAAGGAAATGGCAGATCTCCTGGGTCTGCGGGGAGAGGAGGCTGTGAGATGGAATCCTAGAATCAAAATGTTAATGCGGACTCCTGCTCTCCCTAGCACTACAAAACACTGAAGGCGAGGTTAATCTCTGCTGCAGTCAGCGTACTACTGCAGCTATGAACTAGGCCCAATATATTCTGGCAAAAATGTGACTTTTGTTTTTAAGCTAGGGAGACGAATGGTTCAGCCGCCCTGCATTGCGCTCTACAGTTAGACCAGGCAGCCTACACATCCGCGGGGCAGTTAACACTTTTGTTGGGACTGCCTGTTTTCAGTGAGAAGAATCAGGTGTCTGAGTTGCTTCCAAAGCTTCTGTGCATCAGTGTCAAGCACAGGAGAAAGACTGAATTACTCCTGTAGAAATTCTGGGCCTGGTTCAGCTGATAGTGCCAACTGCTATGCTGTAAGGTGTGGGGGTTGTTGTGGGGAGGCTGGGACTTTTTATCCCCCTACATGAAGCAGACAAGGCCAGGACAGACCCACCCCAGGAATATTCCCAGCTGCAGAAAGCTCCGTGCTCCTCCCCCCTGCCCACTTCCAGCACCCATCCCTCCTCAGCCAAGGGGGAGGGGTTACTGTCTGGGGAGCTGCTCTCCATCCACACAATTCCTCTGCATCCACAACCCTCCACAACTCCCTGCTGATCCCCACACTCCTGCCTCCAGATCCTCCACCAAGCTTCCCAACCAGAATCCCACCACCAAGCCCACACCAAAACTCCCACTGCACCAAGCCTCATCCCCTGCATCCGAAGCCCCCACGCACTCAGTCCCCTCTGCCCCCAGAGCTCCTGCTGAGCCTCAACCACTTTCCTCCTGCCAGGGTTCCTGACAAAATTGCTAGGCTGCTGGGCAGAAGATGTGGTGCTGTGGGCCAGCCTCCCCTAGCCAGCCATTTGGCACTGCTCAGCCCATGCTGCCTGGGCCTCCAGGGGCAATTTAAAAGCCTGGAGATCCAGCCATTGCTGGCATAGTGGTGGCAGTGGCCAAGAGTTCCAGGTCCTTTTAAATCACCAGCTCCCAGGGCAGCTTCCCTTTTTGCCCTCCCACTGTCAGCAGCCCTACCTTTTTCCCCCCAAATATAGAAGTCAAAACTATATTTTGAGTATATTTGAGATCTAATGGTCTTACACCTTACCCCAGAAAAAAGGCAGTAAAGGTGGGAATTCCAGAATTGCCTAGAAAGGATGCTGGAAAGCAGCCAATCACAGCCCAGCAGGCTTAGTTAAAAGGAACTGCAGGACCTGAGCAGATCAGTTTCTGGCATGGAACAGAGGAGTAAGGAAGGAGCTGCTGGCTTGGCTTAAGGGAGAACCGGAAGATGGGTTCTGATGTTATTTGCATTCCATGAGGAAGGAGAGAACGTCAGCCCTGAGGTAAGGATGAAACAGAAAGGGCTATGTGGAAAGTGGCCCGGTCATTAGCAACTACTAGAGGAAGCATCACTTGGCTGATATTTATAGAGTCCTTGGGCTAGGACCTGGAGTAGTGGGTGAGCCCACGACCTGATGGTATGGCCAAAGCCCTGAAAAGGAGATAAAGCTTGTTTAGAGGCCCAAGTGAGGGGTAGGACTTAAAGAACATGCAAAGAGAAAGCCTGCTTTACACTAGAGTATTGCCTTGTACCAGGGCAGGCACAGACTTAAAGCTAGCCTTCCAGGACTGATCCTGGAAGTAGGGATAAAGACATTACCAAAGGAAAAGGGACAGACACTTTTACCTCAGAAGAGTTTGTTCATTCACATATTGGCTGTCTGTGACTTGGCTAGAGGGTTTAGCCTCTGAAGACTCAGCTGATAAGTTTAACAGCCAACAGGGGATGCTGGGAGCAGGGAGTGTGCAGGTTTGCACCTGACTGACAGGAGACACTCATGAGAGGTGAGTGTCCCTGTCACATCCAGAAATAGAGAGTGATTGCAGAGGCATGCACCATGTCTACACATACAAGCTTACAGCAGCACAGCTGTACTGAAACAGCTGTGCTTGCTGAGGGAGTACTTGTGCAGCTGCATTATGCCAATGGGAGAGAACTCTCCCATCAACACAATAAAACCAGCTCAATGAGCAATGGTAGCTATGTCAGCAGGAGATATCTCCTACTGAGATGTAAGTAAATAAAGTAAACTTATGCTGTGAGTTATTCTAGGTTTGATTTCACCTATTAGAATGCTACTGTTGCATATGAAAATTCATCTGAAGTCAGAGGGATGACAATAAAATAATAAAGACAAGGAGTATGTATGTTTACACTACAAAGGCAGTTTTTGATGACAAAACAGCAAGAGCTTTCACATTGCAATGTGACTTTTTTCAGGGAAAAACACCCTGTTTCCGTGACAAAAAACTTCCACCATGTGAGAGACTTTTTTTTTGTCCCCTCTCTCTACAGTGGACACTGTTGTTTGTTTTGTTGACAGAACAAGCTTCTGCCAGTATCCCACAATGCCTACCCTTGTGTTTTGATCTCTGCTGCCCTGCAGGCATGCACCCTTCCCTTTTCAAAGCTCTGGGAAGTATCTGACAGCTAAGTGAGCTGCTCCATTTGGGAACAAACAGCAAATAATTAGAACGCTCCTGTTCTGCCCTGCACTAGGAACATAGCAGCAGACAAATTGCTGCTACAGGAGAAGCAAGGGTGGAATTTTGGCAAGGGGGGGGGCGCAATAGCCATGCGCACTCTGGGATGCAGCTTGCTTTTGATCCCATTCCCCGGCCACTAAGGGAGTGAGGGAAAATTGCTTGCATTCCGTGCTTGCCTCTCACTCTGGGCTGGTGAAGGGAGTGAGAACATGTCTAGCCTGGGACAAATGTATCTTGTTATAAAGCATGCTGTAATGTTAAACATGTTGTAATTAGGAAATCCCTAATTTTATCAAAAACACTGTGCAGACAGGGATATGTCATGTTTTAATTGTGATAGCTGCTTGCGGTTAACAGGGATGGTTATCACAACCAGGCAAAATGTAAATAAACATGACTGTCATTTTTCACATGAAAGGCAAAATTGTAATTAAACCATTAGCTAAAAGGAGTAAGTGAGTATATGTTCTAACACGATGCATTTTCCCAGTGCAGACAGTGCCTTGCTTATGCCAGTGTAAATCAGGAGTAGCTTATTATACACTGAGTCCTGTTTGTTCTCTCACACTCTCCATCTCAGGGTTTTTGTCCTCTGTAATATCCCTTGTTTAAAGATTTGGCTCCCTGAGTTAGGCAATTACTGAAATCTTCTCCTAAACAAACCTAACCCCTAACTGCCCCCTTAAGTTTGCATGCCAAACCAATTGCAAAAGAAGTTTATCTAAATATCCATGGAAGGTAAGAGAGGGGAAAATGCTTCCATATAAAGCATGCTGCTAACCAGCTTCTATAGATAAACAATTATCAATTGGACTCATAGATTTCAAGGCCAGAAGGGACTATCATGGTAATTCTCATCATACCTCTTGAACATTGCAAGCCTCACCACACACTACTGCAGGAGGTCTATGGCCTTTGGCTGAGTCACTGAAGTCCTCAAATCTTGATTTAAAGAGTTCAGGTTAAAATAGCACCAGTAATTTACAGGAAACATACCCTACTCTCTTCCTCAGAATAGTTCCTTTACTGGACGAATTGAACCAGTGGAGTCAGTGGGAAATTTTTACTTTTGACATAAGTGGAACTAAGAGTGATCCTATACCAAGGTGCTTAGCTTCCAGCTCTTAAAAAACATGACAGTAAAATAGTATTTCCTGCTATTTTGTCACTTATTACACAGGGAGCCTGATTTTTGGCATTTTCCCAACAATTTTCAGTAAGAGCAAGAAGCCAGCTCAAATGCAGCTTTTCCAATTCACTGTCTTATTGGGAGTTTTTCAATTTTTGGTAGAATGGAGAGTTTGCATGAACACTTCAATTCTCATTTAAAAATAAAAGGATGTTTCTAGACACCATGTTCACAGAAAAATCTTGAAAATGTGAGGGAAGTGCATAAAAGTTGTGAAACCAGAAGGAAAGAAAAATAACTCAGCATTTATTGTTATTAAGAAAATCTCATGATTGGGTGGGAGAGAGAATCCAGATTTGTGAATGTTTGGGGTTGGCAATACTGAGACTATAACAAGAAAAAACAAACATTTCCCTTTCCACTAACAAAATGAAAACAATGGGGTTCAGATTTACAAAACTGCTTCAGATTTGGAAAGCTAATTAGGAGTAGCGACAGCAAGTGATGCCATTAATGCTTGAAATTATTTTAAAGTCTGGGTGATAGTTTAAGTAACAAAAAAATCTGTTGTTGGGGATTATCTTTTTTTCTTAGTCATTCTTTTTTCTAAGCTTAATATTAACTTTCGGGCTATTAGCGCTATGAAAGGTTGAAAAACATTCGGATGGCTGACAGGAAACTGCCAGCATTCTGAAAGTTAAATTTTTTGTTCTATCAAAAAGACTTCATCCTGTACTAGTGCTTCTATATGTAAGAAACTGTTTTGGAGTGGATACTGTTCTCAAAACTAAAGGTGTGGAGAAGTAAACCTCAGTGCCCTAGGACTTAATAAACAGCAGCAAAGTAAAACAAAAATGAAAACTAAACCCTAAGGAATACTAATACTGAAGGCACTTTCTTCACTTTCCAGGAGTTGGCATTACAACTTTGGTGATTTCTCCACATCCCCTCCCCCAAAAGCTAAGAAAGGGCTTATCACATGTTTAATGTACCTCTGAGAAAGTGCATTGCTCATTTTCTCTTCAGTATTCAAGATTTAACAAAAACTAGGTCATGTGCAAAAAAGAACAGGAGGGCTCCAGTTACAAGTGAAAAACCTGTATTTTAAATCCTCCCCATTGTTTTGGGTTTTTTCCCTATCAATTCAGCCTTTTTATAGGTGGACACATACTGTGCCTGACTGGAAGATTTACTTGCCTGCCTACAGATAGTCCTAATAACAGCGCAAAATATAATTACCATAGAGCAATTTGCTCTGCAAGGAATGAGAGAAACACTACTACTGAGACATTTTATGCTGCTGTCATGGAATATAATTTTTCTCAGCCATTAGATTTAGTGAAACTGGATGAACATTAAGACAAAGTTAAACCTGTAATTATGCATTTGTGATAGAACTTGTTAATCACAATTTTTTCACAGCAGTGCTAGTTAGTGCCATTATAACTAAAAACATGTCCATACTTGGATGTGAATCACTTACTCTAGAGGTCTATAACTCAATCCTGAGTACGGAACTTGGCATTCATACTGTTAGCCCAGGAGCAAAGTATTTTACATAATCTGAAGAAAATCTATCAGCCTAATTTTGAGTTCAAACATGGTAAATATCATTAGGAATCTGGATTCTATAGAGCAGAGGTGGGAAACTTCAGGCCTGGGGCTGAATGCAGCCCCTGGCTTGCCTGGATCCAGCCCCCAAGCCTCAGGGCTCCCCCCGCCCTCCAGTATTAGGGTGCCCACAGTGGTCCTCCAGCCCCACGTGAGCCTGGAGCACACAAAATCTACTAGCCTAGGCCCCCCAAGGTTCTGCTGTGTGAAGAGAATGTGGGGAGTGTCTTTCTCCTTCTCAGTCAGGGACCACATCAGTGAGGGTTTGTTTTGGGTTTGTTGTTTTTGTTTTGTTTGTTTTTGTTTGTTTGAGGTTTTTTGTTTGTTTGTTTTGCTTCTCACTTGTGTGTGATCCTCAGCTGATTTTTCTGTGGGTTAGTGGCCTCTTCCCCATTCCTGCTCTAGAGCCTCCCTAAATCAAAGCAGTTTAGAGACTTTTGATTAAAAACAAATTATTCAGGTAACTAAGGTACTGCCTGGCATCTAGTGCTATGATTCCTATCTGTACAAAGTAGATGTGCACCTTACCACATGAGAATCATAGCCTATTGCACTATGAAATACCGCTTTGAATGACACAATATCTAGTCATCGAGTCAAGGAAGGCAGAAGAGACTGACTCAGCACAGTCTTGGGGCACTTGCTTGGACGTGGGAGATCCAAGTTCCAAATCCCAACACCAATAACTTTTTTTTTAATACATAGTAGAACAGTTTTGAGAGGAGAGATTGAGGGTGTGTCTACAGAGAAGATCAAAACTGCCACTGTCAATCTTTCAGGGTTCAAATTAGCAGGTCTAGTAAAGACATGCTAATTTAAACTGAGAGGGGTGCTCCAGTCAATGCTGGTCGTTCTAATTCCATGAGGAGTAAGGGAAGTCGAAGGGAGAGTGTGCTCCCTTCAACTTCCTGCAGTGTGGACAGCACCAAAAATCAACTTAAGGTACTTCAGCTTAAGGTATGCAATTAACCTAGTTGAAGTTGCATATCTTAATTCAACGTTATCCCATAGTGTAGCCATGCCCTGAGAAAGCTTAGGTCTACGACATTTTCATTCCACACGGAAGACCAATTAAAGCCTTTTTCCTCTACATGAGATAGGAGTTGGGGAAAGAATTGAATGCTGATTTTCTATCTTTTAGGTAAGTGCCCTAACTACTAGGTTAAATCTTACAAGGAAGGTAGTAACATTACAATCACTTGCTTTTCCATCGGCTCTGTTAATCCTTTGCTTTTGCCAAAATGCTTCAAGTTCTAAACAAAAATACATAGGTCAAAATAAAATAACATTTTATTTCAACATTACTGAAACATTTTGACTTTTTCAGTTTGGTCGAAACTATTTGGTGAATACACAAATTCAGCTGACCTAAAACTGTGTGTGTGTGTGTGTGTGTGTGTGTGTGTGTGTGTGTGTGTGTGTGTGTGTGTGTGTGTAGTGTGGCCTTTTGTGGTGCAACACACAACACATTTATTGTCGGGGCCCAATTCTGTCATTAATCAAGGAAAACTGACTTGACAGGGATTGAAGGTTGAAATTGGGACTGGGGTTGAAATACATTTTAGGGGGAATTCTGCTGAATCACCAGCACCCTGGGGCCCTTCATAAATATAAGATTCATGTAGACATCTCTGTGGTGGAGAGGGTCAGCAGGTGGGTAAACTTTTTGAGCAGAAGGCAAAGCATATCAGTGAAGCAGGGAAAACTTGGGACAGGAAAACCAGGGGAAATCCTTAATTTTATCAAAAACACTGTGCAAGCATTAAAAATGCTCACTAGAGCTTGGGCTGAGATTCTGTGCTGCACAGAAAGATGCAGCCTGAGCTAAGGTAGGTTTTAAACTATCTGATTTAGGATTTCCCTGGGGGCTGGCACTTCTCTAAATTACATATCCCCCACACCATTGCATATGGACAACTCTGCAGCTGTGATAATCTCCATCACTGTGTATACTAGGGAGACTGCCTCCCACTGCTGGCACACATCCTCCTGGCCCTATATGGTTTGCTGGGAGGGGGCTTGTAAAGAGCAGTTTACAAGTGTTCCCCACAGTGTCTCTTCCTGAGGGGATCCTGTTGGCTAGAGGGCACATCATGATGACCACAGGGAGATTCTTTTCACTGGTTGTTAAGGTCTCATTTGAAATTCAGTAAGCTGCATGGAATTTACGTACCATGGAAGGAGGAAGAGTTGAGTTGGCCATGCTGGGATTTGAAGCTGTGGTTCTAGGAACTCAGGGGATTGCACATCTGGAACTAAATATTGCAAACCTAGCATAAAATCTTGCTGGATTTCTTCAAGCCTTCATTCATGGTGCCAAGTTGCTGGAGTCACTAAAGAAAACAGGATTTGTCTCTTGAGAATTAAGCCACTAAACTACCTCTCTGGCATACAAAACTATCCTATGAAATGCATCCATTTCTTTATTTTATTGAAACTCATGGAGGAATTAATACAAACAAATAATATCTCATTAGATTCTCATGGAACAGAGTCTCGCTGAAAGGAGCAGAGGTTTTCATAATATTTATATGGAAATATTTATTTAAACTTTGAAGACCTTCAGCACATAACATTAACATTTTCCAGACATTATCTCCAGATCTGTCTATACTAATTCTATCACTCCACTCCATATGTGGCAGAAGTTTTTACAGTATATTAGCACTTTTAATGTATTTCATTCACTGGTGAAATAAAGTAGCATTACTTCCATGGTTGTCAAGGTGTTTTGTTGTTGTTGTTGTCATTTTTTGTTTGGTTTGTTTTTATTTGTTCATTTCTCTCTCTCTTTCTCTTAATAATTTATTTATTTTTGTCCTTAAAAGGTCATCTTGAAAGCTTTAAAGCTGAGAGCAAAAATAGAGGGAAAGGGTTGCCAAAACTGTGTCCCATTTTTCCCCCAACACTTTATTTATATTACAACACTCTTACGTATATAAGAACAGTTATGTAGCTCCTTTTTATTTCATGCATGTGCTTGAGAATTCAAGCTTTTACTTAACACATGCCTCTTACGTGAAGCTAAATTTCACTATGATCCCTAGCTATACAGAGCCAAATGATGTACATTTGATTTTTAACTCAGCTATTGAAATTCAGTTTCACATACAGAGAACTTTCTGTCAGCAGGATACCTGCCTGACCCCTTCATTTCGGCCATATTGTGTTATCTGTAGCCTGACAAATGTCTTTTGCAGAAGACTCTGAGGCCCCTCTGATTTGCATGGATGTTCTTAGCCCAGGCACTAATACTTCTAACAGTGAGAGGATTGTAAGATATAGGGTGACTCCTAGCAATACTACAGAGCTACTAAGCATGCATATCAAACTCAGGCTGGATCCAAGACTCTATACATTCACAAAACTATGGGAAGATATTTGGAAATGGTGTTCAGACTCATGGTTGTCATCACCCTCCACCACACAGCCAGCTTTGGGCCTTGCTCAAACATCCCATCCTAGTAAACTGGCCTTTTCTACCGGTCAATAATTCCTTTCCTTTTGGCCTTACATTTCTGCAGAAGTGCCTGGGTCCCCTTCACTTCCCAAGATACTCTTCTGGGGTTTTCCAGTCTTTGCCAGGGCCCTGAAGAAGGGGAAAGAAGAAGTTACCCTGTGCAGTAACAATGGTTCTTCTAAATGTATGTCCCTGTGGGTGCTCCACTCAGGTCTCAGTGCATCCTCACACCACTGATTGGAGATTTTTGCCTAGCAGTGCCTTCCCGTATCATGCATGTACAGTCGCTGTCTTGCGCTGTTCTCCTCCATTAGGTGTATGCACGGCACGAGTGCCCCTCTGTTCCTTTGCTACCAGAAATCCAATTAAGGACTCCAAGTAGAGGTGAGGAAGAGAGGGTAGTGGAGCACCCACAGGGACACACATCTCGAAGAGTCATCATTATTGCACAGGGTGAGTAACTTCTTCTCCTTTGAATGGTGTCCCTGTGGGTGCTCCACTCAGTTGACTAAGTAGCAGGGTCCGCTTTATGGAGGTGGGTATTGGAATCATTTATGGGAAAAAGAAGGACTGCATCAGCTAGAACGGTGGTAGGTATGGATCTTTTCTGCAGAGCATAATGATGTGCGAAGATATGATGGGAACACTATGTCGCTGCTCTACAAATATCTGCTAATGGCACTTTATGAAGGAAAGCAGTTGATGTCACCATCACACATGTGGAGTGTGCTTTAATAATCTGTGGTGGTTCCTTCCCACAAAGATGGTAGGAAGTGTATATACAACTTCCAATCCATTTGACTATCTGTTGTGCAGAGACAGCTCTTCCCTTGTGGGGACCGGACAGGGAGATAAAGACTGTCTGTTTTCCTAGTGTCTTTGGTTCTCTCTAGGTAAAAGGCGAGGGCTTGTCTGGCATCTAGAGTGTTCAAGATGGATTCTCTTTGAGAGGTATGAGGTTTAGGAAAATAAATGGGTAAGTATATGGGTATGTTCAGGTGGAAGTCTGATATAACTTTGGGAAGGAACTTAGGGTGAGGCCTGAGAATGATCTTATCCTTAGTAAAGGTAGTATATGGTGGATAAGCCATGAGAGCTGCGATTTTGTCCATCCTTCTCCCAGATGTTATTGCCACTATGAAGGCTACTTTCATAGATAGGTATTGTGATGAAGCAGGGGCTAGTAGTTCAAAGGGTGGCCTTGTGTGTCAAATACAAGGTTTAGGTCCCAAGGTGGTACAGATGGGTATAAATTTGGACGTGTTTTGCACAAGCTTGTTAAGAAATGCTTCCTCATGGGGTGCACAAAGAGTGAAAGATCATCAATTGGCTTGTGGAAAGCTGTGATAGCAGAGAGATGGACACAAATGGAGAGTACTGAGTCACTGAGCTAATGGAGAGTACTGAGTCACTGAGATCCATCATGTACTCCAGTATGGCAGATATGGGAGCGGTGTTTGGTTGTAATTGATGATTTCAGCACTACTTTTGAAAACATTTCCATTTGTTTTGGAAAGTGTATCTTGTCGAGGAATGTTGACTATTTAGTAGGATCTGTTTCACTCTCTCTGAATAGATAAATTCTTCATTTTGGAACCATGGAGAAGCCATGCTGTGAGTTTCAGGGTTTTGATATTCGGATGGTGGGTCTTGCCTCAATGTTGAGTTAAGATGTGGGGACTCATAGGGAGAGGAATCGGTTGAGTAATTGATAGATGATGTAGCAAGGGAAACCAAGATTGTCTCGGCCAGTACGGTGCTATCAGAATTACTGTGGCCTGGTCCTAGCGGATCTTGTTGCTCACTCTGGAGAGTAGGGGCGTTGACAGAAAGGCATAGAGGAGGGGAGTGGTCCAAAAATGATGCAGGAGTCTCCCTCCAATCTCTTGATCCAACCTGCTTGAGAGCAGAAGCTGTGGTATTTGCAGGTGGTTGCTGTTGCAAATAGGTCTATGACCAGGAAGCCCCATTGTTGGAAGATTGGGAGAATGCTGAGACTTGAGTTCCCACTTGTGGTGTTTGGAGAAGTGTCTGCTCAGTTTGTCAGCAGTGGTATTCTATGGGCCTGGTATGTACATGGCAGTTGGAGTTATCTTGTTCTTGTGGCACCAGTTCCAAAATCTGATTGTTTCTGTACACAGTGAGCATGATTGGGCACCCTACTGTCAGTTGATATAGAACATAGAGGCTGTGTTGTCTGTGAGGACATGCTTGGTTCTGGTCTTTATAAGGGGGAAGAAGTGGGCACATGCTTTGCAGATGACCCTAAGTTCCAGGGTATTGATATGGAGATGCATCTCAGATTGAGACCATCTGCCCTGTACAGTTCTCGTACCACAGTGGGCACCCCAGCCCAGAAGTGATGCATTGGTCGTGATAATTACTGATGGGTCTGGGTGATGGTATGCTTGCAAGCAGGTTGCTTGGAGAGGTCCACCAGTCAAGAGATTGTACAACTAAGGCGTTTTGTGAGTCTGTATCGTAGACAGTCATGAACCAGGACTGTAGGCAGCGCATATGTAGTCTCGCGAATGAGAAGACGAAGGTGGTGGCTGCTATGTGTCCCAGAATTTGAAGACATGTGTGTGCCGTGGTAAAGGAAATATGTTTGACTCCCTTGATAAGGTTGCATAATGTTTGGAATCGTTGCAGTGGGAGGTAGGCTCTGGCTGTCACTGCGTCTAGGAGCGCCCCAATGAACTCTATCTTTTGGGTTGGTTGTAAGGTAGATTTCTGGATATTTATGAGGAGACCCAGTTGGGAGAAGCAATTATTTCTGATAGCATTTGTCATGATTATTGTTTGTTGATGTGAGGGTACCTTGATTAGACAGTCATCAAGGTAGGGAGATATAATGATACCCTGCCTCCTGAAGAATGCCATGACTACAGATAGAGTCTTGGGAAATACCAGAGGGGCCATGGACAGACCAAAAGGAAGGACTCAATATTGCTAGTGGTCTTTTCCCACCACAAATCTGAGAAACCTCCTGTGCCTAGGGTGTATATGAAATTATGTGTCCTAAAGTTTGAGGGTTGAGAACCAGTCCCCTTTGTCCAGAGCTGGTATAATAGTTGCAAGAGTCACCATTCTGAATTTGCTGTTGCAAACAAACTTGTTGAGCTTTCGGAGATCTAAAATTGGCGTCTAATTGCCTGTTTTCTTGGCAGATAGGAAATAATTGAAATCAAATCTTCTTCCTTGAAATTCTACAGGAAATGACTCTATTGCCCCTAAGCTGAGTAGTTTTTGCACCTCCGCTTGTAATAGGAGCTTGTGAGAGGGGGTCCTTGAAGAGGGACAGGGAACGAGGTTCAGTATGGGAGTATAGACATCAGGGGGATTATGTAACCTGATTTGATGACCTCGAGAACTCACTTGTCGTGAGTAAAATGAGTAATAAGGGCTCATTTTTGGTAAAAGGGTCTCAGACAGTGATGGAAAATTGTCTTGGTATGCACTGGATCTTCAGGTGGTTGCTCAGACCCTCGTCCACATCTTCAAATCTGCTGTTTGTTTGAGGTAGATTGGTTATTGAAGGGTTACTGGTTGTGTTGAGCCCTCCTTCTGTTCGGACTCTGCTTGGGCCTGTTGTCGTATGACCTCTACTACTGCCTCTGATAGTTTGAGTCTCTTGGTCTTTGTTATGGGGTGTATTTGCGTCTTCTATTAAGTGGGGTGTTCATGCCTAATATATGCAGTGTGGTACAGGAGTCTTTCATTGAGTGTAAAACCTCATCCGTTTTTGTAGCAAAAAGTTGGTTCCTATTGAAGGGAAGGTTCTCCACCTCTGTCTGAAGCTCCTTTGGGACTCCAGATTATTATAACCATGATGTTCTGCTCATGGCTATTGCTGGTAGTTGTGATTCTAGTTGCTGTATCAGCCACATCCATTGCAGTTTGGAGAGCTATTTTTGCTTGGCTTTCTTTTATGATAGATTGGAGATGGGGTCTCCTGTTTTCAGGGAGATCCTGTAGAAGCTCTTGTAATCTTGAGTAATTAGAATGATCATAATTAGCCAAGAGGGCAGTGTAATTTGATATTTTAAACTGGAGGGTGGCGGAAGAGTATAGTTTCCTCCCAAAGATGTCTAGTCGTTTGTGTTCTTTCTCCTGAAACTTAGACTTGTATTGAGGGTGTTTTGATCTGTGATGAATAGAGGCCATTACCAATTAATTTGGGTGGAGATGTGAAAAGAGAAAATCCATCCCTTTGTCTGGGACAAAGTATTTTGTATCCACTCTCTGGCTGAGGAGAGGGATAAAGACTGGTGTTTGCCAGAGTACATCAGATGGCTCCATAATAGCCTTGTTGATCAGTAATGCTATCTTGGAGGATGAATCCGGTTGAAGTATTTTGAGCAATTTGTATTGTTTCTCTTGCACCTCTTGAAGTGCAATGTCCTGAGATTGAGCCTCTCGTTTGAATAATTCTTGAAATTGTTTCAGGTTGTCTGTGGGTGGAGAGGATGATGTTTGGAAAATGGCCTTGTCTGGAGAAGTGGAAGACTGCGGGACCTGTGAAGAGCTACCTGAATCAGATTGAGGTAAGTTCTCATCCTCGTTTGCTAGTTCAGCCTAGGTTATTACCGAAGGAGGAGGACAAGATGGTGATAACTGTGCCGTAGTAATCAGAGACCATGTTGCCATATGTGCTGGTGTGGAGAGGGCGGTATTGGTGTCATAGTTCCCAAAGAGGTCTTGAGGTTGAAACTGTTGTGGGGGGTACAGCCATGGGTGATTAAACCATGGAAACTGCGGAGGTTATTGAAAAGGTTGGTGTTGAGTGGAGTGTCATGAAGCCGCTGATCCTGTTGGGGATGAGTGCTGTGATGAAAATCTACTCTCCTGCCTGGATCCATGTTCCTGGTGATCACGGTGTGGGAGAGTAAGAAAGGATCTCCACAGCTTGTCTATGTGACCTAGAGTGAGGTATTGTTGGAGAGAGTGGTGGTGAAGCTATGCTTGGCACCGATGGAGATGGTGCACCCGGCTGTGGGACTCTGTGTATGTGGTGCATTTTGCTCGCAGCCTTCTTAGGTGATGGTGCCAGATCACACTTCAGTTCCGGCTGCTGGGAACCAGCGTGTTTGGCCAGTGCTGCATTGCCTGTGGGTGCCGGAGGCAGCTGCATATTCAGCTTTGTCGGTGCTGGTCAAGTAATCACATTGGCGGGTGCCGAGGAGATGGTTTTCCACTTTTTGTTCTCTTTTAGATGAAGCCGGTTTTTGTTTTTCCATGGTGCTGAAAGTTGATGGCCCTGGGGCAATGAGTGGCCCGGGATGTAGCGGGCAATGATCATGCCAGGGAAGCCCGAGGCAATTGAGACACTCTCTGGAGCAATGTATTAGCCCTCTTATGGAGTGTTGAGAGTGCCCCTGTCTCTGAGGACTTATCCCCGGGTGGCTGAAGGAATGTCTTCCAGAGGAGATTCTTCAGCCTCATTTCGTGGTCTTTTCTCACTCTGGTCATCATGTTTTGGCAATGCAGGCACTTTTGCGCAATGTGGCTTTCGCCTAAGCATTTTATACAGGATGCTTGTCCGTCAGATATGGGCATTGAGTCCCGACATAAGTTGCATTTTTTGAAACCAGGAGAGCCTAGCATGTTGAAAAATGTGAGGATTCAGAACTTAGAGAAAACTGGAGTGGGGAGGGAAGAAAACAGGGAAGCCTTTTTTTTTTTTTTTAATAGAGAACTATGTAGCGGTATAACCGACTACAAACTGACTAAAACTATTGACAAACTATAAACTAACTACACTATTTTTCCACTTTTTGTCAGGAAGGAAAGCAATGCTGTGACTCTGTCTTCAGCCATGGACAGTAGAAGAGGAACTGAGGGATACTTGCGCTGCGCACACACCTAACGGACAAGATCAGTGCAAGACAGCGACTGTGCGTGCTCAGTGGCAGAAAGGCACTGCTAGGCAAAAATCTCCTGAGTGGAGGATTCAGAACTTGGGGAAAACTGGAGTGGGGAGGAAAAAAAACCTGAGTGGAGCACCCATAGAGACACCACTCAAAGGAGAACTAGGAAAGTGCTTGCCCCTCAGAGAGCAGGGAAAGAGGGAAATAACCACCCCCCTTGCTCTGCAGCTGCCAGCTATGCAAAGGGCATCCTATGTGTTTTTTAGCATGGTAGTAGTAGGGTCAACAGTCACCACAAGCCTCAGGCCAAGGTATGAGCAGGGCCCACCTCTGCACTCCTTGAATGGGCAGGGCCTAGGGTAGAAGGGGTGGGCCCAGCCCTCAGCGCAGCCTGGAGTGCAGTGCCAACCTGCCCCCCAGCCTTCAAAGCCCCACAGAGTACACAGTACCACACTCTTGTGGTGAATCAAAGGGGCTCAAGGCGCTAGCCGCCCCCACTGCTACTTTGCTCTCTCTTGTTAGTAGGTCTGCATGGTAATAAGGGATACCTCACAGATTCCCTAGAAAGTACATGCTAGGGAAAAGACCCATAATGTCAAGTGGCAAGACATCTCTGAGGGCTTCCTAATCAGAGTACTGGGCCAAGTCCTGTGGGGCAATTCAGCAGAACAACTGCTCAGTAGAACCTGCCTGCTCCACTTTCCCTGAAGATTTGAATAAAGATGGATTAGGCAGCAGTCAGCCCCTAATAGCACTCTGTGGGAAGAATTGATCCTCTTTGGTTTTCCATTGATAAAGCTGGTCTGTTTATCCTAGCATGTGGCCCTAGTTCAGTGTTTCTCAAAGTGCTCTGCGAAACCACTTTGAGAAACCTGCTAACTGGCTGCTCCAGTGTGTTTATTTACTGGCTCCACGGCCATGGAGCCTTGTGGTTCCTATTGGCTCCAGTTTGCTTTTTGTAGCCTATGGGAGCCACGGGAAGCAGTGGCCCAGCACACACCACTTCCTGTGGCTCCCCTTGGCTGCAAATGTGAACCAGAGCCAAAGTGATTTTGTGGACCACTTTGAGAAACTCTGCCCTACTCTAATGCATCCTGTGATTCTTAAAATGTCACCTAAGACAACATTTCTCAAACTGGGATCTGCAGATCCCTGGAGGTCCCTGAGAGTACCCCAGGAGGTTTGTGGACCCCATTGATCAACTCCTCCACTTCCCTCTCAGCACCTCTTGCACACAAAATTTGGTGGAGCAGAAGGGCTAAGTCAGGCTTTCTATCTGCTCTGGCTCTGCACTGCTCCCGGGTGGCTCCTGAGGAGGCAGGGAGTCTCCGTGGGCTGTGTCCAACCGGAGCACTGACTCCACAGCTCCCACTGGCCAGAAGCTGCCATTCCTCTCTCTGCCCCCCGCCCTGAACCAGCTTTTGCTTTTGGGAGCTACCTGAGGTTAGTGCCATCTGCCCAGAACCTGCACCCTTTCCCACACCCAATCTCCTGCCCCAACCCAGAGCCTACACTCTGAAACCTCTCTGGCACCCAAACTCCCTCCCAGGGCCTGCATCTCCTCCTGTGCCCCAAGCCTCTGCCCAGTCTGATGAAAGTGAGGATGGGGGAGAGTGGGTGGTGCAGGAGGGAGAATGGAATGAGCAGGGCTTCAAAGACAGGGTGGGGTAGGAATGTGGCCTCAGGGAAAAGGGCAGGACAAGGGGCTGAGCAGGGGGCGGGCTTGGACCGCTAAAATTTTAAATCAAATGAGGGTCCTCAGATTGCTAAAGTTTGAAAACTGCTGACCTAAGATAATCTTTTGCCATAAACCATTACATTTCCTGTGGAAATACCACTTTCTTTTTTTTTTACTAGACTGTAGTTATATGTTGAAGAGCCTTGCTCAAACATGAGAAATAGGGGTCACCAAACAAAATTAATAGATATCAAGTTTAAAACAAACAAAAGGCAGTATTTCTGCACAGAATACACAGTTAACCTGTGGAACTCCTTGCCAGAGGATGTTGTGAAGATGAGGACTTTAACTGGGTTCAAAAAAGAACTAGATAAATTCATGGAAGATAGGTCCATCAATGCTTATGAGCAGGGCTCGACAAAGTATTGAATCTACTTGCCCGTGGCGAGTAGATTTCAGCCGGGCGCCCTGTTCATTTGCAGTGCGCGCATGCACAATGTGGGTTTTGCGCATGCGCAGTGCAGGGCTGGCGAGCGGCTTTCGCCATCCTTTGTCAAGCCCTGCTTATGAGCCATGATGAATAGGAACAGTTTCCCTGGCCTCTGTTTGTCTGAAGCTGTGAATGGGTGACAGGGAAGGGATAACTTGATGATTACCTGTTCTGTTCATTCCCTCTGGGGTACCTGGCATTGGCCACTGTCAGAAGATGGACATTCAGTCTGACCCAATATGGCCGTTCTTATGTAGATGTTTTGTATTCTTATGTAGATGTTTTTGTATACTGGGCTAGATGGACCTTCAGTCTGATTCAGTATGGCCGTTCTTATGTAGATATTTTGTATTTCACCAACAGTACAGTTTATTTCAAGTGCATTGTGAAAAGCCAGGACAACAGAGCAGAATAGGTCTGATCACTTTAAGAAGTTACAATTTGGTGGGACCATTTCAGAAATCATTGATTTAGGAGAGATATAGTTTATGGAATCTTCACTATGTATGTTTTTGCTTTTGATCTAATATGGTGACTAGCTGCACAGATATTGTGTTTAATTATCTTATTTATTCATTAACAAGCATCAAAGGACCTATTCAGTCCTATTTTTTAAAATTGCACACACTCTAACACCAGCTGCCAAAGCATTTGTTTAAGACAAGACCTCCCAGTTGTTTTTCAGGGGGACTGTGAATCAGCAAAAACAGTTTTGGCTGCTACTCAACCCAGTGAAAAGCTGTTTAATGGTTCTTCTGAAATACATAGTTTACTTAATGTCAAAGGATAATACATTTCTAACAGACAGTACTGATAGGCCAAAACCAGAATTATCTAGAAGAGGACTTTGCAAGACATTTTGAGCAGAGAGGAAAAGGGATCTGAAGAAGAATGGAACCTAAGCAGCACCTGGAACCCTGAGCCCTTTAAATCTCCAACACATCAGTTCTGAGCACCACTTAGGGCTGCCTGGAGTGTGCTCCAGACTGTGCTAGGAGGCCCCACAGTCTAGAACTTGCTGAAGGCTGGCTGCCCTTGGCCCCGCCCCTTCATCCTGAGGCCCTGCTCCTTCCAGCATAAACCCTACCCCCTCTCCACACACACTGACCTTGTCCAGGGGTCTGGCATGGCTGTCAATTTGCCTGACCTAACTACATTACCTTAAGCACTATGCCTCTCATGAAAGTACAGCTATTAAGTCAGTGTACTTGGTGAGTTATATTTGCGGAAGCTACATTTTAGTGTAGACACAGAGTTAGATCTACATAAGTTGCTTTACATCAACCTAACTCTGTACTGGAGACCAGGCCTAAGACAAAGTTTTGATTGCCTTTAAATGGAAGGAGACTGAACATGGTTTGCTGATGGGTCTTTGATGATATAACCCAGCACAAATCCTTGTGCAGGGCCTTGGAAATAAAAAGTCAGCAGGGGGAAGAGATTACCGTATGCAAAGGATCAAAGCCTTAGTTGTATGGGGAATGTTATCAATGTGTTTCTCTGTGTTCTCATTTTCTCAGAAGCTGCTTGTAGAAGGAAAAGAGCCCAAACTACTTAATCAGCTAAAGCTTGTCAGATCCAATTGTTCTGTTCAGCTGAGCTCTCTGGCAGCTCTGATAACTCTATCAGCAAATTAAGTGGAGTTTCTAACCTATGGATTTGTGCCAAAATCTGAGGTAGCGGATGAGGGAGGTCCTGTGGGCACTGTTCTTGAAATAGATAATGCCTCTAGGAATGCAGGAGGCAGAGGTGCCTCAAAACTGTTGCTAGCTGGAAAAGGCACAATGTAAAAGTGGACGCGGGATGTGATCATCCTTTGCATCACCTCTTAATCTAGAACAGAGGTTTTCAAACTGTGGGGAGCACCACCTTAGAGGGCTCAGAGGAACATTCAGAAGGGCAAGCTGCAAAACCAGACAGTTAGCACTGCCTGGCCCCGTTTGGGGGCAGGACCATCACCTTCACCTGCTGGCTCATCCTGAATGTTGTTAAATGGAAGGGAGGGTGAACCCTGCTGTAGTGCCAGGGGGAGTAGTTTCCTCTGGGCAGAGCCGTGCTTCCAGAGCGGAAGAGTGTCCTCTGCCCTGGGAACAGGCACGGGACATTCACTGCAAGACAGTCTGCAAAGCAGGCAGCATAAGGTTGCCAACTCACCTGGCGACACCAGGTGTCTCCCAGAATTGAGCTTCATCTCCCAGAGGCTACTGCAGCCAATGTGGGAGACTTTAGCTCACTAATAGTCTGGTGGTGCTCTGCACACAAACTCCCTCCTGCAGTCCCCACCCCACACCGAGGCTCCCTCTCAGACCTGCACCCCACACTGCCTCCTCCACCTCAAGCCCTTGCCCCAGCCTGGAGAAAGTGAGTGCGGGTGGGGGTGTGAGTGACTGAGGGAGTGAGTCAGGGGGTGGCCTTCGAGAAGGAATGGGACAGGGCAAGAGTGTTTGGGATGTGATAAAATGGTTGATAACCTTTAGGCAGCAGGAAAAAAGATGTGCCCCATGTAGCAGGGAGTGTGGCTCAGTCTGCAATCAGCCGCCCATGCTGCATGGGCACACAGTGAATGCTAGCTGCAAGAGGACCCGCTGAGATTTGAAGAAAATTCTTTGTACATTCTGAACAGTTATTTTCCTTTAGATCCCTCTCCAGCAATTGTTTTGATGACTATCAATTGTAGTCCGTCCTGCTTCTGTTCTCTAAATATACATCCCAAGTATGTATATATATATCTTCAGTTATGATGGAGCTACAAAGGATCCATTAGAAGGACTAATCATATTGTAAGTTCCCAGAGCACAGTGAAAGAATCCTTCCTGCTGCCTGATTTGTATTAAAAAATGCAGGAAAATAATCTTATTTCCTTCAAGTATTTGTATTCAAAGGGTAGGATCTTCAGCAGATATCAAGCATTAAGCAGAAAGTATGGATAGCATCAGATAATCACAACCCTTGACCTTGGGAGGTATGAACTGCAGCCAAAGGGGGCAATGATAATTACATTTCCTAGAGTCTTTTTTTTTTCCAGAGAAAGCATCTATTCCAGAGGTGGGAAACCTCAGGATGCAGGTCCCAGCTTGCCTGGATCGAGCCCCTGAGGCTCAGAGTCCCTCCACCCCCCTCCCCGCCGTAGCATTGAGGAGCGCGCACTGGTTCTCCAGCCCTCTTGCTGCCCCATTTTGGGACTGGAGGAACACACATCTACTAGCCTGGGGCCCCACAGGCTCTGGTGTGGGAGGAGAATGCGGAAAGTGTGTTTCTCCTTCTCACTTGGGGGCCATGTCAATGAGGGCTTTTTTTCTCACTTGTGTGGTATGCAGCCCCCAACTGATTTTTCTGTTGGTCAGTGGCCTCCAACCTCCAAAATATTCCCCACCCCGATCTATACTTTGGGGGTTGAAAAAACCAATGGAACTAGCATTTTAGAGTAGTTAATCTTAGAACACTAGAACTAGAAGGGACATTGAGAGGTCATCAAGTCCAGTACCCTGCCCTCATGGCAGGATGAAGCACCATCATCCCTGATAGATGTCTATCCAACCTGCTCTTACATATCTCTAGTGCTGGAGATTCCACAACCTCCATAGGCAATTTATTCCAGTGTTTAACCATCCTGACAGTGAGGAAGTTTTTCCTAATGTCCAACCTAAACCTCTCTTGCTGCAGTTTAAACCCATTGCTTCTTGTCCTATCATCAGAGGCCAAGGAGAACAATTTTATTCCCTCCTCCTTGTAACACCCTTGTAGATACTTGAAAACTGCTATCATGTCCCCTCTCAGTCTTCTCTTTTCTAAACTAAACAAACCCAATTCTTCCAGTCTTCTCCTATAGCTCATGTGGGAATGCTTTGTCTGCACTGAGCAATTCATTTAATGAGCTTCAGATCCTTTCAAAATGACCAGTTGTCAAGCAGAATGTTCCCTCCAAGCATATGATGATAGTTTTGGCTAGAGTTTTTGCATCAAGCACCATATAATGGTATCTCCTCCTGCCTAGCCAAGAGATCTCGAGAACCCCAGGAAGCAGGGTTCAGGCCGGTCCCTAGTTGAAAGGCCAAGTTACAATACTCTTCTCCAGGGATGAGCAATAATTTTCGATGGGGGGGGCACTCCAAGAATTTGGTTAGTGCTCAAAGGCTGCGTTCTTCCATGATATTAATGAAGGAGATGCAGGGTCTGAGATGGTTGGGTTCAGAAGGGACCTTGGGATAAGGGACTGGGTGCAGGAGGGGGTCTGGGTGAAGGAGGGGATTGTGACCTGGGGTTGGGGATGGAACTGCAGGAGGGAGTGCAGGGTCTAGGGGGCGTAAGGGTGCAGGAGAGGATTCTGACGAAGGAGGAATGCAGGGCCTGGGATGGGGTTGTGATCTGGGTCAGGAGTGCAGGAGGAGTTTCAAGGTTTTGGGCTGTGACCTAGGGAAGGAGCTTTGGGTGCATGGTCTGGGAGAGGTTATGGATGGAGGGGGGACAGACGGTTGGGAGAAGGGCAGGGCTGGAGTGCCAGAGGCAGGTTCTGGTTGGAAAACATTTAACTGGATGGCTCCCAGCCAGCAGCCCAGCAGGTTCCCCAGTCTGGCTCCCTGCCTTCCATGGCTACTCAGAGCAGCCAGCTGCAAGGGCCATATGTGCACTTCTGAATGCTGTGAGCCTACAGAGAGAAGGAAGAGGCACTTCATGAGCTGCCTCTCCTGCAAACAGACAGTTCCCATTGACTGGTTTCCAGCCAGTGGGAGCTGCCAGATTATTCTGGGGGTAGGGGCAGCATGAAGTTTCTCTTCCCTCTCCCCCAGGCTTTCAGCATTCACAGCTGCTTCTCTGAATGCTATGTGGGGACAGGGCAGGCAGGGTGTGTGTTGTAGGCTACATCCAGTGGCTTGGTGAGACACATCCAGCCTATGGGCCATATTTTGCCCAGTCCTGCTCTTCTCAGTGCATAAATAGGCTTTCCCTACAGTGCAGCATGGCTTTGTGCTAAGTTCAGTACAGATAGTGTACAATACTAATAGTCCCACAGTTTCTAAAACTTGAGTAAATTCTAAAGTCCAGTGAGCTACATTTCAGCTGTTTACAGTTGCCCTCATTATGTATGAGACTTGATCTTATTCTGGCTAAGATCCAGCCTTGAAACTTGACCGCTGATGAACTAGAAAATAACTTGTTTCTTGTTAGCCCTAGCAAAGATCTTTGACTCCCAGCCTAGTATGGCTAAGTCTAAGTGACTCTCTCTTTAACTTCTGATAAAACATGGAGCTTGAAGCCACTTTGAAAGAGGCTTTTATCTTTCCCTTTGAATATGATTCTGCTGCTGAACTGATAGTTTTGGAGTCTCTGAGGTTTTCTCTTTAATGGCAGTGTGTGTGTGTACCCTTTCAATATGATTCTACTGCTGAAATGATAGTTTTGGAGTCTCTGAGGTTTTCTCATGTGTGTGTGTGTGTGTGTGTTTTGAGGGGAGGATTTACAAGTTTCCCCACCCAGTCTGCCAATGTCCCTTAACTCTGAATGAAAGAACTGCTAGGCTGAAGAACAAAAGTTGCCATATCCATTCATGCTAGTCATTGCTAATTATCACACGAATATCTTCCACAAGAACTGAACCAAACAACTAATTCGTTTCATTTGTAATAGTGAGTGGATGGCAGAATTATCAGGTGCATGTTGCAGCTCTCTAAACTGGGACTCTCTGGTCTAGCAATATCCATGGTCTGGCAGGACCACAGATGTTCCTGAATCAGAAAGTCCCAGCAGCTGGGAGTCCAGTGGCAGGAAGGCCAGCAGCCAGCTCCCTGACAAGCTAGGAGCCCAGCTGGGCTAGCAGCAGGGAACCCTGAAGCTGGAATCCAGTCGAGGCCAGCAGGCCAGCAGCAGCAGGGTCAGTGTCTGGCAGCCCAGCTGGAGCTGGGGCCTGCAGCAGCAGGGCCAGCATCCAGCAATGGGGTCAGGGCTGGCAGCCCAGCTGGGCTAAGGCAGGGGGGCCATCTGGGGCCGACAGCGGAGCCAGTGGCCATGAAGTGGTGGGGGCTGGGGCTGGGAGCATAGCTGGGCTGGAAGCCAGTGTTAAGTGTCTGGAATTGACCTCCGCTAGGCCAGCAAACTCCCACATTTAGGACCGGTCAGGTCCTGAGAGTGCAAGACCAGGGAGGTTTAACCTGTACTCCTTAATTGGTTCAGATTTAAATGACCACAGGACAAAATGCTCTCTAGCCCTTTAACAAAAATTGAACTGCCTTCTCTCTTGTTTTATTTTACTCTGTTAAAAAAAACTTCTACCAGATTTCTTTCGCAATAAACCACTTATGTTATGAAAAGTGCATACATTTCAATCTCCTGCTCATACAGGATGGAATTTACTAGCACAAGACCTATACACCATGGAAGCCCTATTCTGAGGTCCTAAAATGGAATGTAAACAGAGTAATGGCTTGTGATGATCTGCTGAGGAATGAGTTTCACTCAGAAGGACCTTATGGATGAAAACATAAAGATAAGAATGAACGATTCTGAGCTAGTACCATATGCCATTTGTGCACTTCCCCGCTCCCCCTTTCCTTTTGGTTACATTTAATAATGTGTTACCCCTTCTTAGTATATTTTATATCATTGAGTAATGCCAAGAATGACATCAACTGCCATTAAAAGTGTTTCACATTCTCAATTGTAAACATTAATTTTGCTCAGTTTCCAGACATAAACTCAATGACTTCCAAAGACATTCTGAGTTCACATGCTTTTTCCTAAACTTCCTGTCCCCTCTCCTCCAACCCTGTAATAAAGTATACTTAATGGATCTCCTTGGAGAGCAGTAGGTTGCAATGATGATCTGTAATGAATATCGGATTTCTCTCCACCACTCAGATTGTACTTTGTCCCCTTTCTGGCAACACTGTTGAAGAATGAATTGTTCTGCTGAGGGATCACTTTGAGGTAGTATGATGGAGGCAGCCAGTGTTGCCTAGTCATCAAGCTACCTGCCACGTGGCATGGCTCTTTCAGGGTCTGATCGTGACCTAAGGTAGGTAAAGCTAAAGGGGAAGTAGCTCTGGGAAAGAATAATGATTGGAGTAGGAATCTTATCACTGCTCTTTTAAAGGACTCAGAGCCTTGCAGAGGGGGTGGGGCAAAGTTCCCGTCACACCCAACCAATAAAAAATGAACTGACAAAAGAAGAATGCAATTGCAGTGTGAACGTTCCTCAAGTTTTGTCGGAAAAACAGCCGTAGTGTAGATATACCCTGGCAAAAGGAGGTTGCTGTGGGTCCCTGAGTTAACAGGAGGAAGATAACATCAGGGGTCTGTCTGCTGAACCCTCCCAGCCTGATGCTAGCACTAATTAGGGGGAAGGGCTAGCTGGGGAAAAGCTGTGTCATGCTGTACAGCTGACCTAAAGTCTAAAACCTACTCCAAGGAGAAGAATTAAGAGGGTTCTATATTAAGGAGAGCGACAGAAAGATTAATTGAAGTGCAGCCTGGCTCGAGGAGGAGATGTGGTCTCCTGAAGAGTGGAGGAAACTGACCAGTACTTTTACATTGGCGCAGAGAAGCTAAACAAAAGACTTACCTTTAGTTAAAACTACCTATAGTTATAAGACTATTTATGCAAAACAAATCCAAAGAGGCACAAATGCAGCCAAAGTGAAATAGTTCAAGAATAAATTTGTTCTACAGTGCTATTTGCCCAGTTTTGCCTGGGTCCTAGTAGAAGCCTCTAAGTGCATGTTCAGGAGCACATTGTAATTACAGTTACAGAACAGTTTTGTTTTCCTCATAAAGCATGTAAACCAGGGGTGGGCAAAAAGGCCTCTGTGGGCTGGATCTGGCCCACCAAGCAGGTTGATCTGGCTCACAGAGGCCCTGACACTCCCCTCGTCCACAGGCCAATTAGGGTCTTGGGGATGGAGGAAGTGCATGAAGTTTCCTCCGCCCTGTCAGGAGTGCATGGTGCACCACGTGTTCCTGGCAGGGCAAGAGACTTCGTGTGCTCCCCAGCCCCCAGACCAATCAGGGTCTGGAGGTTGGGGGAAGCTCAAGAAGTTTCCTCCACCCTGCCTCCACCCTGCCAGGAGTGTGCAGCACTTAGAAGCACCATGTGCTCCTGGCAGGGTGGGAGGAGACTTTGCACGTTCCCCCACCACCAAGCCCTGATTTGCCTGGGGGGCAGAAGGGAGAGTGCACAAAGTCTTCTCCCACCACCAGGGGCATGGGCACCTAAGGGGAAACCTCTGGGGTGGGGTAGGGGCCAACACTTCACGTGCTCCCACACCTCCAGAACAATCATGGTCTGTGGGTGGGGAAGGAGGAAAGTATTCTGGCCCCGCCCCTTCTTCTTGAGGCCCCACCCCTTCCGGTGCACCCCGGGGCCATTTCAAAAATTTCTGATTTGGTCCCTGGCAAAAAATTATTGCACACTCCTGGTGTAAACCTTATAATGGCCATACTGGGTCAAACCAAAGGTCCATCCAGCCCAGTAGCTTATCTGCCGACAGTGACCAGTGCCAGGTGCCCCGGAGAGGGTGGACCGAAGACAATGATCAAGCAATTTGTCTCATGCCATCCCTCTCCAGCCTCTGAAAACAGAGGCCGGGGACACCATTTCATCCCCTGGCTAGTAGCCTTTTATGGACCTAACCTCCATGAAAAAAGTGAAAAACTGGAAGTATAAGAGACAAATGATAACTTTTCAATCTACTGTTTGCTCTGAGAGCACTCAGTTTCTGACCTGTTTAAAGGTACAATGGATCCAACACTGCTATTTTGAGTAGGGAGTACTGCTAGGTGTTAGCCAAATAGACTTCAAGTAGCACAATCAGAACCAGCACTCTTGAAAAGACGTAATTCAGAGTAACAACACACTATGGCCATGTCTATACTAATGGATTATGTCAGATTTACTAAATTCGACTTCTGGACACCCAATTTTACAAATTCAAAGTTTTGTGTCCTCACTACAGGGAAGAATCGAATGTAGTCTATGGCAGGCTTAGTTAATATGGACACGCCACCTCGGATGCAGAGCCCCAGGAAGCACTCTGGGGAGCTGCAGGAAGTCTCCCAGGGTATGTCTACACTAGCCCCCTAGTTCGAACTA
>CM057846.1:49359928-49371706 GCA_030068395.1 Apalone spinifera | reverse complement strand
ATGCCTACATTAGCCACCCTAGTTCGAACTAGGGGGCTAGTGTAGACATACTCCCTGAGGCTAATTAGTTCGAATTAGTGGCACCAGAGTGTCCACACTAATGTTATTTCAGACTTACAAATTTGGGAATAGCATTATTCCTCATGAAAAGCAGGACTACAGAGTTTGAATTCCATGGCCCCTTATTCCAGCATAACAGGCTTAGTAGTGTGGACACATTTCTTACAAATTCGACCTTGGGGGGCTAATTTCAGACTAAGGCCCTGGTGTAGACCAGGCCTATGGGATCAGAGAAAGGCCAGATAGTTCAGTAACTGAATAATCCAGAAATTTCTGCATGTCCTATTATCTAGCACTATACCAGTGTTTCTCTAACTGTGCGCCGCGGAGCCCCAAGGCTCTGCAAGACATCTCCAGGGGCTCTGCGAGGTTGACAAACTGGAACCAATGATAGGTACAACACATACAATCAGTGGACTGCTGGGGCTCTGCATAAACTTTTACGCATGTAAAGGGCTCCAGAGCCCAAAATGTTTGAGAACCCTTGCACTATACAATTTCTTCCAAACTCGTCTGTCTCATTTGCAGCAGAATAAGCCACAGAAGGAGGATAGGTACACTCCTGCAAATCCATGGATATTCACTTTGTATCTGTGGTAAATGACCAGTGGATCCAGTCTCTTGTAGAGGTATTAACAGAAATCCACAAGAAAATAGGAGAAAAGTTGGGTATCGACATCTGTGGACGTCAATATGGATATCCATGGCTCATTTTTGCAGATGCAGATACAAATGTTGTACCTAGAACCCTGTAAATTTGCAGATATCTGCTTTATATCCATGGGTATCCACATCCATGGATGTCGATGCAGCTGTCCGCAGCTCATTTTGTGGATACAGATGCAGATGCGGATACTAATTTTGTATCCTCACAGGGCTCTAAGGGTGCAGGTGGGAGTTGAATGTAAAGAAAAGGGAAAATGTGATTTCTACCATAAGCTGTCCTAAGAGTCAGGGCTGTGTATTTTCAGTTGGTCACCATATAGAGCAATTGCACACAAACATACACTAACTTTATTTCCATATTTTCCCCTTCATGACTTAGCTATCTCTGGAGGGTCAAACTCTGCCCTCCCGTATTCTAAGGAAACCCTAGTGAAACCTAAATAGTTACAAAGAACAGAATTTGTATCAAACAACTAACTAACTTGTTCCAAATTGCTAGGGATTTATCATGTCACCTCATACTAAACCTTAGGAATAAAAGACTCTAGAGAAATCAGATATTACTATTAGTGTCAGATGGTGTCAAACTACAGCATCACATGACACCAAATCCAATGAGCAAAATACTATAGAAAAACAGTGTCTCAACTCTGGGCAACTGCATTTGTATTCCCCTTTTGGGTCCCTGGAGGGTACTCAGTCAGGACTCCAGGCTCCTTTGCAAAAACCCACATCTCTCCTCCTCCTGGTGGGGGTGTTTTCCAGGCTGTGCTGTTCCCTTCCTTATGCTGTGGCATCCCAAGCAAGCAAGTTTTCCTAAACAGGCTAGCATTAGTGTTTTGATTTCTCTTTGAAGGCTATGAACAGCTGTAATTGACAGAAGTTATAAGCTAATACAAATCCCTTTATAAACAAGCACATTTATTAGGTGAAAGTATTACAGAGAAAATGTATTAAAAACAATAAACAAACCTTCTCACAAGCTAATCATCTTATCAGAGTTCACTGCCCCTTTCCACCAAACTTCAGCAATGGCTCTGATAGAAGTTAGTCCTTTAAACCCCACATAGGTTTTTTTTGTGGTTACAATTTCATAACAGCTTCAGCTCAAGACAAGCACACGGATTAATTTTTCCTTTTTTACAGCGTGGGCCTTCAATCTTCAGATTCTAGGAACGGGTAACCGGCAGACAGTAGTCCTTTCGTCAGGCCATAGCTCCAAAAGCCTATGTTTTTGCATGGGAAGGTAGGAGGAATTTGTGTTCACGTCCATCTAATTCCCTGTTTCACTTCACCTGTATTGTCCTACAAAACAAATCTCGTTTGCCATATTTTTCAAAATAGATTTTTGCACACCGAGGCCCACAATAATACATAATCTTTGCATTTAATAAAATGGACACCAGAGATACTTATATTTTATTCAATAAGATTTTCCAAGGATGTTGCAGGAAATTATCATCTGTCACATACAACACAGTGTTTAACATCTTCAGGGTCTTGTCTTTTTACTTGCCTGTAAAGTGCCATGTCCCACAGTAGGACTGTATAAATAAAAGCAATATTTGAAAGATTTTTAAAATTCAGGTATAAGCCTGCTGAATATGTTTAAAATTAAACATAGACCAATAATAGACTGCAACCACCTCCCTTTTTAAGACAATAAACATTCACAGCACTATGCTTTTAAAACAGATATACACAGGAAAAGCTTTTTAAAGCTTAAAGCGTACTATGAACTACAGTCCCAACTTGTGGCAAAGGTGAAAAATTCACTTTTGCAACATATACAGGCAAATAACAAATTGCATGGGATCCATTCCTAAGAGACAGGAATTATAAATGTCTTTGTTGAGGACAATACCAAGACAGCTCCACCAGATTAACAGTAATAGCAGAGGGTCACATGCTCAGCTGTATTGTATAGTATTAGATATCAGTTCAAATAGCACCTAAAATTCACCACTCCTTTTTCCAAATTTAGATGAGGGGAGATTGATCCAAATTTGATGCTTGGATCAGATCCAAACAGGAACTTTTGATTCTAGAAGCTGTTTCAGATACAGTCCAAGGAAGCAAATTTTGCAGGATTTCAATATCTTTGTCTGAAATGTTATGGGTACAGGGCAGAAGAAGTTTGATGTTGAACTCGAACCCAAACTGAATTTGAAATCTGATTGTATTCCACAACCTTGGCCCATCTTAAATATAAAGGATACAGAAATTATGTTCTCAGCGGGCAAAAGTTTGTCAACCATTCTTCCAAATCCAATTGCATGAAGTTTACACCTGCTGATCTATATGGCTATGTCTACACTGGGGGGGGGGGGGGGGGGGGGGGGGGGGGGTTGGAAGAGGCAATGCAAATTAAGCGCTCATTTGCATTTTCTCACACTTGATTTGCATAAGCTCGTCCGATATTTTTTGCGCAAGAGCTTTTTGCACAAAAACTAGCAGTATAGATGGACCTGTTTTGCGCCAAAAAAACCCTTTTGCACAAAATCTGTATAGCTCCTTTTTTGAGGCATAAGGATCTTGCACAAAAGAGTTTTTTTGCACAAAATGGATCCATCTACACTGCTAGTTTTTGCGCACAAACCTCTTGTGCAAAAAGCATCGGTAGCAATTATGCAAATGAAGTGCGAGACAATGCTAATGAGTGCTTCATTTGCAGTGCCTCTTCCGCAAAAAAACCCTAGTGTAGACATAACCTATATGAATTTCAGGTTCAAAATCTCCCAAACTCAAAGCAAAACTCAGCCAAATCTACCAAACTTTGCCAGGATGGCTGTTAAAACCATGTAAAATCATTATATTTCAGATTGATTCTGTCATCCTAAGTTCACTTGTATCTTGGCTGAGGTTCACTAAACTAATGGAACTCTGTGAACCTGACCCTGGTATCAAGCATCTATTCTGCAAAAAATTTTCAAAGACCTCTTTTGTATGGTGCTTTGTTTCCGTGCACCACCTACTGGGTATTATCTTTATGTGCAATAGTAGTACAAAAAGAGCTAGCTAGACACGTGTGCTGTATTCTGACTGCTTCCATTGGTTTGCCTCATGCATATATGATCTTATAATAATGAAGAAGATAACACCAGTCATGAGGGTAGTTAATAATTTAGAATGACACAAATCCCTGTGGTATGACAGAAATCTTGTCTTTTGCTTCAGGTTGCCATTCCATTACTCTGATCACAGACGCATGTGGAGAGTGAAAAATCAAATCAGACATTACTGTATTTATAAGACGAAAAAGAACTTAGTAAAGGCTTAACATGTGCTTCAATCAAGATAGTCTATAAAGCCTGCCAGAGAGACATGCCAACTAACAGCAACTTTTGACCCTGATTTTTTTGGCTTCGTTGCATCTTGGCACTTCAACAAAATGCAGGCTCAGCACTCCAGTGGAGACAACTGATTGGAGCAGAGTTTAAGAGTTTTTGGAGGAAGCCAACTGCTCTTGTTAGATGATTAAAAACCCTTATCTTCAGAAGTTGTATAACAAACTCATGTCAAATTATTCACCTTTGAAATGTAGGTCAAGGAATAGTCTGAACAATAAAAAAGGTAAAAGATTGTGCATTTAAAATCTTTTGTGCATTTTAAAATCTAAGTCAACATTTTTTCCATGGGAAAGTGTTGTCTAAAGCTTTGAAAAACTGTGTTATTACAAAAAGTCATTTTCCATTTTAGAACTCTAGTACCAATTCTATATCCCATTCTGGTATTTTGATTGTACTTTGGCAGTGCAAAGGAATCATAAACCCAGTGAAACCAAACCAGCCCTCATATACATTCCTGCACCAAAGAAGGGCTTGGGAGTAATGAAGAATCAACCCTTTTTTCCTCTGATCAGTGGTATGATAGGTGGTAAAATAGTTTTTAATGTTGAACAAAATCCTCTTCTCTCTGTTTTCATTGAATATCATTCTTTATCCTCTCCTGACAATCAGTGAGGAGGAAAAGAACAGGACCTCACACAGTGAAAATCCCTCCCTTGTACATAAGATTTTCCTATGAAAAATGTCCTGTCATTAACTATAAAAGAGGACTTTTTCCAGAGCCTAAGAAAATATTTCTTCTTTTCCTGCTTCTTTGACTTCTAAGGTCCTTGGCATGACAGCCAGAGCCCTGTCCTGTAGAAAATGGCACACAGATGTGGCTCAATTTCTGTCTTTTTGAAGAAGCTTTTGAGCATCTAAAAAAACAACCCAACAGTACATATATTGGAGAACAAAAGGCAAGGCAATGGCCTTGATCATGTTAGGTGTTTCTAGCTGGGCAAAATCCTGCCATTCTTATTCATGAAAATGTGTGTTGAACTCAGCTCTGAGGAATGCAGGGTTATCTCCAGAAGGGGTGCTTTTCTAAAATATCAATGTGTATTTAACTTTTTATTGTGCGTTCATGTGCTTCTGTGCACTTTTAGGCCCTAAACATTGTCAGGAAAATGCATTTGATTCAGAACACTGACACAGGGCAGTGTATGGACTAGAGTCTAAGAAGACCTAGATTTAGGCCAAAAATCCAAAAGATGGATCCAGGTTCCAAACATATATGTTCAGATCTGGGAATGTATTTGGCCCATTATGAAGACAACTTCTAAAATTCATATCTAGATCTAAGTTCATGGCTTTGGCTCAGGACCCTCTCCAGTAAGAACACACTTTCTATTATAGCAGTCATGCATGGGAGCTGCCTCCTTTGATCAGTGATTAAATGGTCTTGTCATAAACTAGACTAGGTTGTGATTCAGTAGTCATCAACACTTTTATTTGATTCTTTGATTTATCCAGTGTCAATCCCAGGCTCTAGGCACCTGAAAGCATTTAAAACATACAAGTTACTCCAAAATTTTAAATCACCAGTTCAATTATCCAGGTATCAGACTGCTTTGTTAGAGGTCACTGGGCCATGAGACTCAACAAGGTTGTCCCCAGATCACGCCACCTGAGAACCCGCATCTTTCCCAAATGCTAAGTGCAATCATTTTTTTTACATCCTCTGAGTAACTATCCATTTATCCCAGTTTACTCAAAGAAAAATATAGATTACCTAGTCTAGTGCTTTGATGGAATCTTACAATTTACCTAATTTTCACAACAATGCTCTAAAGGAGAATCCTGTCTTCATAAACTAAGCTGTTTCTATGACCAGATTATCACATTGCCCTCAGTCACAAGTGAAATCTGTATGAAACATTCATCGTTGTTTATTTATACTTCTACAGCTTAAAATGATGAGATAAAAGAGAATGATTAGATATGCACATTCCAACTGTCCCACAGAGACCAGAGTCACCCCCCCCACCCATTTTGTATCTATATTTTATTTTAAAAGCATTTTGAAGCCAAGAATGTGAAGATTAACCAAATGCAAACATGTTAGTAACGTTTTGTTTTACATAGTTCTATAAATATACTTATCACTGTTTAAACTATGACTGAATATATTGTACAGTCATATGAAATACATATGTTTTGGAGGACAGAAAGAAATAATTATGTGAAACAAAGACCGGAAACACTTTCTTATCTGGGTAGTGTTAAGTTTCATAGAAATACAGGAATGGTCCATCTACTCCATTATCCTGTCTTTGACAGCAGATGCTTCCAACGTACAAGAAAATCCAAAATAGGTTGTTATTGAGGCTACATTTTAGTCACGGGTATTTTTAGTAAAACTCATAGACTGGTCACCCTCAGTAAACAAAAATTCACAGTAATCAAGGTTCAATACCAGCTGGGAGAGATTTACCGCTTTCTTCTCAGCAGGGACCTGCTATTGTAACTGATGGAGAAGTGCCCCTCCCCCAGCCAGGCAGTTCCATGCGCTGAGCCCTGAACCCCAGCTCATTAAGCAGCTGCAGAACTGTTTTAGGGGGAACCTTGCCTGTGACCTGTCCATGACTTGTACTCCATACCCCTGACTAAATGTTGGGTGCTGGAGTGGCAACTTGCGGATGCTGGGCGGGGAGAGTGACTCACAGCCTGGAAACACAAAAAGTGCTGAGGGAGCAGTGGTGCATGACCCAGGATCCCTACAGGTTTTTGGGGTGGGGAGGGCAGCAGCAGCCCAGGACTTCTGCTGCTACTGCTACTGGGGGCCAGAAGGGCACAGTGGCATGAGATCCCTGCTGCTGCTGGGTGATAAGAGGGCACAGCGGCCAAAGACTGTCTCAGTAGCAGGCAGTGTGGCTGGCCAATGGGCTACCCAACCTGCTCAGGCAGCTTTGGGCTAACTTCATTAGCCACTGCAGAAGCCACAGAGGTCCCAGAAAGATAAGGAATCCATAACTTCTGTGACAGACTTGTGGCCTTTGTCATTATGTAAAAATCTGACCATGAGGGAAATTTCTCTCTGACCCCAAGAAGATAGTTGCATTAAAACACATTGTACTGCTGGAGATGCCAACCTTTGGCTCCCAAATAAAGTATGAATCTCTGATTCCAATCTTTAATAAGTGCCCAGGAGTTAGGTTTGCAATGATCCCTATTTTGACCACTCCCATTTTGGGGCCCTCTGGGTTGTTTCAAGTAGGAAGAGAAATTGGTGATGAAGTCTAGTGCTCTCTATCATATTCATATTTTGCCTTGAAGTGAGCTCTCACAGCAAATGTTGCAACACATTTTCACAAGAACTACTTATAATCATGGCACCTTTAGCTTGTATGTATTTCCACTCCTTAAAAAGGCTTCACTGATAAAATGTTAGGTGTCCATTTTGATTTGTTTAACTAAATAGTGTAGCTAAGGCTGTGAATATAATAAAGAAGTATTTTTATGGAGAAATTGCAACTGGCAAGAGGTGTGGTATGTTGCCCATTGAATGCATGCATGACTCATTTACTGAGCAATCCCTAAACATCTTCAATAAAGAAAGCTGTGTGTCCATTTTCACTTAAAAAATAGAAACTTATTTATTCTCAACCCTCTATAAAGCAGGAATTTCTGACTGTTATCCACTGACCTGTGTTTTTGTGCTCTAATGTTCTGAGTAATTGTTCTGCTTCGAATATACTGGCCTTTCAAAGATGAATTTGGCCAGGGTGCAACAGTATGGCTGGTCAGCATTGCCAAGCAATTTTGCCTCTCTGTTTTATGAGTAAGACTCTAGCTTTATTAGAGCTTTTTCTATTTTTGTTTTAATGTGCTGGGTTTGTGTATGTTTTGATGTGCACTGCAATATGTTTGGTTTTATTCTCTTCTGTGAAAGATAAAATTTAATCAGCAAGTTTTTTCTTTTGGTTGCTCTGGCAATAAGACTCTCAAAATGCTTAATGATCAAAAATAATAATAAAAAATAGAGTGCCATCTCAGTTCTATTTTTGGCAAGTTTGTCAATGTGTTTATGAAGCCAGAGTTCTGAAAGTCTCCAACTTGTGAGTTCTGCAGCAATGATAAGACAACCTTATAAACTAGATTTAAGCATTTTAAGCTGCTTATGGCCCTGTAATTTAGGAAGCACTGCTTTGTGGACACCCCTTCCCAGCAATTACTATGTTCACAGCCCACCTTGAAAGATTAAGTTGGGGCCCATTTTTTCCCAGATCCAGTGATAAGCATCTTGTTCCCTATCTGACTGATGTTAAATACGCCACCATCTTAGCTCTGGTCTACACTAGGACTTTATTTCAAAATCACCCCCCTTAGGTTGAATTTATAAGTGGAATACCCTCACTACCAAGCCCATTATTTTGAAATAACAGGCCGCTTATTTCAAAATCTGGACTCCTGCTTTTCTCGGGGAGTAACACTAATTTTGAAATAGCTATTTCAAAATATTGTTAGTGTGAACACTCCGGTGCCCCTCTTTTGAAATAACTACCCCCAAAAAGTAAATCAAACTAATTACTCCCCAGTCCTTCCTGGGGTTCTAAGTTGAGGTAGCATGTACACATTAACAGAGCCTGCCTTTGACTAATTTCGAGGCTTACCGGTAGTGGGGACATGCAATTTCAGTTTTCTTAAATTGGGAATTTTGAAGTCAAATTTAGTTCACACAAGGAAACTGTTTTGAAATAACATGACCTTAGGAAGGGGATAGGGATGTTAAAATTAGACTAATCAACTAATCAAATAGTTGATGGAATTTTCATCAACTATTTGATTAGTCAATAAGGGCGCTTCTGCTTTGAAATGTAGCAAGAGCCTGCCTGGCTGTTGTTACATTTCAAAGGTGGGAGCACCACCCAGTGTTCAACCTTTCAAAGGTATTGCATTTCAAAGACTGAAACACTGCATGGAGCCCGGGACCAGCAAAGGACTCCCACTGGTCCCAAGCTTCATGCAATACTGTTCTTGAGAAGGGAGCGACTTTCAGACTACATAAAACAGGTCTTATTGAGCATATGAACACAGCATAGGCACTCTCAAGGCATGAAGACCTGGCCTCCCTCAGCATAGCACATCTGAGTCTCCCCTGTATCCAGGTGGGCTCTGCCTGTTCCCCTGCCCAGTCCAGAAGCCCTCTCCTTCCAACCCAGCCTCAGATATCACTCTCCAGCAGCTCCTCTCCTGTCCTTTGCCTTTGTCCAGGTAATCAGGATCACCTGGGCCCCTCTCTTCTTCGCTTCTCACCCATCCTTTCTCCTATGTCTGGAATCAGCTGATCAGGTTACTGGGGTCCTCTCTCAACAGCTCACTGTCCTCCCTCTGTTTAGAATATGTGTGCCATCAGAGCTGGCCATCTTCTGGTCACCAGATCACCAGTCACTGGGGTCTCCATTCTCTAGGCCACTGTCCGAGGGCCTCAGTTTTATGCTGGTCCCTGTAATAACCAACTCCCTCTCCGCTCAACTTATTAAATTGGTAACACACAGGGACACTGAATGCCACCCCCACTGCAGGCAACCCCTCTGAGCCCCTCTTCAACACAAGGGTATAGCATGGACCCTACACTTCTTCATACCCATGCAGAGCCAGTTTTGCTGGCTGATATGGAAGAAAGGAGTGTTATGGCCATGCCCTCTGATGTATTATAGCTGACAATGAACAGGGAGTAGTCTTTGCATTCTGGAAAATACAAGTATTGCCACTGTGATTGGCCAGGTGCATAAGAATATGAAGCCCTTTGCATCCTTCCCTATCTCCTTGCACAGAGGCCAGTCACTATTTTGCCCACTGTGCTCTTAAAACTTATTTTAGGTGAACATGTTGCTGATAAAAATGGGTTTTGACCTTCTAGTCAAATTCCCTAATCTCAGTAATCATTCTCCTCTTCCCCACCTCTATTATTTGTGCTGCTCCTACATGACTGATTCAATGCATCTGATTTGTGCTTTTAAAACATGTATGTGGCTAAGCAGGAAGCAGACTGTGGAGAAACTATCAAGGTGCTAAGGAACAGATCTGCTAGTGTTGACATGGCTAGAAGCCTGGATCAGAGAAATTGAACTGCTAGCTATATGAGGAGAGTAAAAGGACCTAAAATCTTTCAGTGTTATTTTTTCCTAGTGTTTATATATAGTTCACTTCACCCTTTAAAACGTACTCTCCCTGTTTTTTTAGTAGATTGTAAGAGCAGCAGTTAAACACTAGTTCTACTTCTGAATAACTCAAAACATCTTTGTTCCATAATTTCCCAGGCAATAGCCCAATTGTGTGGTAGCTATTTCCTAGTCATATACATTCAATTAAAATGTAGCCATCTCTGATCCCACAGAAACATAGTACTGAGCCAAGAACTTGTGTAATGACTATATTGCAAAGAAATACGGTGTGCCCACAAAACTGTTAATAGCAATGGGTAACCAATGATGGTTCCCGGTGTTACTAAAAATAACTGAATATAATGTATTATGGAGTTGTGTTCATGTTCTTTTTATTTTGTACTATCCTAGATGCAGAGATGATCACATGAGATTATTTTTACATGGACAAGATTCTGCAGCAAACAATTCCTAAGGCCAAGAACCAAGGAAACAAGCAGTGACTGGAAGCCACTGTAGCTCTGGGAACTGCTGATATTGGGGAAAACAAATATTTTCAGTGCAAAAATAATCGTTGGTGTCAAAGGCACAACACTGGAATAAGCACAAATGTTTTAACAGTGAAAATAAGAAATTCTACAGTATCTTGCTTAAATGTAGTGCCAGTAAAAATGCAATTACATTCAACTTTGTTTCTTATTACTTCTCTCAAGCTTCTCTTCCCTGCCCTAAGTGTAAGCTATGATACTGCTATGGTATGGAACAGGCCTGGGCAAAACACCCTCCGCAGGCCGGATGTGGCCTGCCAACCCACCGGATCCAGCCTGCAGATGCTGTGGGGAGTCTCAGGCAGAGTCCCCTGCTTGCCCCACCCACACGTGCTGTTCAGAACAGTGGCTGCTGGGCCATTTGTGTTCCACAAACTTAAACCAGAGGGGAGGTGGGGATGGTGGAGCTCACCAAGTCTCCTCCCACCACCAGAGGAGCGCGGCACCTAAAGGGAACCACCATCAATTCAAAACAGCTGGCGGTTCTCTGTAGGCACAGCACGGGCAGAGGACAAAGACTACACATGTTCCTCCACCTCCAGGCTACGGGCAGGGGCAGGAGACAAAGACTTCACATACGCCCCCACCTCCAGGCCAATCAGAGTCTGTGGGAGGGAGAGCACGCAAAGTCTCCTGGCCCCACTGCTTCCACCTGATGTCCCACCCCTTTTGGGGTGGCCCATGAACACTTCTGAAATTTGTGAAGTGGACTTTCTTCAAAAATTATTGCCCACCTGAGTTAAGAGGTGTGGAGAAAGCCCTAAATCAAATTAGCTGTTATTCCTCTGGAATGAGGTTTAACAGCTAATTCGATTTAAAGGTTTTAATTCTGAATCCCGTTTCACTGCCGCATGTAGACGCGGGCAGTTACTTCGGGCTAGTCAATTTCTAAAATGGCGCCCGGGAACATGCTAATGAAGCACGGGATATTTAAATCCCGTGCTTCATTAGCAATTTCAGTCACCCTCATTAACCTCCCTAGAGCGAACTAGGGGCTAGTGTAGACGTACCCTTAGAGTTTCCTCCCAGGAGCAGAATGAATTTTGTGTTGTGCACCAGTACTGAGTT
>CM057846.1:49344871-49355698 GCA_030068395.1 Apalone spinifera | reverse complement strand
ACACACACACACACACACACACACACACACACAAACCTTCCTACACTATTGTGTTCTTGAATCACTGATAACACAATCTAATTTGAATGATGCTACTCTTCTTATGGAAATAGAATCTATAAAATAAGCTCCATCCAGGGTCATCCTGGAAAAATATATAATTGGAAGAGCACAATGCTTATTAAAACATACAAGATAATCCTTATCTTATTGCTTACTCTTCATGCAATTTTTTTGTGGAGATGTAGTAAGGTGATTAGACTCACTACTTCTGACACCTCTTGACTTAAAATGCCAACCACAAGACATAGCATGACACAGTTCATTACAGAACATGCTCACTTCAAGGCTGATAAGATTGCTTTCAGAAACTGAACTGCCTTCATAATATCTGTTTGCATTCCAGAGAGTGATTCTGTTCCACATCACTTGGAACTTAAAGAATTTTTTGACATTGTGGGTTTTTTAATAGCTTTTCTTTTCATTAACCTAAACAATTTTCCATTAACATACCAATGTTACATGTGTTTGTTTATGTCTGAAAGGTTGATGTAAAACCATTGTAATGGTTCTTATACTGCCATGCCCCCATCTCAAGCCATCCAAATTAGGGATGTCAATGAGTAGTCAACTATACGATTAACTGATAAGCCTAGACTCATCTGTTAATCTTGTTGACTACGTGCATTTTCGCCCCCCACCCCGCTTGCTGCCTCTGTATCAGAGGCAGTAAGGGGAGGGAAGCAGGAGCTGGTGCTGGGAGGAGCTGGCTTAAAAGCCGGTTCCCCCTTATACTGGCTCTGCGGTGCCACCTGCCCACCACGAGGGGAGGCAAGAGCGAAGTAGCCTCTGTCTGTGGCCCAGCGAGATCATGCTAATGAAGTGCGGGATATTTAAATCCCCGCTTCATTAGCAATTTCGGTCTCCTACATTTGCATCCCTAGCTCGAACTAAGGAGCAAATATAGACATACCCTAAGAGTAGGAATAAATGGTGAGTTTTCATAGTCCAGAGTGCTAAATAGTGGGATTCCCCAAGGATCTGTACTAGGATCAGTGCTGTTCAACATTCTCATAAATGATGTGGAAAAGGCGGATAAATCATGAGGTTGCAAAGTTGCAGATGATACAAATTACTCAAGATGTTTTCCTCCAAACCTGATTATGAATAATTACAATGGGATCTCACAAAACTGAGTGACTGAGCAACAAAAAAGCAGATGAAATTCATTGTTGATAAGTAATACACGTTGAAAAATATAATCCATATACAAAATGATTCGATCTAAAATAGAGGTTACCACTCAAGAAAGAGATCTTGAAGTCATCATGGATATTTCTCTGAAAACAACTGCACCTTGGCAGTTAAAAAAGCTAATAATATTAGTAATCATTAAGAAAGAGATAGATAATAAGGGTACATCTACACTTCAAGCTTCTTTTGAAATAAGTTATTTTCTTTCAAAATAAACACGGATTGGACATTATCTCACATTTAAGGCTACCCTGAACCAGTTCAGGCAGGGCATCAGGTGAGCAGTTGATTCCTGGAACTGCTGCCTGAGGCTATCTGAGACGCGTGCTTAAAGAGACCCCCCTAGACAGCTGTTTCTCAGGTTCTTCTGCTTGCTTGCCTACCTCTCCAAAGGACAGCAAAGCATTTCCCCTGTGTGTTTTGGTTTCCCTGCTTTTGGACACCACAGCACTCCCTGCTATGGAGCTGGAGCTGCCTCTGGGCACGCGATGGCCCCAGATTGCTGTGCTGCAATTTCTGCAGGCTACCCTCCTGGCCCTGCAAGAACAAGACCCCAAACTGCTCGATGAGAACGTCACTATGTGAGCAGGAGCACTGTGTGTGCAGCCTTACCCCCCTGTAGAGTGACGTTTCTGGCGGCTGGAGATCAGTTCCAACTGGTGGGACCAGCTCGTCCTAGAGAGATGGAACGACCAGCAGTGACTTCAGAACTTCCGTATGAGGAAGGAGACATTCCTGGAGCTGTGTGCCTGGCTCGTCTCTACCCTCAGACCTGGAGAAGTAGGTCACCATTGCCATGTGGAAGCTTACCAATCCATGGCAACCAATTTGGCATGGGAAAGTCGACCATTGGGGCCCTCATTATGCAGGTATGGTGCATACCTGGAAGATGGGGAGGAAGTACTGGAAAGGGGGTTCTTAGGGAAAAAGGGGGTTGGAGGTGCAGGGGGTGGGGTTGGGGTGGTAAGGGAAGCCCCATCCCTGGGTGGTTCTCTAGTCCTGCCCTCACACTGCCCTTCCAAGGGCGAGGGACAGGCTACATAGGGGGCGGCTCCTGGGGTGTTTGTAGAGGGAAAGGGGGAGGAGGGCTCGGGGACCTCCCAAGGGCTCTTTGATTCTCTGTTTTGTTTGTTTGTCTCCTTCTGCAGGTGGTGAGGGCCATCAACACTGTCCTGCTGCTCAGGGTCATCCTCCAGGGTGACCTGGACCCCATCGTCACCAGATTTGCCACCCTGGGCTTCCCCAACTGCGGGGGGGCTATTGACGGCACACACATCCCCATCCATGCCCCCAACCACCGTGCCACACAGTAATCAACAGAAAGGAATACTTTTCGATGGTCCTACAGGCCCTCGTTGACCACCATGGTCAGTTTATGGACATCTTTGTTGGCTGGTTGGGGAAGGCGCATGACGCCTGCATCTTCTGCAACTCCAGCCTCTACCAGAAGCTGGAGTCTGGCACTTTCTTCCCCGAGTGCAGCATCAGGGTCAGGGACGGGGACATGCCACTGTGCATCATGGGGGACACATCCTATCCCTTTATGCCGTGGCTAATGAAGCCCTACACCAACCACCTGGATCCGAACAAGGACCGCTTCAATGGCCGCCTAGGCAGGTCCCACATGCAGGCAGAATGTGTCTTCGGCTGTCTGAAGGCGAGGTTCAGGTGCCTCCTGACCCGCCTGGATGTGGGGCAGCAGAACATTCCCCAGGTGGAGTCCACATAATGGCCATTATTCTGGAAAAAATGGTGTAGTGTAGATACACCCTAAGACAGAAAATACTATAATAGTATTATATGTGCACACCTTAAAAATTGTTTGCAGTTCTGGTTAAAAAAAGATATGTTAGAATTAGGCAAAAATACAGAGAAGGACAATAAGCGTGATTAGGGGTATGGAACTGCTTTCATATAAGGAACAGTCCTAGTCTTTTTAATTTCTCATCTTAGAAAAGGAACAACTAAAGGGAAGGATATGATAGAGAACTATAAAATCCTGACTGGTGTTATGAAAGTAAATAAGGAAATTTACCTTCACATATCACAAAAAAAAACGGAGGCCACCTGATGAAATTTATAGGCAGCAGATTTAAAATAAACATTAGAATGTACTTTTTTACACAGCACACAATCAGTCTGTGGAATTTGTTGCCAAAAGCGAAGAACAAAAATATAACCAGGTTTAAAAAAAAGAATTAGAAGTTTGTGGAAGGTGGTTTCATTAATAGTTATTAGACAAGATGATCAGGGACACAGAAGCGAAAACTGAACGAGTTGGATCAATCAATCATTGCACTGCTGTAGTAATTCCCTCTAAAGCGTCTAGCACTGGCCACTGTCAGAAGACAGCATACTGGGCTAGATGGACCACTGTTATCGCTGTTCTTATAAAATAGGTTTTCCCATCAAAATTCAGTCCATTAGGCTACCTTTACACAGCAGAGCGCAAATTGTGTAGCTTATTTTCGAGGTAAGGGTGCTGTGCAGATGTGCCCTTACTGATCTGGCTGGCTTCACAGGAACAAAACTCCAGTCTTTCATGGCGCTGCTTAACAAGATGTCGTGTCAATTAATGATGGATACAGAGTACCTTTTCCTGCCCTATATTATACGGCAAGGCTTTGTCTACACTGCGAGCTTTTGCGGCAGAAAATATGCTAACGAGGGATTCATTAGCATAAGTCATGACATCATTAGCATATTTTCTGCCGTTTCTTTTTGCGCAGAAAGAAGCAGTGTAGCCGCTTCTGTTTTGCACAAAAATCCCATTTTGCACAAGATCCTTATGTCTCTCCGGGAGGATCTTGCACAAAAAGGGGGTTTTGCACAAAATGGTAGTGGCTACACAGCTTCTTTTTGTGCAAAAACCCCTTGTGCAAAAAGAAACGGCAGAAAATATGCTAATGATGTCACAACTTATGCTAATGAGTTCATTAGCATATTTTCTGCAGCAAAAACTTGTGGTATAGACAAAGCCCAACAGTCCTTTGCATTTATTAATAGATGACAATGTTTTGTTTGTTATATCGTTTCCTTTTCATCTCCAAGTTGTTTCATTTGTTTGTAGTTGTGTCTGATCAGTATCTGTTAACTATTCTGTGATAGAACAATGGCTAACCAGGGAGGAGTGGCTCCTCTCTCCTGCATGAATACACTGACACCTCTGATGATTCCTTTTAACATTAAGACAAAAAGGGCATAAACTTAAGTCTAGTTACACAATTCCTTAAATATTATGTGTACACAAATCACACCATGATTACAAGCATCTAAAAGTTTTAGTCTTTCAGTGAAGATCTTACATGTTACCCCTTATGGACAAATATCCTGTAAGCAATGTACTTGATGTGTTGAAAAGTCCTAATTCAACATGTCTATGTATGTTGGCAACATGATTTATAACTTCTGAAAAACTTTGATTTCCTTACTCTTTAAACACGTATTTGCATTTAAACACTGTAACTTTTGCATTTCATCTCTGAAACAGCAGATCGCTTTCATCTCAGGCATCAAAAGAACAAAAAATACCAAGTCTAACATCTGACCATAAATATCTGAATAATAAAGCCTCAGGAAGATCATTGGGATGTTGTCCCTTTGAAAGTAGCTGGGGGAGTGCATTGTTGAAGACACAAAAGATAAAAAAAGGTAGATAATTAAACTTGTTATTTTATGCTCTATAGCAGGGGTGGGCAAGTATTGGTACATGGGCCTGCTCTGGTTTGCCAGGGTTAGCCTTTTGCAGGCTGCTGCCACTATATTTACCTGAACCTCTGCAGGTACAGGTGATTGCAACATCCATTGGCTATGGGTCACCATTCATGGCCAATGGGAGCTGTGGGAAATAGTGTCCTGGTCCATAGTGCCATTATCTTCCTTAAGAAGCTGCTCTTTGCAGTGGTGCAAATGTGAGGGGTAGAAATTCTAGTGCTGCATTTCTCCAAGCTTAATTTTTGGCCTTCACAGCATCCATAGAGCCCTTTAATTAAGACTTCTACATAATTAGTCTGTTCTGTGTGTATCTTTTCTTTGTAAGGACTTGATTCTTCTCCTTTCAAAGCTAGCAGAAATTTAACCACTGACTTCAGGAAGAGTAAAATTCATTTTCTGGTATTTCTAATAGTTTCATATGCCCATGCATTGAGATCTGTGATTTTTGTGAAATGGCCTACGTTTTAAAACAAATAACCCAGGCAGTTTTTTCTTGATGATTTATCAGTACTGATTTCATATTTAGTAAAACGAGCTCAACAAACTCATTTATATTTCTTAATATGTGTTCTAATTATGATCAGATACTAATATTTATGTCCACGTCTGTGAATACCTACTTTAAAGCAGAATACTCTTCAACCTTTGGCCTGAGAGACTGTGAGGAGACTCCTGCAATGCCAAACCTTACTTATGGAATCCAGAGCTATCAAGAAAACCCAACTCCCAATCTACAGATGAAAAAGGGATTTGCATATGGTGCTGCTAAACCATTTCCAGCTGGGTATGTGTCCATAATCAATGTTTTCATATACATAGTATATATTTTAGAACATTTTAACTTTTTATAAGCAAAGTGCACTTTGGGCGTATTGCACCTGAAAAGAGTTGCAAAAGAGTCCATGTATTTGATAGCAGTGTCAAATGAGTATATGCTGGGGGAAGAGGGAAGCTTAACTTGTAGTTTATGTTTTCACATCAACCTTGAATAACGCCGAAGAGTATAAAGTATAAAGAATGTACTTCTGTTGAGCCAATGCAGTGATAAAGCAAAGATAGCCTTATTTCCAAATCCAGAATAGATTCCAAGGCACATCCCATATACACTATTAATTCACTGACACTCAAGTCAATTCTGTAACATAGCCCTGTGTCTGACTTGAATGTCATTGCTACAGAGCAATTGGCAGGTTTTTTTCACTTTATCAGAATCACAAGAAATAAGCTGTCCTCCTAATGAATTCCAAGAGTGGCTGTGAAGATCAGTGATGTCTTTGCATTCTGCTAAATAGAAGATTTTTTCAGTGAAAAAAATTAATCATTTTGATTGGAAATCAGTGCAGCGCGGCAGCTCTGTGTGTGTGTGTGTGTGTGTGTGTGTGTGTGTGTGTGTGTGTAGGGGGAATGTCTCATGAATGAAAAGAGATCAGCGGAGCAGGAACTGACCTACCGCCTTCACGTGCTGGCTTCCCTGGGCTGCAGAGTGGCAGCTAGGGCTGTGTGTGTGCGAAGTCTCATGAATGAAAAGAAACCCGTGGAGCAGGAACTGACCTAGCACTTTTGCACACTGGTTTTCCTGGGCTGTTCAATGAAGAGTGGCAACTGGGGAGGTTGTGCTGTGAACTGGAGCAAACCAGGCTCAGCGCCACAACTGCCAGGCTCCAGTCCGCTCTGGGAGCTACCCCCACTGTGGCTCTGCAGAGAAGCCCCTTATCAACTAATCATGTAGTCAATACAAATTGTATTGACTTCACAATTAGCCAGATAATCACTGCAATTTAACAACATTAGAAGTGTCCATAGAGCTTACCTATACAACTAAGTGGGAGAGTAACATTTCTCAACAAATGTTTCTTTTCACTCACTTCCCCACCTCCCAACCCTTGGTTTCTTCCCATCTAAAATATGAGAAGGACAAGTCCCCTCCTTGTAATTACACCACTTCATTTCACAAAGCAGCTTTGTCTGAGACTTTTTTCTTATGGCTTCAGTATGGCTTACAAACTGCTGCCATGTGTGAAAAAGCTATTTATTTGGAATTGCTTCTAGACATAAATAAATATGATGGGTAAACAATGGCAAAAATAGAGTGTGGTACTTAGTTTTCAACCCACTAAGTCCCTAAAAATATGCTGTTTACAGCTAAGGTCAGCATATGTAAAATTGTGCTTACACTAGCACATACTGCACTTCTATATTTTGTTACTGAATCATTGTTCTTGATTATGGTAAAGCAACAATAACTAATTACAAAGTAATATAATCTGTATTCGGTAAACGAATAGCCTTTTGTACATGAATTCTTACTACTAAAACAGTTTGCCAGAAATTCACCCATTATTTCAATATTTGTTGGACTGTCTCTCCTAACATGCTAGTGCTGGAATTTAGTCATAATTATCCTATGATTCTGTAATAAAAAACAGCACTTAATGTATTCTTATTTCAGACACATGGCATCTCACAATTTAATGATCTTTGTTCTGGGGTTGTGTTCAGAGAAGCATATTATAAAATGGATTATCATATTTATACACACCACTGTTATCTGTTTAAAACATTTTAATTGTTTTTAGCTCTTGTAATAAAGGTGAGCATAATTGTGTGCTGTCAACTTCATACATACTTCTTCAGACCTCATCCAGTACTTAGGATATGAGTTTTGCAAAAATAGGTAAAAGTCTCCATTTTAAGTGATTATTTCCCTGAAGAGTTAAGGAAAGATTTTAAGTTACTGAATATGCAAAGAGATCTTAGCAATGTGATTCTTAAAATACAGTCCTTTTTCACTGTCTTTTTTCAATGTGTTCATAGTGTGATTGTAGTTATGTTAGTCCAGAATATTAGAGAGACAAGGTGTGTGAGGTAATATTATTATTGGACCAACTTCTGTTGGTGAGAGAGACAAGCTTTCACATTTACACAGACCCGAAGAGGAGCTCTGTGTAAGCTTCAAAGCTTGTCTCACTAATAAAAGTTGGTTCAATGAAAGACATTATTGCAGCCAACTTGTCTCCCATCCTCCAATATGAAATTTTGCCACTTTTTATTTCTGTGATTGGGAAAATGGATTAGTGGCTTATTCTGGATGTGATAGAAACTAATTGCTCCAGCTTTCAAGCACAAATTAATTAATGCATACTAATAAGTAAAACTGTGTCCTATTTTCCATAACACCAAGCAAAATCATTTTGTTCTAGCAATACATTCTCTCTGCCCTGGCAGTACTCCAACATTTGAATTTTTACCTTTCAGTATAGTGCAAGATTGCTTGTGAGAGACAAACATTTTAAATTAGGAAGAGAGCCAAGTGGTTCTCAGATAATACAACTAATATACCTTATTCCTTGTGATTCCTTGTGATTCTGCAATTTGAAGAACACAGGTCTGTGTACTTTTTATGGATTTTACTAAAAAAAAGAATAAGCAAGCACATTAAAGCAAATAAAACAGGTATATCGATAGGGCTAAAACTACCATAACTTTAATAAACTAAGAATGAAACAGTGCAATAATCAATTAAGGTCACAGTTGAGATTAATTGTAACATTAATAAGTAGATCAGTGAGTTAATTATAACATTAATTTAGATATATAGTGTAGTTATAGCTGTGTCCAAGTCCCAAGATAGTAGAGAAACGAGATGTGTGAGATAATATCTTTTATTGGACCAACTTCTCTTGATGAGAAAGAAGAGCTGTGTGGTTCAAAAGCCTGTCTCTCTCACCAACAGAAGTTGGTCCAATAAATGATATTATTTCACCCACCTTGTTTCTCTAATTAGTTTAGATTATCATTTATCAAATAATCAAATTAATAAGCAGATAATCAAATTATGTCATGAGGTTGAACCAAGGAAAAATTACTTTTATTTAATCAGGAGACTGAAGGATGTACTTGTCGTTTAATCTGACAACCTCAACTGAGGGATCCTGTCTTGACTGTGAAATCAATTAATCAAATGTGACTGTTTTGCATTTAAATATTGATGGAGATTATACAAGAGGTAAATAACACTCATCTAGTCCTTAGGATGTATAGAGACCAAATTTCTTTGGCCACAATCTCAGTGCCACCCTGCTTCTTCCTTATATGTGATTGTTGCTATGATAGTTATTATTCTGCTTTCTTACTCCTTCCCTATTTCACACAAATAGCACAGAACAGAGGTGATTACCGAATCAGACTCAAATAGTAGCTCTGTATAATAGGTCTTTTATCCCAGAGACATCACCAATCAGATGGTTTTCAGGTTTCAGACCTGACACATTCACACCCTAAGGGTATGTCTACACTGCAGCATTATTTCAGAATAATTGATGTTATTCTGAAATAACAAAGAGCATGTCTACACTGCAAGCCTTTATTTTGTGGTCTTGGGATCTCAATTGCTGCAGTTACTGGAACCAATATAGTAGCATAGTTGGAACTTTTGGGTAGCAATAAGGTGGTCAGACTGGCATAGCCAGCAAGTGGAGTCTCCTCCTCCTTATACCCTGGGAGGTCTGTTCAAGGGGAGTAGTAAGGGCACTTAGCTTCTGACTGTTGGTGGATTGAGAAAGCACGCATTTTTCTGTGGTCTTGACCTTGATGAGGCAATTCCCCTACTTACTCTTCCTCGAGGGCCACTTTCATAGCTTTGGGACCAATTAGGTGTTCTTTTTCTTTAGATACTTCTAGCATGACCCAAGTCTCTTATATGGGCAGGCTTCAAATCTGAGATCATTACAGAAAGTCCCACTCAGGGATGACCATAGTCTAGAAAGAGCTGCTTTTACATCTAAAAATGTAAATTCCATTTTAGATCAGATACTTAAGTATTCCCAGGCCTAATTTGTATATGAGTTCTCCCTCTCACAGCTTTTCCCATCTTACTTTTATAAATACATTTCATTTTTGTATCATTTTTATCAGAGGATTTCAAAGTACTTTAAAACCTTAAGCAAACAGGTCCATATGAAGTAAATACAAAATATCCCCTCCCTATAGATGGGGAAATTAAAGAAGAGGGGTTAAAAGACTTGCCTCAGGACACAAAAGTCCATGGTAGAGTTGACTCATGACTTGCAACCCTGTGTTCTAACCACCACACTGCATTCATCTCACTGTCCTCTTCTGCTTTAGCAACCTGTTGTCCTTAATGAGATCTTCATTCCTATTGCCTGCGGAGAACTTACTACAGAAATTGTTTTGTTTTTTCTTCCTTTTTTATATCCCAATCTTCTCACCCTTGACAGAAGTATTACCTCTTAAGAAACAAGAAGTAGTTCTGTGGCATCTTAGGGTATGTCTACACTACAAAGTTAATTTGAACTAACAGTCGTTAGCTCAAATTAACTTTCATAGGCGCTATACATGCAAACCGCTAGTTCGAATTTAAATCGAACTAGCGGAGCGCTTAATTCGAACTAGGTAAACCTCATTCTACGAGGACTAACGCCTAGTTCGAATTAAGTAGCTCGAATTAAGGGCTGTGTAGCCACTTAATTCTAACTAGTTGGAGGCTACCCCTTCCTAGGTTGCCCTGGTGGCCACTCTGGGCCAAGCCAGGGAAACTCTTCTGCCCCACTCCTGGCCCCAGAGCCGTTAAAGGGCCATGGTCTGGCTACAGTGCTTGTGCCAGTTGCAAGCCTGTCAGCACCCAGCCAGCAGACCCTGCACCTGGCACAGCATGAGCCAGCCACCAACTGACACCCAGCCCTCCGCTTCTTCCCAGGACCAGGCTGGCGGCTCACAGGAGCTTTCCCGGGGCCACAAGAGGAGGGCGCCCACCATGTCTAGTGTGGAGATCGTTGACCTCATCGAGGTTTGGGGGGAGGCCTCGAACATCCACAATCTCCTCAGTAGGCACAGGAAAGC
>CM057846.1:49327719-49342335 GCA_030068395.1 Apalone spinifera | reverse complement strand
AAACCATCTTGTTAGTCTTTAAAGTGCTACATAGTTCTGTCTTTTGTTGTTTTTTATAAAGCACCCTTATCCAAAGCACTTTACAACAGTTAGCTAATGGTACAAACAATATTTGGAAAGGTCCTTAAGTGGACCACCGAGACCATCAGCAATTTTCAAGTGGTCTGTGAAAAAAAAAAGATCACTTTATGAAAGATAAATACTTCCTTCTGTAGGGGAGACATACCTGTGAAGGATTTGCAGAGGAGAGGACTAGATTCTTGGAACCCAAGTCCACTGAAGATGCCAGCCATTCATGATGGAGGTGGAGAGATAGGAGCGTCAAGGTACAGAATTTTTAGTGGAGGTGGGGGAAATGTAACCTCGGTTCTCTTATGAAAGAAACCCATGAAATGGCATGGCTACAGGAAAGGGAAAATTGAGGGAAAAGAGAAACAGAAGGACAGTGGTTTAAATGTTACTATCAAAACAACATTTTTGTTTGTGTAAGCTGCATCTCCACTTGGATTGTTGCTGGTACAGTTCTATTTGTTTGTCTATACCAGCAAATATAAACAAGCCCTGAAACTGCAGAGCACTGGAGAGAATCATATATGGAAAGGCATATGTACAAAAGGTAGAGAGAAGGAGGAGAGGTGTTGATGGAAAAGATCAGACTTTTCTGTGCACCTCAGGTGAAAATGTTAGTATATATGCACTTGTGTTACTTCATAGTGACTTGTTTGTAAAACATTGGGTAGAAAACTGGATGCAACCTTTTATCAACAATCTATAACGTATCCTCACTCTCAGCAGCCTTGGAGGAAAGACCAATTCTCGCTTACAAACAATCCCCTAGCCTCAAACAAATTCTTTCCAGTAACCACGCAACACACCTCCATCATAATCATCCAGGAACCCATCCCTGCAATCAGCCCCGGTGCCAACTCTGTCCACACATCTACACAAATGATTTCATCACTGGACTCAATGACATCAGCCGCCAAATCAAAAGCTCATTTAACTGCACATCCACTAATGTGATCTATGCCATCTAATGCCAGAAAAGCCCCACTGCCATGTATATTGGCCAAACTGGACAATCTCTGCAGGAAAGAATTAATGGACACAAATCAGATATCTGAAAAGGCAATACACAAAAACCTGTTGGAGAACACTTTAATCTTCCTGGACATTCATTAATGAATCTCCAAGTTGCAGTTGTTTTTCAGACCAATTCCACAAGCCAAATACACAGAGAAGGATTAGAACTTAACTTCATTCACAAGTTTAATTCTTATGCTAATGGTCTGAACTGGGATAGAGCAGTGGTCCCCAACTCGGTGCCCGTGGTCGCCATGGAGCCCGCCGGGGCATTTATGTGTGCCCGCCAAGTGATCAGGGCTGGCCCCGGGCACGCATCGCATGGGGGGCACAGGCCCTGCCCCCAGACACAGACAAAAGGTTGGGGGCCACTGGGATAGAGGATGGCTCACACACTATCTTCCACCTTTTAATGACTTAACCAAGCAAAGAATGGAGGTGATAATGGTTCTTAACAGCCTCTTGTAACTATTTGAACTATCTACTCACTGTCTCACTTTTTCTTCCTCCCCTCCCCTTTTTCCTTCTCCCCCCTCCCCTCCTTCCCTTATTTATTCTTGGATCTGGACTTATTATGTTCTAATCATCTGAAGAAGTGGTTTTTGCCCAAGAAAGCTCATGATACCATCTCCATGTTTTGTTAGTCTTTAAGGTGCTACTAGACTATTTGTTGTTTTTTAAGTTTTTCCTGTTACAGACTAACTTGGCTATCACTCTGAAGCTTTTACATATTGTAATTAGTACCATGGAGGTCATTATAGTCTGGTGAAATAAAATTCCATACTGTGAAAAAGTTAAAAAGACTGAAAAAGAGATTACTATTTTAAAATTAGATGGAACATATACAATTAAGTACCAGATTAGAATAGTTTCATATTCACTAGACCTAAATATCAAGAGATATATTTAGCCTTCTGCTCAATCCCTATAGTCTACAGGGGATGAAGGGCTGTCCTAAGAGGACAGCTACAAACTCCCCTGGTGTATGAGCAATCCCTGATGGCATAAATAAGACATCTGTTTTTATGCATCTAACAAAAATGTTCTTGATAGTGACTTTTGGAGGTGGACTGCTTTGGCCAACCACCTCCTGGCAAAGAGTACGTCTACACAACAACATCTTTTCGAAATAATTAGCGTTATTTCAAAATAACTTAGTCTGCGTCTACACAGCAGGCAGTTATTCCGAAATAATGTCAAAATACTGTCAAGCCAGAGGAGTTCTTACTCTGACTCCTGTAAACCTTACTGTACGAGGAGTAAGGGAAGTCAGCGGAAGAGTGCTCTATTTCGAAATAAGTGTTGTGTAGACGCTCCCAATTCCAAAATAAGCTATTTTGCAATTAGCTACACAATTGACGTAGCTCAATTTGTGTAGTTTATTTCAAGTTAAGCCCTGCTGTGTAGATGCACTCACCTGTACTGTCTGCTCTGCAGAGAAGAGCCAGAATAGTTAGTTGGTAATCAATTCTATTTAATGAGATTTAGGAGGTTTTTTGTTTTTTTGTTTTTGTTTTCTGCTGTTCTTTATTGTCTATAGTTGTAGCAATTGATTTGATAGTCTCTGCCTTTGAACTTTTTCCAGTTTTGCTGGTTGTGGATACATTGAAAGGGGCTCTACAACAAAAGTACAGGGCTAGGCAATCGCAGATCTGTGTTCCATTCCCAGTTCTATCACTGATAAACTTCTCTATGCCACAAAGCATAATTTCCTTACCTCAATTTACCCATCACATTGAGGATAATAGGAATATAAAATATTTGTAAAGCGCTTTTAGACATTGGATGGAAAGGGCTATGGAAACATAAAATAATTATAGAATTCAAGAATCCTTTCAAACGCTCATCAACAAAACAGTCTTTTGCAATTCCCTCAGATCTTTGGAAATATCTTCAGGAAAGACACTAATGACTTTCCATACAGTGAATAAATCTAACCATTTTTATTTGTGCTATTTATAAAGTGGGTGGTTTTTATTCAGTTATATTAATTCTGAGACTTTGCACTGTGAAATCCATAGATCAAAGAAGAATAAACCTGCTTCCAGCATATATTCACTTCCAGTGGGAACCAAATACAAGTTTGGTAAGAAATGTATAATGTGTACAATTATAGTGTTTAGCTCTTGTCAGATGCTGTTAGAATTGAGGAGTTGTAGAAGGGGCAGCTCTAAGGGCTTGTCTACATGGATAGTTAATTTGTGTCAACTGGGGTGTGAATCTACTCCACGCTAGCCTGCTTACATACTATGTTTGTGGACACTGCTGACATGCATTGACAGTTTGTTAATGAGCTTTGATCTAGCCCTCTTTGAAAGAGGATTATAGCCTCAGCTGGCCACAATCTCACTGTCCCTGTGGACCAGCCCTAACTTGTCATTGCATTACAATATAGTTTTCTTGTTGCACTTCCAATTTCCTTTTGAAAATAATTTTCTCCGTGATAAAACGTCTTGAATTTCTAGTGATTACATACATTTGTTGAAGGAATACTGTTTACAGTGAAGTGTAAGAAGAAATATCACCTTTTTCAGGCAGTTAAAAACCAGAGAAGCTGTGTTTGATAATAGTAAAAGTCACTTATTTTGAGTATACTGTCAAGTATTAGGAATTATTTCTGTTCTAAGCTGACTGAAGAGTCACATGAACAGATGTTTCTTGTTTTGTTTTTTTGGTGGATTTGGTGGTTTTTGTTTGTTTGCTTGCTTTTTGCTCAGAATTTCCATTTGTCAGTTCAGTTTCATGTGAATAGCTATCTGTTAGAAATGTGACACAATACATATACTCGTGTCATTTGTGAGACAATGACATTTCACTTTTTTCACGGCTGTAATTGGAACAAATTTAAGTACTAGACAAAATTATGACTATATTAGAGTATACTTGGCACTCATAGGGCTTTATAAAGTGTTTTGTAGCTGTAGACTTAACAGAATTTTCCCACTAGCTACATCTTGCACATGGGGGGAACCAGCTTGGATTGATTTAAATCACGAGAAAAAAATATTGATTTAAATCAAGTTTCCCACTGATACTTCTTCACATGTTCCTTAAACAATGGTGCAGATCTGATCACTAAAACATGTTAATTTACAATTCAGTACAGCATTTTACAATATGTAAGAGGGTATACTTTGTGTGATTTTTCGGGATAACTTTTTTTTAATAATTTAGGAAATAGTACATAAAATTTATTATTTGTGTCAATTTGCAGGTGTAGCAGCAGTTCATTAGGATTGTGCACAAATACCCACAAACATAATAGCACTTATATTAAATTAAACCAGTGCTTTTTTTGTGATGGTACGTCCCGGGACCTGCACCTATTTACCCATCATACTTGAATTGAATGGGATTCCCCTCTGGCATACCGGCACCTATTTCCTGGGTTGGCTTGACTCCTGATGGAAGCCCATTCGGGACTCACGACTCTAATGGGGCCGCGACCGCATTTTGGTCCCCGGCATGACTTTTTTTCCTCAACATGTTTTATTTTTGCTCAACAACTTTGAGCCTGGAGTACCGGCAGCTTTTTTCTTACAAAAAAAAGCACTGAATTAAATTAAATCTTAAGTGTTATATATAAATGTTTCACATTTGCCTATTGCATGAGCCATGTGTCCTGAGTAGGCTTCCATCAGGAGTCTCTGGCTAATGGCTGGCCTTAAACTTGTTGTTTTTTTAATTTTTACATTTTATTAACTAACAGACAAGTCCTCAGAACATTAAATGTACAGTGTCCTTTAAAATTCTACAACTAGCTTTAATCTTCCCCACTCCCTCTGTCATTTTGATTCATAGACTGAGCCAGAAATACAAGTTTTACTGCTTTTTCAACTCCCAGTTGATTTCTTAGATTTGTGTGAATAATACCAAATGATGACAATATTCTCTCTGTGTCTGCAGAGGAAGCTACTGCTGTGCAAAGTTGGCTTAGCAAATGAAAGAATTCTGCTTTAAGGTGCCTGGCTAATCATTGCCACCAATTCAGTGGAATGACTTTGTTCATTTACTGATTAAGTGGTTTCACTCCAGCCCTGAAATTTATTGTGACTGGCATAACTGAGGAGTGATTTTGAGATGCCATGCCATGGCAGCAGGAGCAGCATCTTGAGAAGTTAGGCATCTACCTGTATATTTGGGGTTAATAATGTTTGCAAGAAAATGAGATAGAGTTAGTGTTTGATCCATTCGCTTCTTTATTGCTTGTAGTTTAACTTTCTCATGAGGTAATTCTTTCATCAATGTCTCTTGAAGTGCCTTCAATTTTCAACAATATCAGCAATGCATCAATAATTGCTCTGAAGTTTGTTCAAGGCTATGGTAATACGTTTCAGTATACTGATCATATCCTCTACATTCCTCTTTAATCCAACATTAGATACTTTGAATGAGATACTTCCATCCATTTAATTATGATTTTCTTCACAAAGTTTTATGAGAATGGGCCAGTTCTTAAATAAATTGTTCAAAACAATCAACCACCGAGTTCCGTTGAATATCTTAAAGGAGAAATTAGTTTGGATATTCCTGCTCTCTTAGGTGAAGATGATGCAGAATGGTTGTTATGGAAGTATTTTGTGATTTCAACATTTTCTTTTATTCCTGGAGAAGACCAACTTAAATCTTTAGCTAAAAGATGCATTAAAAGTGCACTGCAGCCATATGTTATTAAGGAGCATGCTTCCATTTCTTCTTCTAAGTATCTTCTCATCTTTCATTGTCTGTGACAGAACTGCACATATGACAATTTTTGCTCACAGTTTATGACAGCTTTCACTACCACTTCTTTTAAATATTCTGTTGCCCTTTGCACATGTTACTTCAGTCTGCTAAGAAACAGAAACGGAAAGCCCAGAACTTCCAAGAAGCAAGAGCTAGTAGTTAAGCAGACAGACTAAAGGTATTAGACTGTAAGGCTATGTCTACACTCGCGGCTTCTTGCGCAAGTATGGCCGTTCTTGTGCAAGAATCCGCAGAGCGTCTATACTGCCCGCCCGCTCTTGCGCAAGGAAATTTACAGTACGGCGTGGTAAGAGAGGGCTTCTTGCGCGAGAGCTACGCTCTTTTTTAACGGGTGTAAGCCCTCTTGCACAGGAGCTCTTGCGCAAGAGGGCAGTGTGGACACTCGGCAGGGATTTCTTGCGCAAGAAAGCCCTATGGCTAAAATGGCCGTCGGAGCTTTCTTGCGCAAGAGAGTGTCTGCACTGCCATGGGCGCTCTTGCGCAAAAGCACAGCTCGCACATGGCAGTGTGGATGTTTTCTTGCGCAAGACTTCTTGCACAAGAACCCTTGCGCAAGATGTTCTTGCGCAAGAAGCCACGAGTGTAGACATAGCCTAAGTGTAGGTGTAGTGTGTTTGTGGTGAGATTTAATTGTAACTGCTATTTTTAAATGAACAATTTAGTATTTTATTATTTTTAAAAATAAATCAAATTTAAATAAAATACTGATATTTTTTATTTTTTTAAAATCATTGGTTTTTATCCATCTTGGGGTGGAACTAAGACAGAGGCTATGACTGGCTGTCAGAGCTGGGATTGGAACTGAAGTAACTGATTGTCAATCTTACACTCCACTGAGTAGAATACTGGTCTGTAAATGGTCTGATGAGATCAGAAAAAAGATTACTTGAATGAATTCACTACAATGTCACTACATTTGAACCTGAAAATAACTTACAGTAAGTATGTAAAAACATCTGTGTTGTTTTCATTAGAACCTTGGTGTCCAACCATTCTGAAGCAGCAGCCACTAGCCACACTCAACCGTCCAAACAGTCAAATTGTTCAAGTCAGCTAGCCACACTCAACTGGCCAAATAGCCACATGTGGCTAGTGGGCTGCATGTTGGACACCATGGCATTAGAAGACTGTCTCTGGAAGGTGCTACTTCTAAACTCATTTGACCATATTAACTACTTAAACATTGTTATGGTGAAATATCAAGCTAGCAAGTACTATTTTTAGGTTAGTTTGGTTCAAACTAACAATTTATATTACTTGGAAGGATTAATAGGTAGCAAATTAATCTGTCAGTGTCTTGTACAATAGTTTATTATTTGTAATTATACTGAAATATAAATATCTTTAGATGAAATGCATATCTTTGTTATTAAAAGCCCCTTATGTAAAAATATGTCTACAAGTGGTCATAGATTAACTAAAAAGCAATATGAAAAGTAGGAGAAAATGAAATAATAGTGGGACTGTAAACCAGAGAGATATCAGTTTTTTATAATTTAACAAAAATATTATAATTTAAAAATATCAGTATCATACATGTTTTTGGCAACTTTTGCTTGTCCACTGCCCCTTTCAATGAGAATTAGTTTGTTGAGATGTTTACCATTTTAAAATACATATACTGTCAAGACTTGATTTCTAGACTCTTAATTCTCTTTATTGAGGTTTTAAGTTGAAAGTGGAATGTCATATTTTAGTGTTAGACCAATGATTGATTAAATATAAACCAACCTTTCAAATAACTCTGCTAAAGATGTATTTCATAGTAAAGGTACTTGTGATCTGCCTGATTTAGTACAGTAGAATTAGTGGGTTTTTTCCCTCTCCATAGGTCCTCACCATTTCATAGATCCTTTTGCTGGAGCTCCACCTGAATACATACAGAGACTTTCTGAAATGAAATCATTTCAGTGTGAAACTATACGCCAAGAGAAAAACAAAACCTTGAAAAAGGGCAAGAAGCAAGAGACATGGACAAGCTGATGGGCAAGAAACAAACTCTTGTGTACACTGTTTTGTGAGCTAAGATTGTTTTGCCCACTGAAATACAAAAGCTTTGCATTTTAAATACAGCATGATACTAAATAATGTTTTACCTGAAAACCCGTTTAATGTAAATAAACTGTAAATACCAAATCTTGTGATATATTTAATAAATATTTTATATATTTATACAGAACAGTGTGCAGTGTTTTCATTACAAAGTCATAACTTGAGTCTTAAAGATATAGATTACAATTTGTAAAATGTAAACATCAAATGTTAATCTTTAAATGTACTGTTAAAAGATAATTTCCATTATAGAAGTCGGTTTTCATGGGTACATATAGCTGCTTTTTAGAAGAGGAGTTAATATTATCAAAGGTCTGCTTCTCATTTAATATTTAATAAGTTTATTTCTGTATTTGATAAAAGGGTAGTTTTATATAATTTGTAATGAACTTACTTTACAGTTTAATATATGGAATTAGTAAAAGTACTGTTTGATTAGTAATTGTTTTGATCACTTTATTAAAAATGCAGTATCTGTTTGTAGATTTGTTTGCATGTCTGTCTTTCATTGAGTCTTGTTTCATAGTTGTAGGAAACCAAAGAAAGCCGTTTCCATGACACAGTAACATTAAGTAGGAAGAAAAATTTCCACTGGGTGGCATAGTTGCTCCTATATAAAATTCACTATTTGTATATCATTAATAAACTTTGAGGCCAGAGCTTTTCGCTTTAAATAAAATGCTTTTACTGATCTGGCAATGAAGAGACTCAGGTGGGAAGTGGAAATCCTTCTGCCACAGTGTGTTCCTTCCTTCTGCCCAAAGACAGCTTCTCTGACGGACTGCCTTCAGAATTGTGGGAGATAAGCAAGAGAAGAGATAGGTTTCCCTGGATTTTCTCCTTCTCCTATCCCATCCCAAACATTCTGGGAAACCCAACATAAATGTTGTCTGTATATTAATTTGTGATTGCTTCATGCCATCAGCGAGAAAGGTATCTTTTGGAGGGGTAGAAGCAGGGAAGTGCCCTGAAAACATAGCTCCTGTGCAGGAGTCACCTCCCCTGAATCTTTTCAGATAGAACCCCCAAACTGCTTCAGAAGTAGAATGAGCAAATTCTATATTAATGATGAAAGAATTCCTAGGAACTACAGCTTGAAAGCTCAGTTGTTTTCTCTATGTGGATTATTGCTGCTTAGGGAAAATAAAATCCTTAAACTTCCACAAACTACTTTAGGCCAACATTATTTTTAAAATATGCCCCTAATTTTCTGCAAGTAAATAGAAACATTTCCTGCTAGGCAGAGAAGTCCACAAACAATGCCTAATGGTCTTTTAAATCTATTAATAAAGCCTAGTAACAATACTTCAAGTACTGTGTATAATTAGAAATTTGATAATCTCTGGTTCTCTTACAGGAATGCTCAGACTTGAAATACCTGTTTTAGAGTATAAAGAAAAATATGACTTGTAGTGTTTGAGTAACATCAGGTATCTCATTGTAAAAGTCATGCTATTTCCCCTTCCTGGTTTGTAACTTGTTATTTTCTGATATTCTGTCCAACTCTAACCAAAGCAAAGGATAGAAAATAACTGGAATATCAAATGCCATTCTCCTATTGGTAAAGACTATATTTTATACAGGTTGAAACTCTCTTAACCGAGATTCTTTGGTCCGGCAACATCCATGGTCCAGCAGGGATGTTGCAGGACCAGAGAGTCCCAGTGAGGGCCAGTGGCAAGGATCCCTGTGGGGTTGGCAGGGCAGTGGACTGCCGGCAGCAAGCTGACAGCAGGGCTGCCCAGCATGTGGCAGCAGGGCTGTCCAGCAGGGTTGGAAGACCCAGTGTGTGGCTGTCCGGCAAGGCTGGCAGTCATGGTAGCTCAGTGGGGCAGGAAGTCTCAGTGTGTACGGCTGCCTGGCATGTCCCAGAGCTTCAGCATGGCACACATGGTAGCCTAATGGGTCCAGAAGCCCCAGTGCAGGGATGCCTGGTTGGTCCCAGAGTCATGGCAGCAATGGCTGCCCAGCAGGGTCATCAGCACAGCAAGGCCAGCAGGAGGTAAGGAGCAGGCCGGGAGGCCAGAAGCCGGGTAGGGGCGGTGGTGGCAGGAGTCCAAAAATGATCTCCCCTGATCCAGCAAAATCCCTCATCTGAGACTGGTCAGTTCCCTGATATGCTGGGCCAGGGAGGTCCAACCTGTATTTTATATAGCATCATTCGACTCAAAGGATCTTAGGGCATGCTAATACAGATTTAAAATAAACTTCCCTGACCACTGAAATCTTGCTCATGTATGATATTTGATCATGTGTGGTATTTTTCTTACTGTGAAAATGATGCAAAAATGCAATGAGAATAAACTAATACTTTTCTGTTTTGAATGTTTAGTGTCATTTAGTTAAGGAAGCATCGTATCAGAGCTTCCTGGAAACTGAACACAGACATCAAATGTTTGCCTATTGGTAACGTCAAATAGTATTATATTTGAAGAAACTGCCAAGCAGATTGTATTGCCTGTGTTTTTGGGCTGTACCTGCAGTCTCACAGAAGATTCACTGAGGAATATTCTAAGCAGTCTGCTTATAGGGTGTAGAAAAGAGGCTGAAAATTTGGTAGGAGACATCAATTTGCAAATTCTCATAGTCTGTAAAATTTCACAAATTAATTTCACCCTGTGAAATTACATTGGAGTTCTGCTATGAAAGTGATGTAACCTTTACAAATACTCCTAAAATTTGATCCTGAAATTTAGCCTAACTAGGTGGTAAATAATATGGTAATTGACTGTTAATATACTCTTAATATGACTCTTAATAAGTGCCAAAGAGTAGATTTGTAACATGTCATGAGTAGATGGAAGTCTTTTTTTTTAAGTCACATGGCTTGATTTTTTACGATCTTTCTGAAATCAATTGGAGCTGTAGGCACTCTACCTCTCAAATTCAGGCTATTGATGCATATGAAAGCATTGCTGATAAGCGCTACTTTAGAAAGATTCAGAGAAGTCATGAACATGGGGAGAAGTACAAGGCATTTATGGGGGTATGAAGAAGAGACTCAATCAATATTTTATAGCCTAGACAGAAGAGTCAAAGGATGTATTTAGACATTAGAAAAGGTAATAGGAAACTAGTCAGTCTGTTTTTCATACTGTTCCAACATAGTGCTAGAAGAAAGGGTTACCTGATAAAATGATAGGCAACTTTTAAAGTTAAAAAAAAAAAAAATTCAACTTGTGGAAGGCACTGGTGCTGGAAGTCTTTGTTAGTCTTTGCATTGACTTTGTATTAGTAATTGAATTGTACCTGACAACTATCCTTAAAAGCCCTGAACGGTCTGTGACCTGGTTAGCGGGGCATCCTTTTCTTGTCCAATCTCCCTCCCTAGCTGGGAAGCAATTGCTGTTCATTCCTGAGGGCTAAGGGTTCCAAGTCCAGTAGCAAAGATTTCCCAGCTAAGGACCCCAGGAATTCCCTTCTTGTTGGAAGTCCGCTTGAGCCTTGGAAGCTTTCACAACATGGTGTAAGATATTTTTATTTGGCTTAGTTTTGGTTGGGACACTTGTTTATTTGCATTTGCTTATTACAAAAAAGATGGTGTTTTTAAGGTTACCAAATTGGGTGGTTTTATGTAAATTAAAATTGTGTTGTGACTGTAAATAATTGCTCTGCTGCTATAGTAACAGGTGCTGTAAAAGTAATAAAAGATATTTCCTATTTTGCTTTTTCGTGCTTGCATCCAGAAAGCTGTGGAATGAAATTACAAACAGCTGGCACCAATATGTGAAGTTTTTGGTTGGCTAGCGAGTGGTTGTTTAATAATACTGAAATAAATGGTTTATGTCAATGGAAATGAGCCCTCACTGCCTTATATGGTAACCAGCCTTGAGTCTGTGAAAGCTAGAATTAGGGTCTGCCTTAAAATAAATATTTAAGGTTCCAACAGCAGATTTAATTATTTTAATATAACTGTGTTGCAGTTTGCTAAGAGTTCTTTTACTGATTCTTTTGTTTAAAGAACAAAGCATTGATTCTCAGTACTTCCTTTAGTTTTAGCTAGACACAGACAATATATTAATATAACTAATATAAAAATATTGTTTTCACTGGTATTGATATTGATCAGTTCAAAAGCCCAGGTAGACAGAAATTGCTTTATAAAATTTGTTTTTCTTTGCCTTGGGAACTCATTCTTCTTTTTTTCCTACCCTCCAATGCTAAGTCTGATAAATTAGGTCTGTCTTATTTTTCCTATCACTTCCTGATATAGGATCAGCTCTTTTTAAAGTAGCTTCCTCTCTCAGGGTACATCTACACTGCAGGCTAAAGTCTGTTTAAGATACTCAACTTGAGCTATGTTAATTGTGTAGCTGAAGTCGAAGTAACTTAACTTGACTTTTGGTGCTGTCTACACGGCACAAAGGTGAAGGAAGAACACTCTTCCTTCAACTTCCCTTACTCCTTGTGAAATGAGAATTTCAGAAGTTGGAGTAAGAAGCCCGTTACTTTTAAATTATTTTGAAATAACAGGCTTGCTGTATAAACGTGCACTCTATTATTTTGAAATAAGTGTGCAATATAGACATAGCCCCAGTGACTTAAGCAGGTTATTTATTAAAAATTGGCCTTTTTTTCCCCTTAAAAAAACTAACCGCTTTGCAAACACTGGACTTCCTTTGTTCACAATTTTAATCACCATTACCTATTATTGAAATGTTTATGTATTTGCTAACTTGCACAAACATTTAATAGAAATTTCAATGAAAAATGGGCCTGTTTTGAACCCTACAAAACATAAATAAATTTAACATTTTGACATTTCAGCTGGACAGCTGGATGAAGCTTGTCGTGATGAGGAAGGCTCTTGAGAGGTGGTCCCAGACATAAACTTAAGAGGTAGGTGCTGCTGAGTTGCATGGATGAGCTGACATGATTCAGGTCAGGTAATTGCAATAGCACTTCTGTTTAACTTTTTTTCAGTGGCTGAACTCTAATGGTAATAAAATGAAGATGCTAGTACTCCTGCTCATTGCTGTAAGATTTCTAAGAGGCTTTTTAAATCATTGTTATCATAGGTTGGAATGGCTAATTCAGATCTGCTGAAGCACATCAAAGTCATGGGAGTTGCAGCCTCTGCCTAATGAGTCCTAGTACAAAATTCATGCTGAGGAAGGCTGAGTAAAAGTTAGATATGTTAGTTTATGAATTTGACATTCTTCTACAAATACGTGGAATTGCCAGGCTCCATAGGGGCTAATGTCCACTGAAACAACACTATTAGGCCCCCACAGAAGCAGCCAAAACTATTCAGCTATTATCTTCTAGAACTTATCCTTGATAAAAGCAATGGAATGTTAACCCTTTCCTGTCACATCCACACAAAAATGGTGTTCTCCTAGTCGGCTCATGTTTTACCATGAAAATGCTTTGCCCATTGGAGTCACACCAGTCCAGTGATATTACTCATACACTGAAGCTTAAGAAATGTAAAGAAAAAAAATTTTTTTGGGGGGGAATGAAACACTGAGTGATTGAAGGGACTTAACCTGACTCCAGTGAGAGATCTGCTGCTGAGATGGTGAGGAAGCTGAATGTAGTACAAACAGCACTTGGATCTAGCTGGAGATACATTATTTGTTGGAAGGAAACTGGACCATCCTCCTGCACACTTCCCAGAATGTGAAATGTGGGTGCCCTGCCTCCTCCTCTTTATCCCACTATGACCCTACAATCATGAAGAGCTAAATGTTCACTGATGGCAGTAAAATAGCTCTTCCATTATAGATACATGGACCTGAACTCAGATCATCTACTCATTTTACTACAGTAGAACCTCAGAGTTACAAACAACAAAGTTATGAACTAACCAGTTAACAATACTCCTACCAGCCCTGCAATACATCAGAGACAAAAAAATTAAAAAAAAAGGCTAATGGAGTTGACATTGTTTCTGTGTTTGTTTCATTTAAAGTAAAATGGTAAAAAGCAGCATTTTCTTCCTCATAGTAACGTTTCAAAGCTGCATTAAGACAGTGATCTGTGGTAAATGTTTGAAAGAACAACCATAACCGTTTGTTCAGAATTACAAACATTTCAGTTATGAACAACCTCTATTCCCAAGCTCTTCATAACTCTGAGGATCTACTCTAATTGTTTGAGAAGAGCTTTGTACTGTCACCTGACCATATTAAAGAATGATGACTTTATTATAACTCTGAACAGAGACCTTTATTAAAGTAAGAAATGCACTATGATCCCAGAAGCTGGTTCTGTCTGGCTGAAGAATTTTTGCCTAGAGGCTTTTTTACCACTGTTCCTCTTACTGGAATAAGAACATAAGAACGGCCATACTGGGTTGGACCAAAGGTCCATCCAGGCCAGTACCCTGGCCAATGCCAGGTGTCCTAGAGGGAGTGAATTCAACAGGTAATGAACAAGCAATCTCTCTCCTGCCATCCATCTCTAGTCTTTGACAAACAGAGGCTAAGGACACCATTCCTTACCCATACTGGCTAATAGCCATCTATGGACTTACCCTCCATGAATTTATCTAATTCTCTTTTAAACCCTGTTATAGTCCTAGCCTTCACAACCTCCTCAGGCAAGGAGTTCCACAGATTGACGGTGCACTGTATGAAGAAGAACTTCCTGTTATTTGTTTTGAACCTGCTGCCCATTAGTTTCATTTGGTGGCCCCTAGTTCTTATATTATGGGAACAAATAAATAACTTTTCCTCGTTCACTTTCTCCACAACACTCATGATTTTATATACCTCTATCATATCCCCCCTT
>CM057846.1:49307175-49319650 GCA_030068395.1 Apalone spinifera | reverse complement strand
GGGCTGGACTTGGTGACCTTCTGAGGTCTCTTCCAGCTCTACGGTTCTATGATTCTATAATTCTATTTGTTGTTTAAATGTCATGAAAACTAATGAGATGCTAACTTGCATTTTTCTGTATCCTGTTTTCGCTTCTCTGTATCCCATTATAATGTAATAGCAAACATCTATATTGTGCATAACCCTGTAGATAAATAACCTATCAAAAATGTTTACACAGGTTAAAAAAATTCTGGCAACCTCTTCTTTGTAAATTCTTCCTCACACATGCTGGGTTTCAATAATTCACATGATGGAATTTCTGTTAGTTTCAATTTGCTTTTCTTAAAAAAATCTAGGAAATGAGATTTTAAAAGAACATTATTAAGGTTGTAAATTTAAATTTGCAAAAATTAGGGCATGCAAAACTTAATCTTACCCTTGATCATCATTTCTCTGTGATTCAGCTTCCCATCCAAAAAATGGGAATAATACTACCCCCATTCTTCACAGGCATGTTGTGAAGAAAAATTAGTATTTTGAGGCACTCAGATGCTGTAGTGATGAGCGCCAAGGAAAAGCCCATGAGGAAATTAATAGTAGTTTTTAGAGCAGTGTGCAGTTCATAAGGTTTGAGCCCAACAATTGAACAAGAAAGGATAAAAGAAAATATCAAATAGCTGTTTGTTAAGTGAGCACCATCCATCCTGTGCTCTGAATGAGGTAAGGGGTCCTGTGGAAAAAATAGCATGTGATCATGTAATTACTATATTCATGTCTGATATAATTATGCAAATCAAAATTCTCTTTGCCGCAAGTTAGAGATCAGATCCTCTCCAAGTCAAGCATCTTCCTCTTCTCCATAGATCATATTTTGTTCTCATCAGAGGATTCAGAGCAACACCCTGCTCCATTCTTCATTTCACTATCTATCCCAGTTCTACACTGTTCTGTTCCTTTAATGAAAAAAGTCCTGTGTTTACAAGACTTCCATTACACTCATATTTCAGCACCTCTCCTATATCTTCCCTCATACCATTCATGTGAACAACAGACATATACCTAAGTTACAGACTGAGAATTTAGGACACTCAGGAACTCTGTGGTAGAGCAAGAAACAAACCTAGATTTCCTGAAATCTAATCTAGTGCTTTATCCAGAACACTATCCATGTTTTCTATTAGCTAGAATGCCAAATCTATCCATAACTCTACCATAACTTAACAGAATCTACCTTATTCATAGAACACACACTATATATACTGACCACCAATACCTGAGTAACACATCACTGAAATACAGTATTATAAGGGTTCATTATCAAAGCAAATGTACTATAAAAGTTTTAGAAATCTGATTCTTATGTTGACCTCCCATCACAAGATGCACCGAAGGTAGCTGCTTTGGTTTTCCCAACCTAGGAAAGAGTTCTGTGGTCACATGTTTTTACAGTACTCTCTTTATATCAATGTGCTAAATCACATCTGAAGAGAGCAAAAAACATAGAAATCCTTTCTTAATATTACTTTTCTACAAAAAAGCAATATCTGTAGTTGTGGCAGGCATGTTGTGTGAAGAAGAATGAAAAGAAAAGCAATCCATTATACAATTTCTCTTAGCTGTGATCCAAACTTTGAAAATGTATATTTGAAGTTTTGGAAAAAGTAAAAGTGTTTGTAATAGTTTAGGGTTATTTTACTCATAAGTCATATTTTGGACTGTTCTGTTCCTTTAATGAAAAAAAGAAACAAATGTTCTAGTTTAGTTCTAGATCTGTTTAAAAGTTAGAATAACTTAAATTTTGGTAGCAGTAACAGTTTTTCAGTTTTCAAAAATACCTTGTGAGTATTTGGAACACAAAATAGGTGAGAAACCATACTATTCTAAAACAACAGGCAAGCTAAGAAGTTGGCAAAGCAAACATGTTAGAGACAAAGAAACATAGGAAGAAGAAAAGATGTATGTGAATGCTAGGAATCAGTTCAAGCAATTCTAAGAGATTTTATGTCAAATTTAGAAATTATATGGTCTGTTATACAACTGGGTTAGACTAGATGATTGCTATAGTCCCTCTGGCATTAAAATCGATAGCTTAGTTTTAAAAAAGTCAGTTAGAGCTTTATGTGCACTTTAAAACTGCAGTGGAAGCGTCATTCCTCAGTTCTAAGCAGATCTAAGGTATAGGCCATTTCTTTCTCTCTAGAACTCACAAGGTAGATTAATGCCCTATGGCTCCCTCCAGAGAGTAGTCTACAAACTTTCCCTACCTCCACATAGATTCTGTCTTTCAAAAAATTACCCAAATTATGTCAAGTATTTCCATCACTGAACAGCAAATGTTGGTATCTGGACTTATTCACACTAGCTATGTAAAAGTACTTTCCAACAGACAAAGAAGTAAGTTCATTCTTGAAGCTCTGATGCATTCATAATCAAGATCTTCCACTTAGCTAAGATTCCTACTGGAGAATTGTATTCTGGACAGCAGTGTGTACTTTTTATGCTGATATGATTCTTTAATGTTTCCATTATGGATGCAGCCCCTATTATAATTTGATTTAAAACCCACCCATTTTTCTGATATTTATTTTTGGTTTGGGCACAACATTTTTGCCACGTTATTAATTTTGGGCAAATAGAATATTATTTTTTCTCCATACATAGCTTATTATAGAGATTTACTAGGATATTTTTTCTGTAGGCCTATATTTTATTATTGCAACAACTTTACCCAGTGAAATGTCCCCTATACTTAACTTTGGCATCTCTGAGGATGAGGCTAAAATTTCTCAAACATCCGTAAGATATGTATAATGCTAATTAAAATCTAAGGGTGTAGATTAATGGTTTTACTCACAGGTTTGAATCCTGGCAGATTTAGTTTGGCATTTCAGACTTCTAAAGAAGATAAATGGCTTTCCATTCAGTTTACAATTCTAAAAGCCCCTGGCAATCCAAGATGGAAGACCTTAGAGAAAAGGATCTCCTTCACTAATCCTGATTCCTAGCTGCAGAAATACAAATCCTTTTCCTCAGGAATGCATGGTCTTTTCCATAGTTACCTCTGCCCTCCCTGGGTTTGATAACTCATATTTCAGCACACATTAATCAGACACATTAGGTCAGACACAGTAATCAGTGCTGGCAGAAGCTAATCATGGAAAAACAGATTTCTCTTACCACATTAATTGTTTTCCAAGATATTGCAGCAACACTTTGCAACAGAACAAAGAGCCCAGATCTCTAGAATCTAATGGGGAAAAATTAAGGAAGGAGATTTTCTTCCCCCTTGTTAGAAAAAGGAAAGATATTGAACTGGTTCATAAAATTGTGGAATGTCAGTAAGTTTAAAAGAGATTCCAGGAGACTGGAAAAGGGCAAATATAGTGCCCATCTATAAAAAGCAAAATAAAAACAATCCAGGAAACTACAGACCAGTCAGTTTAACTTCTGTGCCAGGAAAGATAATGGAGCAAGTAATTAAGGAATTCATTTGTAAATATCTGAAAGAAAAGAAGGTGACAGGTAACAGCCAGCATGGATTTGTAAAGAACAAATCATGTCAAACTAATCTGATAGCTTTCTTTGATAGGATAACAAGTTTTGTGGCTAAGGGAGAAGCGGTGGACCTAGACTTTACTAAGGCATTTGGCACGGTCTTGCATATTCTTCTTACCAATAAACTAGGCAAATACTACTTAGATGGGCTATTATAAGGTGGGTGCATAACTGGCTGAATAACTGTTCTCAGAGAGTAGTTATTAAGAGTTCACAATCCTGCTGGAAGGGCATAATGAATGGGGTTCTTCAGGGTTCTGTTTTGGGCCAGCTCTGTTAAATATCGTCATCAATGATGATACCAAGCTGGGCCGGGTGTTGCAAGTACTTTGGAGGATAGGGTCATAATTCAAAATGATCTAGACAAACTAGAGAAATGGTCTGACGCAAATAGGATGAAGTTTAATAAGGAAAATTTAAAGTACTCCACTTAGGAAGGAACAATCAGTTTCACACATACAGAATGGGAAGCGGCTGTCTAGGAAGGAATACTGCAGAAAGGTGTCTAGTGGTCATAATGGACCATAAGCTAAATATGAGTCAATAGTGTGACACTGTTGCAAAAAAAGCAAACATGATTCTGGGATGCATTTACAGGAGTGTTGTGAGCAAGACACGAGAAGTCATTCTTCCACTCTACTCTGTACTGATTAGGCTTGTGTCCAGTTCTGGGTACTACATTTCAAAACAGATGTGGAGAAATTGGAGAGGATCAAGAAAAGAGCAACAAAAATTATTAAAGAAAACGTGAGCTATGAGGGACGATTAAAAGAATTGAGCTTGTTTAGTTTGGAAAGAAGACTAAGAGGAGACATGATAGCAGTTTTCAAGTATCTGAAAGGGTGTCACAAGGAAGAGGGAGAAAAATTGTTCTCCTTGGCCTCCGATGATAGGACAAGAAGCAATGGGCTTAAACTGCAGCAAGGGAGATTTAGGTTTAACATTAGGAAAAACTTTCTGTCAGGGTGATTAAACACTGCTTAGGGAGGTTGTGGAATCTCTATTTCTGGAGATATTTAAGAGCATGTTAGACAGACATCTATCAGGGATGATCTAGATGGTGCTTGGTCCTGCTGTGAAGGCAGGGGACTGGACTTGATGACTGTCAAGGTCCCTTCCAGTTCTAGTAGTCTATGATTCTAAGTTGAGACATTTTTCCACTAACAAAAGTTAATTGTGGGTATAATCTAAATGTTAGGAAACTAGATTCACAATCCTGAAAATATTTATGCATGTGCTTTACACCCAGAAGTAGCCCACTGACTCCAGTGGGGCTATGCAATAAGCATGTGTATGTTTGCAGGAGCAGGGCCAAGAACAGACAGGTGGGACACGTGGGATGAGGATGGGACTCAGGCAGAATCATTTCATTCTAAACAATAGTAGAACATGTTACTCAACAATAGAAAAAAGCATAAAAGGAAAAGGGCAGTTATTTACCTCATAACTGTGATTCTTTGAGATGTGTTGCTCATGTCCATTCCAATTAAGTGTGTGCATACAGCGTGCATGTGTCGTTGGAAGTTTTTCCCTCAGCAGTACACTTAGGGCCAGCGGGGAGCCCCCTAGAGTGGTGCCGGTATATTGGCACATATATACCACTGCTGGCCCCCTCACCCACTCAGTTCCTTCTTACTGGAATACTCAGTAGAAAGGGCAGTGGACGGGGATTTGGAATTGACATGAGCAACACATCTCAAAGAATCATAGTTACGAGGTAAGTAACTGTTCTTTCTTCTTCGAGTGATTGCTCATGTGCATTCCAATTAGGTGACTCCAAAGCAGAACCTATGGAGGAGGGCCGGATGTTGAAACTACAGAGGAGTGGAGGACCGCCCTGCCCAGGCAGTGTCTTCCCTGGCTTGATGCGTTAGCGCATAGTGATTGGCAAAGGTATGGACAGAGGACCATGTAGTGGCTCTGCAAATGTCCAAGGTGGGAACCTGCACCATGAAAACGGTGGAGGCTGCCACAGCTCTCGTGGAGTGCACTCTAAGGGGTGGAGCCGGTACACCTGCTAGGGCAGAGAACTCCTTGATACAAGCGGTTATCCAGGAGGAGATGTGCTGGGAGGACACGGGTTGATCCTTTGCCTGTTCAGCGATGGCCACATGAGTTGTGGTGACTTTCTGAATGGTTTTGTCCTATCTAAGTAAAAAGCTAATGCCCTGTGCACATCTAAAGTGTGTAAAGCCTGTTCTTTCCCAGACACGTGTGGCTAGGGGTAAAAGACCAGCAGGAAAATAAACTGTGAGGTGTGGAAAGAAGACACCACTGTGGGCAGAAAATCTGAGTGGGGGAGGAGCCTAACCTTGTCTTTGAAAAACACCATGTGGGGGGGATCCGAGGTGAGCGCCCTGAGTTCGGATACCCGCCTGGCAGATGTGAGTGCTACCAGGAGAGACACCTTATACAACAGGTGCAGAAGGGAACACGTCACTAAGGGTTTGAATGGGGGTCCCATAAGTTTGGAAAGGACCAGGTTTAGGTCCCACTGGGGGACGGGCTGGTGGACGTGTGGGTAGAGCCTGTCCAACCCTTTCAGAAACCTGTTGACCATTGGGTTAGCAAACACGGTTTTCCCCCCTTCCCCTGGGTGCAAGGCCGAAATGGCTGCCAAGTGAACCTTGATGGAGGAGAAAGAGAGGTCCCGGAGCCTGAGGTCTAACAGGTAATCTAGGATCAAGTGGATCGCAGTTCACCTGGGGTGTACCCCCTTCTGGGCAGCCCAGATACAGAACCATTTCCACTTAGCCAGGTATGTGGTCAGGGATTTCCCTACACCCCCACCCCCATGGGGGTGTATACCCCCCTGAATTTCCCCAACACCCTCCCAGTTTTGTGAACTATGGTGCCATACAGCCCACCTTCACCCTCACGGTCTGACCCCTCATCAGCCCTGACGCCGCCCACCCCCCCGTGTAAATTCGAACACACCCCCAATTTTAATTCCTGTATGTGGTCCTAGTGGAGGACTTCCTGGACCTGTTCTGAGCACTGAAGTTCCTCAGCCGTTAGCCACAGAGCTTCCATGCTGTCAAATGCAGCGAGTGCAGGTCCAGGTGGCGGAGCCTGCCCGAGTCCTGAGTAATCAAGTCTGGGAGCAGTGGGAGGGTCATGGGTCTCTCACATGACAGGTTGAGGAGGGTTGAGAACCAGTGCTGCCTGGGCCAGGCCGAGTTCAGGGATGCCCTGAACTCCCACACCCTTGTGGATTAGCGGGGGTGGTGGGAAGGCATATAGTAGGCCCCGCAGCCAGGGGAAAAGGAGAGCATCTCCCAGTGAGCCCTGTCCCTGTCCCAGGGAGCAGAATCGGTAGCACTTCCTGTTCTGCCCTGTGACGAAGAGGTCCAGATGGGGAGACCCCCATGCACGGAAGATAGATTGGGCTACATCCCACCTCAGAGACCATTCGTGTCCTGCCAAGGGCCTGCTCAGTTTGTCCGCCAGGATGTTTTGGGAGCCTGGGAGGTACGCGGACCCTGGGGAGGTGCTCTAGGAACATTCCTAATGGGAAAGGGGTGCCTCAGGGTAGCTGGGGTGTGCATGCCCAATGATTTTAGGGTAGCACGGGTATCTTTGAGGCCATGGAGCCTCTGATCAGTTTGCTCAGAAAAGAGCAAGGGGCCTTCAAAAGGGCGGTCTTGTATGGTGTTCTGGAGCTCTAGGGAAACCCCAGAACCCTGTAGCCAAGAACTGCAGCGTAAGATCACCCCGGAAGCCATTACTCGGGCAGCAGCAGCCGCCATGTTGAAAGCCGCCCTGGAAATCATTCTCCCCTCCTCGTGGAGAGCTTTGAATTCAGCACGGGACTCTCGGGGGAGTAGGTCCATGAATTTGTCCATCGAGGCTCAGGTGTTAAACGCATACAGGGACAAGAGGACCTGTTGGTTTGAAATGTGGTACTGGATACCACCGGACGCATAGACCTTCTGGTCTAACAGGTCAGTTTTCTTGGCCTCCCTGTTCTTAGGGACAACAGCGAGCTGACCTTGTCTCTCTCTTTGATTCACAGCTTGTACCACGAGAGAGCCCAGTGGGGGGTGGGAAAAAAGATATTCATTGCCCTCTGGGAGACAAAGTATCTCCGTTCGGCCCGCTTATCCGTAGGAGGAATGAACGCGGGAGTCTGCTACAAGGCTTTGGAGATCTTGGCCACCATTTTGTTAATCGGGAGGGCCACTCTAGAAGGAGCATCCATGTGGAGAATGTCCACCGGGGGATCGGAGTCATTGGGCACCCTATCCATCTGGACTCCCAAACTTTGGGCCAGACGTCGGAGGAGGTCCTGGTGGGCCCTGGAGACCATAGAGACGATGGATGGTCCAGGGTCTCTCAGAGCCTCATCAGGGGAGGAGGAGGATGATCCCTTTTGGACTTTCCCGACAGATACTCCCGAGAGTGCCAGATCCTGCTGTGTGCCAGCGGGCGAAAGTGGGGGAGGTTGGCTCATCAGAGCCACACTCCCTGAAGGAGACTGCTGGCCGGGGGGCAGTGACTGGCCAGAGGTCGGCGATCAGACCAGTGGGGTCGCCGAAGGAGGGGCCTGAGGATCCGATGTGACCGACGCTGACCTGGAAGGGGGGTTTCACTGGGCTTGGTGATATGCCCAGGGAGTCCAAAAAGGCCACTGGGCCGGAGGTTGAGGAGGCCACAATTGCTGGAGCACTGGTACTGGGACTGGTTGTGTCCATTGCTGCTGGTATGGATGAGGAGGACTATGGTGCCAGGAGTGGTGCCACGACTGGGACTGGGAGCCACGAGAAGACCAGGTGGATTCCGCCTCAGAGTCAGACTTGTAGTCCGAGGTGGACCAGGGAGGAGCTGATGCAGACACCTGCGGAGCAGCTACGTGCTTGGCCATAGATTCTGGCTTCCCACAGTGCCAAGGCAGCAGTGATGGCATAGTGGTATAGGCATTTGGTGTAGAGGTAGGTGCCGGGATGGTGTGAGCTGGTGCTGGGGTATGGTACTGCAGTGTATCCGGTGCTTTATCCTGATGGGGCACCGCGGGTAGGGATGCGCTGCTGGTCGGTGCCACTGGCGGTGCCGGTGGAGCCAGGAGGGGAGGGCAGTTGGCCTGGGCCTCCGGTGCCATGTCTTGGGTGTTTCGATACCCAGTGCCGGGATATCCCATGTTGCCTGGAAGGCGTTGGAGTAGGGGGCAGCAAGGGGGAAGAGTCTATGAGCACCCTTGCCGCTTTTAAGGCCTCCGGTGTGGAGAGTTCAGTAAAGTCCTTCAAGGGGCTCGACTCCCTATGCTGGGAGGAAGGTCCACCCGACCTGGAAGGTCCGGGCTCTGGACTTGCCTGCGCTGCATGCCCCACTGAAGGGCGCATGGAGGGTGCATGCCTAGCAGGGGACTGTCCCCTGGTAGGCCTCCTCCTCTTCTGTGGTGCCGGAGACTGAGACTGGTGTTGAGGTCTGTGCGGTGCCAGTGAGACACGGTGCAGGGGGAAGTCCCGCACCGATGCCGGTACCAGCCGGAGAGCCGCCTCCATAAGGATGATCTTAAGGCGTGACTCTCTCACACGTTTCGTTTGTGGCTTGAACGCCTTGCAGATTTTGCAGGCTTCAGCAATGTGCATCTCTCCCAAGCACTTTAAACATGAGGAATGAGGGTCCCCTCGGGGCATAGGCTTGTGGCACTTTTTGCAGGACTTAAAGCCTTGCAGCCCAGGCATGCCCTGCCACGGGTGCATAGCATGCCATGGCGGGGAACAGCAATGAAAACAACAAAGAACAACAAAAGAGTCTTTAACTTAATTGCAGGTACTTAAGCTAACTGAAGAAACAGAAGACAACTATCGCTAGAAGCGCTGAGGGTTGTTCCAACGACTGTCATGGCGGTAAGAAGGAACTGAGTGGGTGAGGGGGCCAGCAGGGGTATATATGGGCTGATATAGTGGTGCCACTCCAGGGGGCTCCCTGCTGGCCCTACGGATACTGCTGAGGGAAAAACTTCCGACGATGTGTGCACGCTGAGCACACACACCTAATTGGAATGCACATGAGCAATCACTCGAAGAAGCAGCACGGTACACTGATGTGATTAGACTTGAATTTAGCAACAAAAAGTGGCATTGGTCAGTTTAATTTTTTAAAATTAAAATAACACGAGATGTGCCTGACAATGGATCAATTCCAAAGCGAAAATGGCGATCGGGGCTTTTTTGCGCAAAAGCGCATCTAGATTGGCACGGACACTTTTCCACAAAAAGTGCTTTTGTGGAAAAGCGTCCATGCCAATCTAGACGCTCTTTTCTGCAAATGTTTTTAACGGAAAACTTTTCCGTTAAAAGCATTTGCGGAAAATCATGCCAGTCTAGACATAGCCGAAGGCTATGTCTACACTGCAGGCTTCTTGCACAATAACTGTTTTGCGCAAGAGTTCTTGCACAAGAATGCATCCACACTGGTGAAAGCGCATCGCACTATGCTTTTGCGCAAGAGAGCAACCACACTAGTGGGATGCTGTTTTGCAAAGACCTTCTCCCAGAACCACTTTGGACAGGGCAAAAGGGCACCAGTACATTCCAGGGGTAGGGGCCGGAGCCCCGCTGAGACACGTGCTTAAAGGGATCTCCCTGGACAGCCGTTTCTCTGCTGCTGCGTGCTTTGGGACCTCTCGTAGGGACTGAAAGCTGCAGCAGTGCCTGTTGTGGTTTCCCTCTGCCTCATTGAACAACACAGCTTGTGCCCTAGTACCTTTGGGGACTTTTGCCTTCTCCTTGCTCTGCCATGGAGTCAGAGGTGGCCCTGTGCCTGCTCTGGCCCCACACGGCCATTTTGGAGTGTGTGCAGCTGCTGCTCTATGCGGCTTCGCTACTCCTGCACAAGCTCAATGCCAAGCTCAATCTGGACTCTTTCTGCCTGGATGCGGCAGCTTTGCTGTGGCATCCCTACCCAACTGGATACTGGAGAGGCGATACTGGAGACTCGACACCAGTTCCGACCGGTGCGACCGGCTGGTCCTGGAGTAATGGGACATCCAGCAGTGGCTCCAGAATTTTAGGATGCAGAAGCAGAAATTCTTGGAGCTGTGTGCCTGGCTCGCCCCTGCGTTTCGCAGACGCAACACCCAGCTGCGGCCCACCGTCTCCATCAGCAAGAGGGTCGCCATTGCCCTGTGGAAGCTGGCCACCCCGGACAGCTACCGCTCGGTGGCAAACCAGTTCAGGGTGAGCAGGTCCACAGTGTGTGCTGTCTTGATACAAATAAAGCCCTTAGGGAGGCTGTAGTTCCTGCCCGGGGGAAGGGAAGAGTCCAGGCAGGGAGGGGACAGGGTGAGGAAGCCCCATCACCCAGGGGCGTGTGCTGTCCCTCTCTCACATAGCTCTGCTGGTGGGTGGGTGAGCTCTGGGGCAAGGGGACCCTGGCATGTTTGGGGGGAGAGGGCATCAGAGGGGGGGAGGCGGGCACCGCCCAAAGGCTCATGCACCCGCCCTGCCTCATTCAGTGCATTCCCTGTGTGTCTGTGTGCTCTTCTGCAGGTTGTCAGAGCCATCAACAACATCCTGCTCAAGAGGGTCATCTGCCTGCGGGATGTGGACGCAACTGTGGCTGGCTTCACTGCCCTGGGGTTCCCCAATTGTGGGGGAGCCGTGGATGGGACCCACATCGAGTAGCCCACTTTATCAATTGCAAGGGGTACTTTTAGATGGTGCTCCCGGCCCTCGTGGACCACCGAGGTTGCTTGATGGACATATATTTGGGGTGGTCGGGCAGGGCACGATGCCCGCATCCTCTAAAACTCCAGCCATTCCTGCGCCCTGCAGCGGGCACGCGACGCATGCGTGGCTCCACCCCCGGGCACATGGCGCATGCGCAGCCCCACCCCCCAGTGCGCTGCGCACCTTACAGCTGCAATCGGGTGCCCGCCCCGGGCACACGGTGCCTGATGGCAGCTCTAAGGGGCACTGTGCAGCACCCCCCATAGGTTGGCACCCTGGGCAGCTGCCCAGCTAGCTCCCCCCTTAAGGGGACAGGACAGGTACTGGGGACTCTGGGGGAGGGCTAGTGTTGAGGAGCTCTGGGGGGCAGAGCCCTAAGAGGTTGGGGCTTGGGCCTGGGGAGCTCTGGAAGCAAAGCTAATAGTGGGGGGCTCTGGGGGCAGGGCTAGTATTGGGCATTCCTGCGGCTCCCCAGAGCACTTCCTGGGGCTCTGAGTCCAAGGTAGTGTGTCCACATCAGGGTGCCCTGTAAGGTGCACACATGCACAGGTATGCACCAAAAATTTCAGTCCCCCCCTTAGCAGAACTGCACAGCCATGGCCTCAGCTGCTCCCGGGAGAAGAAGGGGGGGGGGGGGGGGGGGGGGGGGGGCAGGCATGGTCACGTGGCAGGTGGCTGCTCCACCCTACAACCAGCTTGGTGTATTAAAAATAGCACTGAGGCCCCAGCTCCAGTCCTGGCACATGGAGCAGCTGCCTACCACACAGCCCCATCCTCAGGAGGAGCTGGGGCCATAGGTGCTGGGGCTGGCACCGCAGTACTAAAAATACCCGTGGCCCCGACTTGAGGTGGGCAGCGGCCCCGTGTGCTAGGACTGGAGCTGGGCTATAGTGCAGCTGTTCTTGGGCTAGGGTACTAAAAAGAGCACCGTGGCTCCAGCTCTGCCCGCCATGCTGACCCTCCCCGGCATGAAGGAGTTGAAGGGTGCAAATGTCAGGAAGGCAAAAGGTGAGAGAAGGGACAAGGGGAGAACTAAGGGGAAGGTGGGTGAGGAGAGAAGGGGGCCAAGGCAGCAGAAAGGGGACGACAACAAGGGGTAGGGTGGAGGACAAATGCCAGGGAGGCCACAAGAAAATGAGGGGAAAGGGCAGGAAGCGGGGATGGGAAAGCATCAGTGGTGTAAGAGAGGGGAGGGGACAGGGTGATGCTAGGAGACGAGACGGGAGGGGCAATGGGGGCAAGAGGAAGAGGAGAGAGGAATGTGT
>CM057846.1:49244900-49300566 GCA_030068395.1 Apalone spinifera | reverse complement strand
CTCAATGACCTCTCGAGGTCCCTTCCAGTCCTAGTATTCTATGATTCTATGTTGCGGGCTCTGCAGGATATTGCAGAGCCTGCAGTGAAGCCATTTTTCCAGGAGTGGGGCCGGCAAAAATTAAACCTCTTGCTGGCCTTGCTTCCCGGGAGAGGTTTTGCAGCAATAGTAAAGCTGCTTCCCCAGGAGAATAGCATAATATAGAAAACTAATGATGTTGAACACTGGTTTAATTTAGGTGCTTGTTTTTAAAAAAGGCAACTGCCACTAATTCCCTCGGCAGCAGGTTCTGCTGGTCCCAGTTCCCCAAATGTAGTGAGGGATATTTACAGTATAAGAACAGATCCCTTTGACCAAATCCCTAATTGCTATGATACAGTACAGAACTCTGAAAACGAAAGGGTGTGTGTGAAGAGGGGGTGAAATAACAGAATTTTTTACATCCATCAGTCTGCCCTCTCTGCTGAGATATCTTTTCTGCATATTTTAGATGCCAGTTTCAATTTTAGTAATTTCTTTCAAGATACTTTATTTCAAGATACTAATTTATTTCAAGATACTTGTCAGCAAATATTTCTAACAATACAGACAAAGATTCAGGAAATATTTGATAAAAATATGCCTAGTAATTCATAATTAGGGATGTTAGATAGCTTTTAATAATTATGTAACTGCACAAAATCTTATCAATTACAGAGTTATTCGATGGTCTCCAGGACGGAGGTGGCAGCCAGCACGCTTCAGGCCCCATACCTAGGGAATTCCTTGACACCCCAAGCTGCTGCCTCTATCGGAGACAGCAGTGAGGGGAGGAAGCAACCTCAGTTCATGGGGGACCCGAGCTCCCCGCAGACAGAGGCTGCTCTGGCATCCTGCCCATCTCTCCCTGCTTCTGTCTAATACAGAGGCAGCAGCGCAGGGGAACGGGAGGAGATTCCACACACAAAGCCAGTGCTCAGGGGAGTCAGCTCTCCCACACATACCGGCTTCCACCTGCTCCTCCCCTTCCCCTCCCCTCAAGGCCTGCGCTGCTGCCTCTGATAGAGGCAGGAGCACATGGGGTAAATGGCTCTGTTGGAGCCAACACGCGTGGGGAGCCAAAGCCAGTATTTTGTGTGTTGCCTGTCCTATAGACTGCTCCCATTAGCCAGTTTCTGGCCAATGGGAACTGCGAAATTGTGTGTGGAAGAAAAGCACCACGTGAAGTCTCTCCCCGCCTCCCCTGGGGCTTGCAATGTTCATCGAGCTCCTCTGAGAAGCAGGGGAGAGGGGAGGGCAGGCAGGAAGCCTGGTTGAGGCTTCCGCGGACAGGAACCGGAGGCTTGGTAGGCTGGATTTTGCCCGTGAGGTGCATGCTGCCTACCCCTGCTATAAGAACATCTGACTCTCTGGTTAACAGTAAAAGCAAGAAGCTTTCTGGGAATGACTACAAATTTTGATATTTTAATGCCAGTAAGGGCAATCAAGGTTTCCATTACAAATCCAAGTGTCTTTAAATATGTAAATTATTTATTTTGCAAATTAGCAGCAAGTTGTTGGGGAAAATACATAGCAGCTATGATCAAGATCCAAACAATTTCTACATACTCGTGTTTGAGAAAATTTAAATATTAAAAAATATAATCATCTATTGGACAACCTAGTTCAATAAGGCTTCTTGCTATAAAAGTGTGATCCAAACATACCAACTATATAACCCCTAAAAATAGGCAACTTTGATTTCCAGTCCCCTGGACCATATCCTTAAGTCATACTTAGTGTAAAATTAAGGAGGTGCTAATTTTAAAATACCTTTCCCCTGTGATAGTTTTAAGTTTCTTACCATTAGTTCATTCTCCTTATGAGTCTGTTAATCTGATCTTCCCTGTTGCCAGCATCCCCACCTTCCACAAAGTGGATAGTTTTCTTTTTCATTCCGCCTCGAGGAGACGATAACTTGAAGGGCCAAAGAAAGTTGTTCACCACTTTGAAGTTCTTTCCAACAGTGTAGATCTCATGGACCACATCTTCCATGCAGATGATGCCATATTTCTCTAAAATTCAGGAAACAATTATACAGGACAATCAGACTAAAACTCACAACCTATGGCATGAACCTAAAAAATACTATGCACAATGAATAATTTGTCTCACATGTTATGTTTGATAGTAACCAATGCTATCTCAAGTAGTTTACTTGCATTCAAATCAAACTCTACAAATCAGCATGCTCTGCTTTAATGTTTCACAACAACTTATGTACTATTTACCCTCAAGGCTGTTACTACTGCTAATTAGAAACAAAGTTTGCTTCTCCTTTACATAAGGAAAAACGATAGCAAAATATGACAAAAATTGTTTATTTAATAGTAATTGTCAATGCTAGAGAAAACCATGATACACCCTAATGGAATTATAGTAAATATTTCACAGTGGCCTTTTCAGAAAAATTGATGAAGTTAAATCAACACTGATTATACAATGCCAGTTAACAATTCACCTTTTATTAAATCACACATTAAATCCTTGCAACAGTTAATGAAAAATGCACTAATGGTATTTCAATAGTACATCAAGAGTAAAATTTTCCAAGAGCATCTGGTAATATAATGCAGTAATTGAATGTATCAGATTAGGGATGTAATAGTGTAGATCACTGTTTCCCAAATGGTGTTCCACCAAAAATAAGGGTAACGCAAGAAAATTCCATTACAATAATATTTTATTGTTTAAAAAAATAATAATTAATATTTAAGCATTTATGAATTTTATTGAAAATAATTTTCTTTTGTGATCTCATGACTGTGTTTAGCATTTGTTTATTATTATTCTTACTTATTTGTGGTCTACTTTTTCAGCTCCATATGTGTGTGTTATTAGGGATTCCACAAAATTCTTTTGAGTTTAAAAGGGTTCCGTGGCCAAATAAAATTGGGAAACACTGGTGTAGATGATTAACCAGTAAGCAAAAACTTATTGGTTAATGCTACAGACTACACACGTCCCCCCTCGCCTATGCCTTGCCAATAAATTTTTAAGTAGGCTGGCCAGGCAGCCCATCTCAATCCCAGCTTGCACCATATCCGGGACCTACCACCTCTGCGGTTCTGCATTTAAAGTGTATTAGGAGCCGGGCGGGCAGGCAGCCCGGCTCAGTCCCACCCAGTGGACGGGGGCTGCTGCCACCCTGTGCTGCTGCCTCTATATCATTGGCAGCAGCATGGGGCGACAGGCAGTCTTTCTGTGAGTGGAGCTGGTTTTTAAATTGGTTCCCCTCATGGACCAACTCCCATCTGGCACCCCATGCTGCTGCCTCTGATTCAGAGGCAACAGCATGGAGTGGCAGGGGGCTCCATAGAAGTGGGGCCAGAGCGCACTGGCTGCTGGCCCTGCCCCTGGGGACTATAGAATAGTTGAGTAACTGATAAGAATTAATGAGGTTGATCGACTATTCAATTAACCGATATTTAACACCCCCATTTCAGATTGTGAAAACTGAATTCTTAGAACAGTAAAGAATAGACTTTCGGATCTCATTCATTTGGCATTATTTCTAGAAGTTATGTTACCTAAAACCAATGGAAAATTATAAAAATAGAGCGTATGCTATTTTTAGTAGCCAAGGTAAATGGAAAAGCAAATGTAATCAATCTGAAATTATGGATAAACAAACTATTTTGTCTTTAATTCCAGATGAATGGGAAAGGTGGAAATGTTAAATATCCCAAAATCTTAAAATATGATTAGAATAACAGAAAGCTAGAACTGGAAGGGACCTTGAGAAGTCATCTAGTCCAATCCCCTGCACTCACAGCGAGACTAAGAACTATCTAGATTCCCCCCCGACAAATATTAATCTAATCTGCTCTTAAGTATCTTCAATGATGGGGATTCCTCAACTTCCTTAGGCAATTTATTCCAGTGCTTAACCACCCTTAAGCGTCAGGAAGTGTCCAACCTAAACCTCCCTAATGTCCAACCTAAACGTCCCTTGATGCAGTTTAAGTCCATTGTTTCTTCTATGGAAGACGGTGATTATTGTATATTTAGCAAATTTCAAAACAGTTTCAGAACTGCCATTGTTTCAGTATTTCCACTCTTCACGATAATGTTTTCTTACTGATATTTTCATTCTTAAAAAGGCTCTTGGCTTGACCTATCAGTTTTTCCATGTTAGAAATCAATGCAAATCAGAGACATGTATAGTTGGCTGTGTCTAGACTGGCCAGTTTTTGCGCAAAAACCGCTTTTGCGCAAAAACTTGCCAGCTGACTACACTGGCCGCTTGAATTTCTGCTAAAGCACTGACTTCCTACTGTATGAAATCAGTGCTTTTTGCGGAAATACTATGCTGCTCCCGTTCGGGCAAAAGTCCCTTTTGCGCAAAAGGGCCAGCGTAGACAGCTGAGATTTGTTTTGCGCAAAAAAGCCCCGATGGCTAAAACGGCGATCCAGGCTTTCTTGCGCAAAAGCGCGTCTAGACTGGCACGGACACTTTTCTGCAAAAAGTGCTTTTGCACAAAAGCGTTCGTGCCAATCTTGACGCTCTTTTCCACAAATACTTTTAACGGAAAAACTTTTCCGTTAAAAGCATTTGCGGAAAATCATGCCAGTCTAGACTCAGCCATATAGTTTAAAAACCCTATTCAAATTATAATAGTTAAACTTTAACTTACTGAGTATTTTTGAAAGTTTTATTTCTAATAAAAAATATCCATACTTTCTGTTCTGCTTTGTATTAAGTTGCCAAGATAGAAATTTATTATAATATAAAATATATTTTTAGAGATAGAGGTAATGTTCAGAATTTAAACTATTTTAAATTCTCACACCAAAGTAATTGCTAAAAAATTAAGTTGTATTTACCAAGACACCGCTGAATCAGAGAATTGTCAGTCAGAGCAACGCGCTGCTTGTTGATCTTGCCGTAACCACGCTTGTAGATCAGTTCATGCACAGATTTCAGATTGGGGTAACTTAAATACAGAAGTGAGGTAGAAGTGATTGGGATTCTCATTCAATAATGCCAAAAAAAGAAGTTTTATATTAAATATTTATGCTTAGGATTATGACAACGTGCACACCCAGGGTAACAGTCTGGCGGCAACACGATGCAAACACTATGTTGAACCAATGAGAGTTCATGACACCGAGTCAGACCAGGTCCTGTGTTTACTTTTTCCGCTCCTTCTTTCAGTGTCGAACAATACATACTATATTTTATTTTTCAAGCTGACTTGATACTCAACTGTTATTAATGTTAAAATTGAAGACTTCACTTACCCCCATGCAATGTAGGGTTCAACAATCCGCAGCATGTTAATTGAAGCCTTGTTGAGTTTTACAAATGTGCCATTGAAAATCTGACGTAGGCGAAGAAGCTGCAATACCTTACGGACCTTGGGGCTAACTCCATTGATACTGTAAAATGCAAAAAAGATATGGCTATTTGTTTTTGATTCCGGAATCAGCTATGCACTTACCAAAGAGTCAAAGTAAACAATTAGAGTGAATTTTATTATGTTTTCCCATCTCTATTTTTGAAACAGATTAAGGATATTAAATATTGACTAATTGACAAATCAAACAGTCAATTCATTTTGCATCGACTATTCAATTAGCTGACAGAAAGCCTCTGCCTTTGAAGCATAGCAACAGCCCTAGGGCTTCAAAGGTGAAAGCGCTGCATGGGGACTCCCCAGCTGATCCTGGGCTACATGTGGCGCTGCTTTGAAATGCTGCATGCAGCCTGGGGACATCTCAGTTGGCCCCAAGATCCAAGTGGCACTGCCACTTTCAAGTACCCTTTCCTCCCCGTCCCACTACCTCTTTCTGATAGAGGCAACAAGTCTGTCGACAATCTGATAAACATTTGCTTATCGGATAGTTGACTAGTCCTTCACATCCCTAAAGCAGATCCACTTTTAATGGGGAGTCTCTCTTCAACAAGCTAATAAGGGCTCAGCCTGACCTACTCTTGGGAAAAGCAAAACAGGAAGTAATAGAGATGTAGCCATGTTAGTCTGGTCTTGCTAAAACAAAAGACAGGACTATGCAGCACTTTAAAGACTAACAAGATGTTTATTAGGTGATGAGCTTTTGTGGGCCAGACCCAAAGCTCATCACCTAATAAATCATCTTGTTAGTCTTTTAAAGTGCTGCATAGTCCTGTCTTTTGTTTAATCAAAGCAGGAAGGTGATACTGTCAATTCAGAATTCAGTGCTCCCATCAGTAAACATCCAGGGATATGGTTCTACTTCAATGAGAACCAGACATGCTCTTCTTTAAACAGCCTTTTTCTTTGGATCACTTGGTTTCCCTCTCATAGTACATCTTTAAACAAGCTGTTCTGAAACATGTGGAAAGAGATTTCTATGGTGCCTCGTTAACAATGGCCTGCACTAGGGATGTAAAAGGATAACTGGTAAGCCTCATCCTGAACAGGTGAGCCTTACCAGTTCCTGTTTACTGGAAGGGGCTGGAAGAGCTCCCTGCCTGCCCTAGCAGTGGCTTGTGGCACCCCTCCTGGGAAAACTTCACTGTAAGCTCTGCAGTACGTGTAATTGTGTAATCGCGAAGATCTTTAAATGATTTTTACATCCCTAGTTTGCACAGACTTATTCATATTATCCAGTTTATGTCATAAAAGTAACAAATACTAATTTTTGCAATGTTCCAGGTATATAATAGAACAAGCATGAGAACAATTTAAATTGATAGACAAACATGTTATTATCATTACATTACAAGATAAAATGTAAATGAAGATAATTCACTCCATGCACAGTGCTACTTTATCTCTTTACTGAGGATGCCAAAACATGGGCTTCCTTCCGAACATGCGGGTGGGTTGGTGTGTGGTTAGGAACTAGACTGAATGAACAAGACTTCTGCTAGTACTATAAATCCACATCTCTTGGGTGACTTACCAGTGGATGGCTTTCATTACAAATTATGTGAACTTTAATGCTGGAAGGCAAAATTTCCCCACATATTTAATAAAATTTAACCATAGTCCAAAATATTAAATAACTTACCCTCTGATTCTGATCACAAAGGCCAGTTTTGGTTCAGCAGGTACATAGTAATTGCCAGCTTTGCGTGCCATTCGGGCCATACGAATCTCACGTCTGTACATTTGCCTGTACTCCTTGTGATAGGCTTGAGCTCTTGCATAAATGAGTTTTCTTTGTGCTTTACGAAGCTGAAATTAGGCATAAAATATCATTCAAAAACTCATATGTAGCTGTTGCATACCAACAGGTCATTCATAATTATGTTAGCCTACAACAACTCAATTGTATTATTGCAAGTGGTCAATAAAATATGTAAACTGCCGCCGCCACCACCAGTTTTAAAGAGGCAGTGAAGACCGGGGTCAGCTGGGGACTAGTCTTTTACATCTTTAATCTCCATTACAATGTATTAGAATTGCCTTCATCATGAAACAATTAAAAAATGTATTACAATATTTACCTTCTTTTGAATCACTAGCCTCTTCAGACGCTTGGCCTTTATATCCGCAAAAGCCTTTCGCTTTTTTAAAAGGCTTTCTGGAACAGAAGGCACCTTCTTTCCTCTAAATTATTAAAAAAAAACAAGACTTGAGGGTTTATTTATTGATTTATTTCATATGACAAGTAATGACAGATGTATCTGCAAATTTAGCTTAAATAAGAATTAAGTAGCTTGGATATATATATATAAATCACACAAACACACAGAAATTAAAATGCAGTTTATAATTACATGCCATCTCCCTACATCTTCAATTGTTTAGGGTCTTACTCAGGACTGAAATCCTGTGTAACATTTTAATATGCACTTACTTACAGCATCTTTCATTTACAGATAAGGAAACCTGTATTGCTGTATGCGACTGAACAGCTACATCTCACCATAAGGTAACTGCCCTTTATTGCTAGGCATTTATAAAGCAATCACTTATCTGAAATATGTAAAAGCACCAAGCAATATGACAGTCTACCAACCACAATCCCTTTCAGACACCATTTGGGAACCTGAACATATTTCCTCACTTCATTCTACTTAAAATCATTCTGGCTTAAAACTGAGGCAAACTCTTACCAAAAATAGATCTTGCATCTAGCTCTGAATACAGATCAGCTCAGGGCCGGCCAGCCCAAGAACTGCTGACAAATGGTTATAATAGTGGCAGTAATGATCACTGGATATAGCCTGAATATCAATTAAATCTGATAATTCCTTATGAAGGAAATCCAAGTTCATTATTACTAAGATTTGTAATTCAAATTTAAGCTTTACAGGAGTGTGTCTGAAAGACTCGTAGGAAACACTTAGTGTTAGAATAATAATTGTGAAGTTTGTATTGCATCGTTCATTTACAGCTAAATTGTGACCCTTAATACATGGGCACAATCCCACTTGATCAATACATCTAAAAGCAGCATCTAGCCCTAATGCGTCATACAGCGCATTAACGAGGCAATAAAGGAAAGGGCAGACTACTGTTTCAGAAGATCCTGCCCATAGGATTCAGCCCGGAGAGGCTGTACATGCTACTGCCCCATCACATCATGATGGTTCCTGAACCGCGACACCAATAGCCGCAGCCGAGACTCTTTCGCCTTAAACACAAGAGCCCAACGCAGTCAGGCCGCCGCATCCCTCGGAGCCCGACTCATCCAGAAGACTCTATCAAGTCCTGCCTGCACCAGGCGAGGCGACCGAGGCGACCCAACCTCTCTGCCACCCCAAACCCAGGCCGCTCCGGCCGCACGCAGGCCTGGGCCGCCGGGAAAGGACGGAGGTGGATCAATACAGGCGATAGCGTGGGAGCAACGCCCCGGCTGTCGGGTTCGAGGAGCCGGCTCGAGGGTAGAGACCGATACGCTACGGATGGAAGTGGATTTTCTCTGTGAAGCAGCTGCACTTACTCTACACCCGCCATGATCCCGGCCGGAAAAGAGAGGGGATACGCATGCGCGTCCCGTACTTAAAAAATCGGACCCGGGCAGGGGCCAACGTAAAAAAAGCCCTGGCATTTAGCTGTCCTCGCAGTGCCTGGATACAATGCAGGAGTAGGGAGGTGACTACGCAAGTGCCTGGGCTACAGGTAGCCTCGTCAGGTGACCAAGTTAAGGGGACTGAGAGTTGGTTGTGAATGTGAGAGCTTAAAGCGAAGGGCTCATAAATCTCACACAGAGTAAACTTCTACAGACCTGGAGGAAAAAGGCTATAAACATTTCCCTTAAAACATCACCAAAGCCCCTCTACCTATCAGTGATACTTGCCTACAGCTTCATCATGCTGAGTTAGGTACACTCCACAATTCCCACAATATTTAGGCCCAGAAATGTAATTTAAAATGTAATCTCTATTGTTATTGACATAAATAGTTCATTTCCTTGGTGTGACTGATTCACCTTAGCTCTAATAAATGTTCTATGGGACTAAATCCTGAGCCTGGGTGCTAATATTAACTTCAGTGGGATCAGGGTTATTATTTATTTTTGTCTTATACTAACAATGTATTCTGTACACAACACTAATAACAGTTCAGGCTGTGGAAGAGGTTAAAATCCCAAACAGTCAATATAGAAAGAAACTTTCTTATTGTTGTTATTACATTTATTTATGGTCCTAACTAGTGTTAAGCTTGCATAAAGGATTCATTGTATAATCTTGTTAATTTTATTTTGGGACTTGGATTTAAGGTGAGAAAAAGGGACTGAAAATTGGACAAAGCCCCAGATTCATAAACATTTATGCACAAGTTTAACTTCATTAGTGTGAATTATCCTACAGACTTAAATGTGACTTTAAGTCTTTTGTCATATTGGGCACCAAGTCTCTTTAGGTTCCATATCCACCTGTGTAAACCATTGTGCACTTAAAATCATTTAAGGCATCACTGCCATAAAAAGATAAACTTCAATGGCATTGAATCCACTTAACTAAAATAATCTGTTCATCTAAGTACAGTATTTCTACAGTTTGCAACTCACTGTACTCTAGAGTACAAATCTTACAAATGCTTGCATGTGGATGAAACTTTATTCCAGTTTTCTCATTGACTTCAGTGGAACTGCATGTGGAGTAGTTACATACATGCAGAGCAATCCCATTGAAAACAATGGAACTATCCCAGTAGTAAGGTACCATTCCGTGTAAGGGTCAAGCAGTTTGTCCCAGAATAATTAACAGCGTTACTATTGTTTCTCTTTATTTTGTTTGTTTCAAAGCATCCAAAAATATGCTGTTAAGGATGAATTAATCATAAATGACATTTGAACCGTTAGTATTATAGATGTAAAACAAATGGTAATACGAATTTATATTAGTAGAACATGTTATTCTCATGAATCTTACTAAAACTAGTTTAATACCAGGGGAATTAAAATACATTTACAAGTATATGTTTAATTAAATTGTTATATTAGAATAACTATTATTCTACAGACAGAATTTCACTGTCAATAATATACGGAAGTTTTTTTTCTCTGTCGAACACCGCAAGCTGATTCGTTCAGAGCTTACACATCATCTTCAAACACCGGTCTCGCCCGGGAAGCAACGTGGCCGATGCCGATTACAAAGCCTCTCATACCAAGTCCCACCTTGGCTACGGCTCCCGGACGTGTTGGAAGGCTGTAGGCCGAACTGCATGCTGGGACATGCAGTCCCTGAACGCCGCCGGATTCAAGGAAACGCATTGCACTCTGGGAGCTGTAGGTTAAGGGGCTCGCTGTGCATGCTGGGACATGCAGTCCCTTCCAGTTCCCCAAGCTGGAAGTTTTGGCGGACAGTCAGGGCTCGCCTTTGCAAGCCAAGCGCTAGGTCCGCGCCATGGAGAGATGCGCCCGATGTCGCCTGACAGAAAGTGGGCCCGAGAAACCCGCTGAGCAGCAGGGAGCTCTGGTCCGGGGCTGCGCTAGGACGGGGCCGAGGCTGGGGTGGGGGCCGCCGGGAGTGCGTGCCAGGCAGGCAGAGGCGGAGAGCGGCCGTGGGAAGGTGTTGGTGGGACTGGGGACAATCGGTTGCTGCTGGGGGGCTGGCGTGACTGCATCCCCGGGCTGTGGGAGGAGATGGGCAACGCTCAGGAAGGGGCTGGCGGGGCACCAGGGGGCCTGCATTGGTGTCTGGGTGGGGGCGCGGGGGAGCTGGCGGTAGGAAGGGGTGGGGCTGTGCTGGTGGGTGGGCTGTGCTGGGGGGGCGGTGGAGGCGGAAATGAGCTGGGGGAAGATCTGGGAATGCAAAGTGGGCTGGGCTGGGGGAGGGCCTGGGAATGTGGTGGGGGAGGGGACCCGTTTCCTAGCCGTGGGTATATAGCGCGCGGAGCGTGGAGATGCTCCCTTCCAGTGGCGGGGCGCAGAGCGCTGGAGGAAGGAGCTAGCTCGGGGCGAAGGCATAGGGGAAAGCGGCGCCTCCTTCCCTGGCCGAGCAGCGGAGGTGGTCCTTCAGCCTGCGATCCTGCTAGCTTTTCCTTAGCCAGTGCTAGCGGCAGCGAACGGGCAGCTAGCCCCGGCTGGCTCTGGGCAAACTTAGGGCGGCTTGACTGGGTGGCTGAACTTGCTGGCTTGCATGTGGCTTGGCGAGGAGCTGCAGCCCGGGCGAAGGAAACCTGGTGGTATAGGGAACCTGTTCCTCTTTGAAGTCTCCTTGCCCGGAGCCCAGCAGCCGCTACCGAGCAGCCAGTGGCAGCGGCAAGCTCCGCGCTTTCCAGGCAGTAGCAGCACCAGGTGCCGGGGCAGGCAGTGACGCCTAGGAGCCCGGGCAGTGCTTAGTGTTAGGGTAGTGGGTGTCCGCGCAGCCTCTCGCCTCCTCTGGCTCCTGAGGGCAGGCTTTGCGCGGCCCCTTGCGCTGCACGCTGAGCGGACTGTGCCACGGTTGTCGGTGTCCCTTAAGCTCACTAGGCTCCACGCGGCTTTGGGGAGGGGGGACTGTTCTTTCCATCAGGAGAGGGGGAGTGCGGAGCCCCGTGGAGCGCAGAGCAGGCAGGCTCCCCTTCCCGTGGTAGGCAGCTGAGCCCTTGGGAACAGCGCTGCAAGCATGAACATCCTGCTGGAGTTCTTCGTAGTCACTTTCAAAGTGCTCTGGGCGTTCGTGCTGGCTGCGGCCAAGTGGCTGGTCAGGCCCAAGGAGAAGAGTGTGGCGGGGCAGGTGTGTCTCATCACCGGGGCAGGCAGTGGCCTGGGCCGCCTCTTTGCCCTGGAGTTCGCCCGGCGCCGGGCACTGCTGGTGCTGTGGGACATCAACACGCAGAGCAATGAGGAGACGGCAGGCATGGTGCGCCACATCTACAGGGAGATCTCCGAAGAGGCCACTGCCCAGCATGGTAAGTGCGCTGCCCGCGTCGGGCAAGGACAGCCGTGACGTATTGTGCCCCTCGGACTACATGCTGATGTATTTTGTGGTCGTAACAGAAGTGTTAGCTGTATCTCACCCACCTGGTCTTCCCTTCTTTTCTTCCCTCCTCCCCTAATAAATGTAGGGATTATAAAACAGCCACTGCTGCATATCCGGGGACAGCGTGGCTCTGGGTTAGGGACTCTTGCTGGGTTAGTCTTCCAGGAAGAAGTGATCTTACCTGCCAGCCTGCCTGCCTTTTGGGGAACAGAAGAATGGCACTAAATCTGAGAGTGCTCAACTGAGTGGGAATGGGGGTCCCTGAGAAGCACTGGGTCTGGAACTAAGGGTTCTAGGCATGCTGACACACTCCCTGGCTTGAAGTGGTTTCCATTAAATACAAGGCTTACAGTCTGGTTCAGTGGTTTTCAGTGTCCACATTATACAAATTGTTCCTGTGAAGAATTAGTCCCAGTTTACAGTGTGTGGGGATTATTTTGGTCAGAGGTGGCATCTGGAGATGGCATTTAGTTTTGAGAAATTAGGAGGAATGTGTACAAAACTGTCTTTCACCTGTTTCTGGAAGAGTAGCTAAATGAGGTCTTTATAAGAAAATCACCTGCATTACCATAGTGGTGGTCCTCCTTCCAGGAAAGAAAAAATGTTAATTAGATGTGAGCATCCAGAGGGTGTATTTCTGGGATTCTTTTGCACTTGTGACTGTCTCCCCACCATCTGCCTAATGGTGACCAGGGAAATGGTTTGTGACTTAAACCAGATTGGATTTGGCATTGTTCTACAAACCCAGTTGTAAGCAAGGATTTCATCTCCCACTCCCACTTATATCTGACCACCCAAGAAGAAGTGAGGTTTGTGTGCTTGTATTCCTTGCTAGGAAGAGAGATTCGTGAGTGAGAAAGCACAGACCATACTTCATCAGTATAACCTTTGATTCAGAAAGCTGCAAGTAAATCTGGAGCCTCAGATTTACCTTTTTCAGTCAGGAACAGTAAATATAGGATTTGTTTGCTGTGATGATGCCAAAGTAAATAGAACTGGTAAGGTGTAATAGATGAGTGTTTACTCTCTTTCTGCTTAGTTTTTTGCCTGAATGTTGAGATCTAGAAAATGTAACCTTTTTGTTCTGTGTTCTTTAGCAGCTGGAGATGGTGAAGAAGAGGTGCTGACCCACTGCAATTTGCAGGTTTATACATATACCTGCGATGTGAGCAAGAGAGAGAATGTCTACTTGACAGCTGAGAGGGTTCGCAAAGAGGTTGGAGAGGTCTCTGTCCTGGTTAACAATGCTGGTGTAGTCTCTGGACACCATCTCCTAGAGTGCCCTGATGAGCTTATTGAAAGGACCATGATGGTTAACTGCCATGCACACTTCTGGGTAATTATACATTTGTTTATACTTCCTTTCGTTTATTTTGGAAATGATGTTCTGTCACTTAGTTTTGCGTATGACTGCATTTATATATGCAATCTACTGATCTTTTTGGATTATTACCCAGTAGGGTTTGAGATTGATAAGGGGAGAAGAATAATAGTTTTGTATCCACTATTTAATGGTAAAATCAATGTTTTACATGACTTTCAGTATAACATTTTCTATAGGAACAACTTCTGAATTATCTTGTGTGCTGCTCTAAATTAATGCTTTTTGCAGTCTTACAATAGCATTTTAGCAGCTTTAAGATGTTTTAACACTTGATGCTATAGTATTGATATTCACAGATGTCTCAAGCTACTTAAATACTACTTAAAAGCCCTGTCTGCAACGTAGCTAAAGTTGACTGTAAAGGCAAACTGTAACTTTTGAAGACTTGGCAGGGAGGAGAGGAGAACCTCAAAGGAAAACCAAGCTAGAAAGTCTTTATCAGGAATCTTGCATATTTGTAATTATAGCTCATTCTCCAGAGTTAAACCATTAGTAGTAAAATAGAACTACATGGATTCTTGTGTGATGTTGTTTTAGTAACTGAAGAATGCTAAATGAAAAACTTAAACTAGTTGTTTATACTCTTATTGAATTTTCTTGCTCTCCTTTTGTGTACTCATTTCAAAGAATTTATATAAACTAGAATGTTAAAACGGGGCATGATACCCCCTGGGCCTGCAGTAGCTGTCAGTCTAAGTCTGCAGCGTTAGAAGAACTGTCCTTCGGTCCCTCAATTAACATTATAAAATATACTTCCAAAACAATCAAAGATTTAAGCAATCTGAAATCTACTTTAGCGGGTGCCTGATAGATTATTTCTGCATGTGTGATATTAAAAATGTGTGAAATACATGGTGTACAGGAAATTCACATGCCTCCTTACTATAACTTTTAACATAGGAGTTAAATACTGTTTCATAACCCTAAAGGAGCTCCTTCAAATCAGCACTGTGAAACACTTAATGGCAGAGTAGTCTGTCTTTTCCCAAGTATTTTAGATCTTGTCTAGAAAGAGTATTTATACTTCAATGCACATCACAGTCTGTGTTTGGAGTCTTAAATCTGAAAATTTACAGGCAAGCTGAAAGGTTTAAAAAAACTTGATACAATCCCCCCAATAAAATCCAGAACATTCAACTGAAGCTTACAAAAGCAAGGATGTATGCTAGCTTTAATTAGCATTTTTTGTGTGTGTTTTTAAGATTGTTTTAAATACAGAATTTAGACTTCTTGGAAACTCAGTTATGATATCACTTAACATAAAATATGGGAGGATCCTAGAGTCAGCAGCTGTTCTTCCCTCAGGCATGTAAATCAAGACACTTATTTACAGCATTGTTTCAGAGAACTTGTTTTAAGGCACTTGTTTTATATTTGCTGAGTTCCTAACAGCTATGGAAAAAACAAGTTAAACGTAAGCGGTTTTTGTGATATTTTTCCATTTAGAAGGAAACTTATTCCAGACTCTTAATCTGTCAAACTTTGTATTGGAATGTTTGTTTTTAATTGCATTAGCCTAAAGGCTAAAGCTACTGCAAGATCAGTACTGCAGATCTCCAGAACTTAGATTCACTTAAACTTTTAAGGAGCTGTCAACACCCTCTTCAGTTAACTGAGGAGTTGCTTATGTACACTCCTTTTACAGATCAAGAGATCAGCTTGTGTCCTATTTTTCTAGATTTTTTTGAGAGGGAGAGGGGGAGAGAGGGAAAGGGCACTTGGCAGTTTTTGGTGCTGGCAGAGCTGTTCTTCTCCCTCTCCGTCCCACAAATGATTGGTCTAACCAAAAGTGGATGGACTCTGTTTAAAAAGTACTTATCAGATACCATCTAAAATAGCCAGATCTAGAGCCAGCTTTTTTAAGTATAAGCTAATGCTGACTTTAACTAGGACAATGTGTCTAGATGCGTGAAGTCAGACTTTTCCATGTCACCTATAATGCTGGTTCAGCTGCAAAACCTGGTACTCCAGAGCATTGTATAGACTTATGACTGTCCTTGGAGGGTATTTAGTAAAAAAAAATGCATGAGTGGATTACAATAAGACACATTCCATGTCACGTGACTTAGAAGTACTGAAGCAATATTATAAAAGGAAAATTCTTCCCACTTTCTAAGCAACACTCTGAATTATCAATGCACCTGTGTATAAATAATCAAAAAATATTACTTTGGCATTATCCCTCTGAAATATTGAATTATGCCTCCTTTTTGTGGTTTGGTTTGGGTTTTTTGCTGAAAGCTGCAAGTAAACTGAAAAAAAATTGTAGCTGTTAATATAAAATTAGAAGGCGACTGTCAGACTGGAAGTGCCTAAAGCTTTGGTGACATGCCTCCGCCAAAAGATACCTTTCATTTCACTGACATGCGTGAATTGCATAATACTTTCTCTGGGAGTTCTACATGGCTTGTGTCACCACTGCAGCCAGTATAAAATAATCAATGTGTACTGAATATATATAATTCAGTGTTCAGATAATGAGATTGCTTCTAATATTGAACATCTTCAAAGGGGACTCAGCTTGTTGTGGTACAAAGTTTGCATCTGTTATAGCTCACAGATTTTATAAAACTGCAGCATGTTAATGTAATGTCTCTTCCCCTCACACCTTATAGTTGTTATGATTTACCTAGTCACCCCTGTGTTCAGTTCCAGGAATTTACTCTTAAAGTCTGCTGGGGAATTTTTCTTTCCCAGGGATGATGGGCCAGAAGTTGTTTGATAAACTTCAGGTCACAAAGCAAGATGTATCATCTGTTTGATTAGCCCTTTTTCACTGATGTGTGGATCATTCCTGTCATTTGTCTACTTGTTTTTACTTTTTACAATAAAGACCAATATTTGTTGAGGTACCCTGGTTCCTAAGCAATGAGGAACTACAAGAAGTCACACTAAATAGGAATCTTTCTTATTTGTAGTATATCTTTGGTTAAATATTATTCCATATTATCCATATTGGAATAGTCTTTCAGATTCTTTTGAGACAGATTTTCCAGTATCTATATGATTAAAAGATTACACTGTTTCCACATCAGGAGACATTTGGTGTCTACTAGGAGCTTTTTTAGGCCTTGTTGCTAGAATGAAAACTCTTGAACAAATGCTCTAATATAGCAAAATACTAGAATCTGAAAGAGATCAGTCTGGTGGTAATTCTGCTATTTTGCCATGTATAGATTTTCCTAAACTCTCGTCTTAAATTTATGTCTTCTAAAAGAATAGCATCTTACCCATCACAGGAAGATCAGCTTTCTCTTGGAATAACCAAAAGGGGGAAGCAAAAGCTTTTAACTCCTGTTCTGGAGTAGTCTCAAAAGAAATATTCATACAGGATCCTACTTTGAAAAGACTTTCCCACATGCTTAATATGTGCTGTGAGTACTCTGTGTAAAGTTAAGCATGTATATAACTCTGTGGAATTGGAGCCTAAATGTGTGACAGACTTCTATTAATATAGTAAGCAAGTGAGAGAACCTACTGTCAGGAAGGAGATAACTAAAGAGAACTTTTCAAAGTAGGAAATTCATCCTGAGTAGGAAATTTAGGCTATGAAATGCCTAAAGTCTATTGTGCTAAATTGTTCGTTCAGGAAATTTAAAAGCCAGCCAGTACAAACTGTGTAGTATAGTGTTTAATCAATCTAATGCATACTCAGGCAGTTATTCTACCTGTAGTACTCTCCAAAGGCTTGTGATGTGGGTATGGTTAATAGGAGCTAAAACTGTTCATCTTGTTCAGTCTTCAGAAATTTTTAGTACTGTTCAATAAAGCCCATGTTTTAGTTATAGAACCTGGCTTTTTTCCTTCTAACATCAGGTTGAGATCTAAGCTAAACTTTCTCATTGAGATAGCGATGTACAAATGTTTAGTATTTCAAACAATCTTTCTATAAATGTATATATTTGCTTAATATAGGTATAGTGTGCATTTATAAACACATATGTAAATATGCATGCCTGTAAATATTCCTGGCTTAATGTTTTGAGGGTTGTGTGCATAGTGACTTATGGCAGAACTCTTTTTAAAAATTTTCTTGGCAGTATTTTTACTATTTATGATTTACTTTAAATACATAATCTAGCATCTTGACTGACTAGTGTGGAAGAAAACATTGTCCTTACTCTGCATTTGTAAGCAACAAGTAGCCAGAGGCAGTTTTATTACGAGCTGCAGCAAGGGAAAAACTGGTTCAGACAAGGGGGGGAAGCCCCCCCCCCCCCCCGCCCGAGGCAGATCTTCGAATACAAGCAATTATGAAGCAGTTTATATACTGTCCATTAGATATAATAACAATTAGTCTCCTTCCTATTACAAACACCAATGGCTAACAGTTATTTTAGTTCCACCCAGATGCTCCTTATCTCAAGGTCCCTGCCAGAGTCAGCATTCTATCCTTATCTCCGTATGGAGGCGAGAGGCAAAGGCAGCGTCTAATTACAGATCTCACGTTGTCAGGCCACAGACTTAGCCTGACTCTTGCTCTCTTGTTAACAAGACCAAGATGGCTGCACACAAATTCCCCTATTTTTTTTTCCTGCCTCCACAATAGCAAGCTGTTTCACCATGAATCTATTAGCCAGGATGGGTAGGAATGGTGTCCTTAGCATCCGTTTGTCTGGAAATTGATAACAGGAGAGGGATCAGGTGATAACTGTTGTGTTCGCTCCCTCTGGGGCATCTGGGATTGGCCACTTGGCAGACAGGATACTGGGCTAGATGGGTCTTTGGTCTGATCCAGTATGGTCGTTCTTATGATCCATTGGGTTAGGGCACCTGAAGGCAGAGGAACATGATGCTGCACATTACTCCCTTGGATGTCAGTTTCATAGTCACTGCTCCACCTTAACTACTTCAGCCCAATGGCCATTGGCTTGGGGGAATTCTGAGTTTGACTAACTGGTGCTCTTTTAACTCTGTTTGTCTTGTGACTGACCCACTCTCCCAAAAGAAAATCTGGATTCCAGTAAAAGTAGTTGAAAGGATTACATATTTGCAAGAGTTCCTATGTTCTTTCTGGTCCTTTTGTTTATAATAGTCTTGGAATACTGCACACTCGTATTATATAGGACATACCTACCCTTTTGCCAGTTACTGATGGCAGCAGAAAAGGTCTGGGTTCAGTTTTCTAGGGGTTTCCTTAAATACTTAAGTGACATGAGCTTGAATCTCCACCCTGCAAACTATATACACCATCCTCGGTGTCCATGGTAAGCAATTCTTTCTCCCGCCAAGGATTACATCAAATAACTTTCCCCCCCCTCCCCCCCAGGGGAAAGTCAGTCAAATGAATTGGTCTTAACAGTAGCTCCAACCTCAGTCCTCCATGGCTTTTGAAAATGGCTAATGTGTTCTGACTACTTCCCTCCTGCCTGCTAATGGTTAAGTTTCCTGGTTTGGAGAAGTCCATGCTCTCTAGCAGATCAATGCTACCTTAGCTTCTCTGTAGGCTTTGTTACCTAACCCAGCAGAAATAGTAGAGAGCACTGTGCCATAGTCCCTTGGGTATGCTGTTGTTTCTCTGTGGCTTCAGTCCAAACTATTTTGGCTCAACTTTGGAGCTGCTGCCACTAATACTCTGGTAACACCATATAATGCAGTCTGCCACTAGTCTCTCAAAGCTACCATCTCTTTGCAATATCCAGCAGTCTCAACATAACTGTTAGGGATTTAAGACACTTGACTGACTCCTCACCACCACAGAGGCCCTCTTACTAAGAAGCAGAACTCTTCTATCCCTCTTCCCCCACAGTCCAGATTTCCTTACCCAACTTTGCCTGACAACAGTCTTGGTCAGGGTGATTCCAAGCACCCTTGACATGTGTCTTGATATTTCCCAGCGAGGTCAATTGCATTTAATTGCTCCCCAAATGCAAAATTTAACATGCACCAAAATGCCCCAAACCTTTACTGAACACAAATGTGGATAAGGCACTGCCTATTTAGTCAACTCTGCTCTCCAACAGATGTGGCAGAGAATTTTCTTGCCAGTAGACTTCATATCCATCTGTTGCTCTTAAGGAGCTGTTGGCTGTTCTCCCACTTCACCAACAAGTGACAGCACTGAGATCTATTCTCTGTTATTCTTCAGCCTGCTGTGCCTCTGCACACCATTTCAAGTGGTGGTCACGTGCATCACTGTTCATCATGAGCCTGGGGGGGAAGGGGGCTTCATGCACTATCCCATGCCCCAGTACAATCTTGCTGTTCCCATTAGCCCAAAATTGGCCATTGGGAGCTGTTTGGGCCATGCTCTCCTGGCCCCTACAACTCCTGCTGTACCCCAATCTCCTGCCCCAGGTCACAACCCCCTCCTTAACCTTAATCCCCTTTCCCGAGCTCCCTTCTATACTAAAACTCCATCCCAGACCTTGCACCTTCTTAATTAATATTATGGAAGAGTGCAGCCCTTGATAACTTACCAAATTCTTGGAGTGGCCCCCCAATCAAAAATTATTACCCACTCTTGGCTTAAACACACTGGCTGTGTCTACACAGGCCCCCTTTGCCGGAAAAGGGATGCAGATGAGAGAAGTCGGAATTGCAAATGCAGCGGGGATTTGCATTTTCCCCGCTTCATTTGCATTAACATGGCTGCCGCTTTTTTCCGTCTTTGAGCTTTGACGGAAAAAAGCGCCAGTCTAGACAGGGCTCTTGCGGAAAAGAAAGCCTTTTCCGCAAGATCTCTTATTCCCTTTTCTAAAGGGAAGACTTGGCTTTAGCCATAACAATGGGAGGATTACAGAGTCTGTATGTGCCATTAGGTATTTAGATTTTGTTCTATGGGTTCATATGTGACTCTCAAGAAGATGCTTTCAAATGGAAAATTAATTTTGGGGAAATTCCCAAACCTGAGCCATTCTTTTTAGGTGACAAATCTGAGGAATTGTCCCAGATTGAGGTGTCATTAGAAGAGGTTTAGGAACAAATTGATAAACTTAACAGTAACAAGTCACTGGGACCAGATGGCATTCATCCAAGAGTACTGAAAGAACTCAAATGGGAAATTGCAGAACTATTAATTGTGGTTTGTAGTTCCATTCTATCCTTTAAATCAGCTTCTGTACCTAATGATTGGAAGATAGTTAATGTAACACCAATATTTTAAAAAGGCTCTAGAGGTGATCCTGGCAATTATAGACCAGTAAGTCTAACGTTAGTACCGGGCAAATTAGTTGAAACTATAGCAAAGAATAAAATTGTCAGATACATGGATGAACATAATTTGTTGGGGAAAAGTCAACATCATTTCTGTAAAGGAAAATCATGCCTTACTAATCGGCTAGAGTTCTTTGAGGGGGTCAACAAATATGTGGAGAAGGGTGATCCCGTGGATGTAGTATAGATTTCCAAAAATCCTTTGACAAGGTCCCTCAGCAAAGGCTCTTAAGTAAAGTAAGTTGTCATGGGATAAGAGGGAAGGTCCTTTCGTGGACTGATAGTTGGTTAGAAGACAGGAAACAAAGGGTAGGAATAAATGGTAAGTTTTCCAAGTGGAGAGACGTAACTAGTGGGGTCCCCCAAGGGTCTGTCCTGGGACCCATCCTATTCAACTTATTTATAAATCATCTAGAAAAAGGGGTAAACAGTGAAATGGCAAAATTTGCAGATGATTCCAAACTGCTCAAGATAGTTAAGATCAAAGTAGACTCTGAAGAGCTTCAAAAAGATCTCACCAAACTAAGTGATTGGTCAATGAAATGCCAAATGAAATTTAATGTTGGTAAATGTAAATGCACACTGGAAAACGTAATCCCAACTATATATACAATATGATGGGGACTAATTTGGCTACAACTACTTGAGAGAGATCTTGGAGTCTTTGTGGATAGTTCTCGGAAAACATCCACTCAATATGCAGCAGCAGTCAAAAAAGCAAACAATGTTAGGAGCCATTAAAAAAGGGACAGAAAATAAGACCGAGAATATCTTATTGCTTCTATATAAAACCATTGTACACCCTCACTTGAATACTGCATACAGATGTGGTTGCCTCATCTCAAAAAAGATATATTGGCATTGGAAAAGGTTCAGAAAAGGGCAACAAAAAATGGATTAGGGGTTTGGAATGGGTCCCATATGAAGAAAGATTAAAAAGACTTGGACTTTTCAGCTTAGGAAAGAGGAGACTAAGGGGATATGATAGAGGTCTATAAAATCATGACTGGTATGGAAAAAGTGAATAAGGAAATGTTAATTACTTATTTCCATGATATAAGAATTAGGTGTCACCAAATGAAATTAATAGGCAGCAGGTTTAAAACAAACTAGGAAGGTTTTTTTTCCTTCACTCAGAACACAGTCAACCTGTGGAACTCCTTGCCAGAGGATGTGGTGAAGGCTAGAACTTTAACAGAGTTCAAAAAAGAGCTAGATGGATTCATGGATGTTAGGTCCATCAATGGCTATTAGTCTGGATGGGTAGGAATGGTGTCCCTACCCTCTGCTTTTCTGCAAGTGGGAGACAGGGGAAGGATCACGTGTGGATCATTTGTTGTGATCCCTTCCTCTGGGGTATCTGGTATTGGCCACTTTCGGCAGACTGGGTACTGGGCTGGATGGACCTTTGGTGTGACCCAGTATGGCTGTTCTTATGTAATTAAGCTTCTAACTTTTGGGCATCTTTAGAAAATATAGGTTGGAAAACCACATCCTTCAATGATGGAAAATAGATGTTGATGAAAACCATTGTTCTCTAGATTTGCTGGACATTTATTTTTGGCGCTTGAGTAGCCAATGGAGCTGTCTTGCAGAAAGAAAAAAGGCTTTACTGCTGTATGCTATTTTGTAGTCTGTAGGGATCTTGTGTAACCTTATGTTTAGGACAATCAAATTGTCACCATATAACTTCACAAGCATTAACAGACAGATAACGACTAGAAACAGTACTTCAGGATGTTTTTGATCTTGCATTAGTTTTTTTAATAATTCTAGAATTATTACCGCAGGCACTCAGCATTCTTCTGTCGTCATGGAGCTAAAGGTCCTTTTGTGTGGTTCCTTTTAAAATAAACAAATTCAAACACCCCTCAGTGCCTATTTATATGCTTAATCCAAGGTTATCAGAAAGTGTGTGGCAGAGTTCCAGGATTGAGGTGGTCAAGGCAAAGATGATTTTTTGAGACTATATATCATTTCACTTGAGAGCAGTGAGCAAGCATAGCTAACCACATTCAGTGCAATCTTAGTTCTATAAGAAAACCCTTTTAAATGTTGCCTTACACAGAGACTGTTCAAACTCAAGCATGCATAATTGAATTCTAGAGGTGTTATCCACTACTCAACTCTAGTTGTTGTACAGATGTTGCAAAACACTACTCTGAAGTCTATTAATGAGGTCTGTGCAGTTGTGGTTTTCTGTTATCTAGTATCATCAGGCCTCTGTGACAACAAGCTTACAGCTGTAAACTGAAGTGCATAAACAAAATGATCCATAGTAATTTGCTTCTGGCTTCTTTACTTAGGAATGCTTTCATGAAGGCAGTCAATAGGTATTTTGAAAACAGCCTTTGAACATGTTACCACCAAACTTCCTGGTCACAAGCTTTCCACTGTGTACTAGGGCCTTTGCACTGATCCTGCTTTGCAGTAATTAAGGCTATGTCTAGACTATGAAGTTTTCCAGGATACCTCTCCCGGAAAAACTCTGCCGTGTCCAGGGAACGCGTCTACTTTTCTGACATTTTTTGTGGAAGAGCAGACACGCTCTTTCAGAAGCCCTGTCTTCCTCGTGGCACGAGGAAGAAGGGCTCTTCCGAAAGATGAGGTTTTTCTGAATTTTGGCCAGGTGTAGACGGGCCAAATTTCGGAAAAGCCTCTTCCAACAAAACTATCAGAAAAAGGTATGCAAATTGCAGAGCACAATTTGTGTACCTTTTTCTGATAAAAAGTGGCAGTATAGAAATAGCCTAATTTTTAATAATGCAGACACTGAACAGTTGCTCTTGCATCAGAGGTTGACGATACATTTGGTCTAGAATTTGATATACTTAGTCCTGCACTGGGCCAAAACAGTGCTGGTAATTGGAGAGCCAGTATAAACTTTTAGGTACAATATCTTATTAATCAGCAAGGACTAGTAATATTCTAGTCATCTTGTGGTGTTGAACACATTGTAGCCCCAGTGAGTTATGACAGATCTGAAACTGCCATTCAGATTAACATCTTGCTTTTTTCCTCCCACTTCAATTATGACATGATTTCAGACACTACTGTCTTGAACCACAGTTGCTAGAAACTAATATCCTGCGCACGTTGCAGACAATACTAAACTGCTCAAGGTAGTTAAGACCAAAGCCAACTGAAGAACTTCAGAAATATCTCACAAAACTAAATGATCGGGCAACAAAATGGCAAATGAAATTTAATGTGGATAAATGTAAAGTATTACACATTGGAAAAAATAACCCCAAGTATACATATAATATGATGGGTGGGGGGGGGACGACTATAACAGGGTTTAAAAGAGAACTACATAAATTCACGGAGGTTAAGTCAATTAATGGCTATTAACCAGTATGGGTAAGGAATGGTGTCCTTAGCCTGTGTTTGTCAGTGGGTGAAGATGGATGGCAGGACAGAGATTGCTTGCTCATTACCTGTTTGGTTCACTCCCTCTGGGACACCTGGCATTGGCCACTGTCAGTAGACAGGGTATTGGGCTGGATGGTCCTTTGGTCTGACCCAGTATGGCCATTCTTATGTTAAGTTCTTATGTATATTGGAAGAAGTTTGACATCTGCCTTATTCACCTGATAGACAGCAAAGGTTCTTGAATATTCTAGGAACTATTGGTGGTCTCTAAGTACTAGCTTGTGGTCTATGGCCAGCTGGTTGACTTTTATCTTTGTTTCTAACTGTTGCGTTGTATGAAGATGACAAAAATGCATTCAGAATGTACTGCTTTTCTAATATTTTGTGTAAGAAGTGGCAAGTGTCTTAGACTAGTTAACTGCATTTCAAAAGCATTACTCCTGAAGCCTGTATCTATTAAGATGTGATCTATGACCTTCCATTCTAAGAACTTTAGGAATATACGATATATAATCCTATTTTAGTGTTGAGTGATTCTACCGGCTGCTAAAATAACGCTGGAATTGGAACTGCTGGAGTATGTCATGAAGAAGTAAGACTTTAGAACTCAGACTTTCAGGTCTCCCATGACTTGTCAGAGCCACAGACACTTTAACAAATCATATGAATGTTTTCAGGACTTGTAATCTCTTCTTAAATCACTGGTCCTGGACGAATGATCAGAGGGAATTTAAATTCCTGTCTCTTATGGAATGAGTCAGCAAAATAAATAGCATCTGAACAAAGGCATCAAAATTATAGGATTAGCAGTTGAGAATATGGGGAGGCAGGACAATCTCTGACATAATTATTGTGGTTATCCAGTGAGGGGCCTCCTCCTCACTGACAATATATGATTAGTTTTTTCCCTGCTTTCAGGAAGCACTTGGTTACAGAGGCAGAATACATGGCTTTCATGTGGCTGGAGAATACATTGTGTCATGATGAGAGTTTGGAACAGAAGATTTTCATCCACAGGTGGCAGAGGATTAGAAAACACAACTGGGTTGTTTGTGGCTTATCAAGCAGCCAAGTGGTTGATTCTCATGAAACCATGTTTACACATTCATGGACTTGCTGATTCCTACTTTTCACTTTAAAATTGTCTCTTAATTTAAAACAAAAAATCCTACTTACGAAGTTAGTATCTGCTTCATTCAGAGGGAAAATGCCATCTCCCATTGCAAAAGGATGCTGGCAGTGAAGTACATGGATTTCCCTTCATTAACATTTGTCTTTCCACTTAGAATTAGCAATTTCTAATTGGATAGGTCAAACAAACTACATATGAAAATAGATTTTCTCATTTGGTATATGACAAAACGTATCTACCATGTTTTGGGTCTTGTATACTCTTATGCTGCACAACATCATTGAAGTGTGAAATCTCCTTTTAAGCAAAATCTACCTGTTGGGTAAATGGATAAATGCATTTCAATGTCTTGATTCGTTTTATTTTACGAATACTTGTGATACCAGATTATTGCTTGATTATAAGCAAATGATCACAGCACACCTCTCTGAAACAAGAGTATCTTGTTCTTTTGGTTTTAAATAAAATTAGATCAGTTACAATGTGACTAGGATTATGCATCTCATGATACCAAAAATTTTCCACGTCAGTGTTTGCTCTCCTTAAAGTGTGCTTTAGGTTAATCATGTAGGTTAGTTCTCATTCTTTTTTAATCCAGTCTCTTTCTAGCACCTCCAGCTATTTGTTAAATAAATTCAAGGAATATGGAGGCTGTGTTTGTGGCCCTGTCACTTGCATTTTTACCCTGAAAATTTTCACAATCCAGTCATATAGTCTTTAGGGCATTTTTACTATCTGGGTTTCTCTATTCCGTTCAATATTGTGTTTAGAACATTTTTTCCCTTTATTTGCTCTTTTATTTTTTTTAAGCCAATCATTTTGGGGTCACTTGCATATTTCTTGCCTCTCTAAGTCTTTCTGCATGGGAATCAGTGATATGTGCCCTTCCCCCTCCACCCCCAGTCTCTCCATATCTCCTTCCAAATTCTAAAACTGGTATAGCTTGCAAATTTCATTAATAACTTTTGAAGCCTGCGTTCCTAAGTGGACATTCTTCTTTAATGAAGTCTTCAGCTGATTTATATGGCTACTGCATACAGAATGGCAAGAGCTCTGCCTTTTGAGAAGTGCTCTGGCTAACTATGCATTTTCATCCTCCAGAATACTTGAGGTTCTAATTCAATGCTCAATATTCAGATTTAAGCATCTGTTGTGATTGTCCTTTGACTGAATATGGTCCCAGACACAGCCTTTTGGTATCTCGTATGTTGACTTTGCAATTTAGGGATAGCAAGATTTTTGTATATGGGATGAGGGTAGTGTCAGGCAAGTTTAATTACTAATCTGTTGAGTAGCCCTTTCTCCATTTGAAGAAAAAAAAAAAAAGCGTGACTGTGCACAGTTGGTCAAATTCTGCATCTTATTGTACAACCTAACAAGCGATGTGTGTAACCGAGGCCGAAATTTTGTCCTTTGTCTCCAAAGTGGTACAAAAAACACATTCATTTGTATGATTATTTATGTTTTATACGCCTTTCCCTACTGCAGCCTGTCGAGATAACTGATCTCCTTTCCTCCTTCCCACTTCTAAAAAATGCTTGCTACTTAATTGCAGAATCAGGTGTTTGAGGCTCAAGCTAACTCCCATGGAAGATAATGGCCGTTTTTCCACTGACATAAACATAAGTTAAATTGGGTCTTGATACCATAATCTTTTCCTTGAGTGTCAGCATTTTAATCTGTCTAGAGTCTTTCAAAGTGTAGTTACACGTATGTAGATTGTACATCTTTGTAAATCTGCTTAGATTGTTGAAGCTTCTCTGAAGTTGGGGAAAATGCTTCACTTGAAGAAAATATTGAACATACTTTATAAAATGAAGTGGATGGGTTCTTAAACTCACAACATTGCAACATATTCCTTTGTGAATATTTTGCTCATGTAAGTAACTACTCTTCTTCAGTGAAGTGAGATAATTGACACATTAGCAATAGTTTATAGTGCTAATTTGATAGAAACTCAACACCAGTGAACTGTCACAACTGGAAATGGAAGGCACTAATAGGCAGAGGAAGTTTCCAAGAATACAGGAACAAATGTGTAGTGGGAAGATGACTCCTTTAATACAATGCTTTGAAAATTCAAGTTTGTGTGGCTGTTAAATTCTACATCTAAATTGTTTTATGAATGAGCATTTGGGTTTTTTCCCTTCCATTTGCTGTTTGCTTAAATTTGTCTCAATGGCTCAAATATTGTCTATGTCCCTGACTTGGGAAAACACTAACACATATGCTTAAAGGTAACCACCATGTGTTTAAGTGTTGCATTAAATGGGGATACTTCACTAGATAAGGTTTAAATGCTCTAAAGAGAAACTAGTTCTATGCCCTTTTTTCCATTACAGCCTGCAATCACCTCTCAAAAATCTAAATTAAAAAACCCTGCTAAAGATGTTGCAGAAGACCAGCAATGCAAAATTGTAGACAACATGTAGAAAGATTCCCAGACCTTCAAAATATATTGAGTACCCAAAGCTATTACTGAAGTTCACACAAGTTGTAGGTTCTTAGGCTTTCTTATACCCCGTGCTGTTGAAGGACATATGATGTGTGTCTGTGGCTTTCCTGCTCTTTCCTCCCTCCCTCCAAAAAAGAAATATGTAGAAATAAGTTGCAGTGATGCTATTGAGAAATCAAAGACCAGATAGCAGTTGTATTGTATAATGTGGGGTACTAGCATATAACATAGCTTGTCCTCAGTCTAAAAATAGAAGTGTCCATTTCCCTTTTTTTAAAAATCACTAAAGAAAACTGTTGCTGAACCGTTACTAGCATATAGTTATATGGGTGCATCAGAACACCTATATAACAATTGTGCGCTTAAAATGACCAGAGCAGTGAATTTAACATCTCTTGGATTAAGGGTGTGAAGTGAAAAATTTAGAAATCTTACCTTGATATTGGTACAAACAGTTAGGCTACATCTACACTGGTGGCTTCTTACTCAAGAACAGCTGTTCTCGTGCAAAAACTTGCTGAGTGTCTACACTGCACGCGCGTTCTTGTGCAAGTAAATTTACAGTCTAGTGTCAGAAAACAGGGCTTCTTCTGGAAGAGTTATTCTTCTCCCCACGAGGAATAAGCCCTCTTGTGCAAGAGGGCAGTGTAGACAGGCAACATGAATTTCTTGCACAAGAAACCCCTATGGCTACAATGGCCATCAGAGCTTTCTTGCGCAAGAGAGCGTCCACACTGCCATAGGTGCTCTTGCGCAAAAGCACATGCCAGTGTAAACGCACTCTTGTGGAAGACTTTTTTTTGTGCAAGAACTCTTCGCAAAACAGTTCTTGTGCAAGAAGCTGCCAGTGTAGATGCAGCCTGAGTGAATCTCTGAAAATTGTCTATTTTTCTAAAATCTCCAGTAAATTTTGTGAATAAAAATTGCAGTTGTATTTCAGTGGGGATTACTTTCCAGTAAGTTGGAGCTCCAGCAGTCTAGTTATTTCATAGTTGGACATGTGTTATACTATTGTCAAACTTCCATTCAGCTATAAAATCTCATATATAGCCTATTTTATTGCTGATTAGCTGCTTACAGACGACAAATCTATTGCAAGGACAATGTCATATCACTCCTGATGACTGTGCATTTAACACAAATCAGTATTTGTATTGCTGAATCCACTGAGGAAGTGCAGGCTGACTAAAAAGTTCTTATTTGCATACAAATACTGTGGTAAACAGTAGTCATAAAGAAATGGCTGTACAGTATCTGTAAAACTTAAACAAAACAACATCAATGGTTTTTATCTAAAGATGATCTTCTTCATGAAAATGCACAATCATAGCAGATTGTCCAAAGGCATAATTCACTTCAATAATAACTTTCCATAAATACTTTAAAGAAACTTTCACATTTTTAATAAAGAACAAAGCTGTCAGACGATCACATAGATTAAAATAAAGGTGGAAGTTATGCCAAATGTTTGACAAGATGACTAAGCTTTATAGCAAGTTCTATCTAGAAAAAAATCTGTGTATTAAAGTTGGTCTGCATTCTTATTTGCTGAACAGAGCATTCTGAACTCACTCTTATCTAACAGAATAAAACACCCACATAAAATTCCTTTCAGAATGGTTAAGGAATACTTGCATTGAAAGGTAATAACAGTAATTGGAAACTACTTAATTTTTGTCAAAACTTTCCATTATTTGGAGATAGATTAAATACAAATATTTTGCACTCGAAACTGGCTTGGAAACTTGCTATAAACGTGTGTTTAATGAGGGCAAGAGACTAATAGCTTTTTCACACAACCATCAGTGCAGCTTTGCAGTAATTGAAGTCCTGGCTTCCCGATTATCTACGAACAATACTATATTTAGTTATTTGATTTCAGCCAGGACTTGAACCTAATTTTTCTGAAAGAGAGAGAGAGTGCCCATTAACGCGGGACAGTACTGAGTCTGTGGAATCTTTTCAAGAACTGAGTTTGACATTTGAATCAATGTATATTCTGCCTTCCTCACAGGCAAATGTATCTAAATGAAAGCACAATATGGTGGTGGTAGTGATAATTAGAGGATTTATCTTCATGTGCTTGTTACAACTGTGATGGAACTTGGTAGTCCAGACCGTATGTGTTTAGCCTTTTCTGCTTATTTGAGAACTGCATGATGAGTGGGATGTGGCTCTAAAGGTATGTCTACGCTGCTGCTGGGAGCATGCATCACAGCTTGAGTAGACACCTGTTCCTTTGCTTGAGCTAGCATGCTAAAAATAGTTGTTGCTCAGGGTAGCACAGGTAGTGGCTTTATAACCAAGAGGTCGAGGTGGATTTGTATTCTGGCACCTAACCTGAGCCCCACTGCACATTGCTGCCCTGGCCATGCTGCTAATTTAGTTCACTAGCTTGAGGTGAGTTAGTATATATCTACTTGAGTTGTGAAATATTCTAAAGTACAAACCCAACTGAGACCTCTGGGCACATATTTGGGTAGAGAGAGGTGCTGCTTATGCTGCCCTTCCCTTCACCAGCTACATTGCTGTCTTAGCATGCTAGCTTGAGCACAACTAGAGTGTCTACTTGAGATAGGGATGTTAAATTTAGATTAATTGGCAAATCGAATAGTCGATAAGGGTATCTCTGTCTTTGGGCACTTCAAATCGAAAACACAGCAGGGAGCACAGTACTCCCTGCAGAATTTCAAAGTGGCAGTGCAGCATGGAGCCCGGAGTCAGCGGGTGAGCATTTGCTTATCAGATAGTCTACTACATCATTCACAACTCTAATTTGAATTAGGAAGCATGCTACTCGTAGCAGCGTGTAGATGTATCTGAATCTATAACTTGTATATTATCTTGTGTATTATCTGAGTTCACTAAGGCCACGGATGAATGGGTTTCTTTGAAATCTTGTGGAGTGTCCAACAGAACAAGTAAATACAAATGTTTTATATAATGAGTCCTAATTAATTCCATGATTCTCCTCTCCGCTTTTAAACCCAATCCTATCAAGAAATTGTACTGGCTAATACACTTGGCGGTTGAGCAGAGATGCTAAATATAAACGGCGGTCTCCCCTTTTTTTATTTTTATTTTTATTTTTTTTATTTTTTTGTTTACTAAAAACAATTTGTTGTTAACTGTAACATCTATTCTGATACATTGACCAGAATATGCAAACCAAACTGCAGACTGCTAATGAACACTGCAATAGCAAATGTAATCTGGTTGATTGCTCTTTGTGTTAACTCTAAAATGGCAATCTTCGCTTGGTGAGTGCAAGCTACTAGGATCCAGTGTAGACCAAGGATATGTGTATCCTATACAATTAGCTTAGGCTTTTATGTGGGTATTGTCCCTAATCCTCCTTCCATGTATATACACCAACCTTAAACCCAGGTTTGATGGTATTTTAGGCCAGATTCATCTTTAGCCTGGCACAATGTCTCCCTGCATTCCTTTCTTTTTCATTGTAGATGCAGGCTAATTTCCACTTGTGCCAATAGTCCTCCAGACTCTTCTCAATTCTCTGACCTTTATTTTCTTTCCCTTTACATACCTGCTACTTATGCACCACAAGTAACCCTATATGTGTACACCAGTTTGGTGTTCAGTGTCAACAAAGCTGGTGTATAGGTCCAACTGCTAGAAATGGAAAGTGGAGAGTTAGAATGGCATATCTATGGTGGTTCTATGTTGCCACCTCCTAGTTCAGCAGCCTGCTGATGTTTCATACAGGAGCACTGCCAAATGATTTTTTGGATTTTAGATAATGCTGATTTCCCATGCTCTCTCTTTGTAGCTTATTAAACCTCCCCAGGCATTAATCTTCATCCTCAGTCACTTGGTGACAAAGAATCTCCTGGGTGTAGATATATGGGTGTCTACCTAGAAGCTTGATACAGGTGCTTTCTTCATTCTGGAATTGTCTGAGTTGTCATCTTCCAGTGTCACCGCTACCGGAAATGTTAAGACCATCACTAGTAAAAGATCTCTGGTCAGTCCATCCACTCTTCAAAAATAGAAAAAAAGCCCATTTTATTTTTAATACATGCAAAGCACTTGCCATTCTTTTGTCAAGAGAAAGGGATTTACCAATTTACAAGCAAAGAAACGGAGGAGGCTGAATGCCAACAAGATAAAAGTTCAAACTTTCCTCTTGTTAGTATAATATAGATAGTTATTTGTTTGTTTTGACTTTTTTTTCTTCTTATCCCCAGAAAGGTCTGAAGGCAATGATCTCTCTCCCAGGAAGGGTTGAAATGCTAGAAGAAAAATTAAGTAGTATTAAGAGTAGGTAATTCACCATAGGTTAATCTCTCTAGTCCAGGACCTTTGGGACCTGACCTCCCGTATTCTGACAAATTCCTGGTTTGGCACCAGTCAATATTGTTTAGAAGTATTACAACTTTTCTACAGCTCTACATAACTCTAATTAACCCATAGACAGTTATGGGTTAATTAGAGCTAAATAACAGCACAGAACACTAAACCAGGACTGGTAGTTGCAAACAAACTTTATAGGACTGTGGGAAACTTGGTCACACCCATGATAAGTGGACATCCGGCTAACTAAAATCATGCCAAAACATGGATGTCACCAGACCAGAGTTCTGAACTAGTTTCAACCTGTATTATGTGTTTTATGGTATTTGTGTGTAAATCCAGAGGTATTTTATTCTAGAAGAAGAGTAGAAAAATGTTATTTAAGACAAATGGGACACTGGATACACCAGCCCCCACCTAAGCCTGAGATGATATTCTCCTGCCTGTAAAGAATCTCCGGAAGGAAGGTAACTTCTGAGGGAAGGTAACTTTTACTATAGTCTCCACTCAAAGTTTAAAAAAAAATGTAGTCATGTATGTAATAGAATATGATGTAATATTTTATTTAGGTAAACATTAGTTTCATAGAATCATAGGATATTAGAACTGGACGGGACCTTGAGAAGTCATAGAATCCAATCCCCTTCCCTCACGGCAGGACCATGTATCACCTAGACCATCTCTGATAGATGTCTATCTAACTTGCTCTTAAATATCTCCAATGATGGAGATACACCAATCTCGCCAGGCTCTTAGCTCTTTAGATCAGTGTTTCTCAACCTCTTTATTTAAAAAAAAAAAAAGTACACCTTTAAAAAAAAAAAAAAAAAAAGTACCCCCAGTACCTACAGTTTTCAGACACACACAATTTTTTTTACCATTGCAACACACTTATTTAAACAACTTAATCGTAGCCAGGCAGGTGATGAAATTTTTGGGTGTAAAAAGTACAAAAATAATAATGCGTTGGAAAACTTAAAACAAAAATTCAGTTTTCTCCAAATTTCAGTTGTGTTGACCTACTCCTCCCTCCACCAGACTTCTCATGAGTACCCCTAAGGGTACTCGTACCACTGGCTGAGAAACACTGCTTTAGATAATGGAAGGGCACCTACCATAACTATGTGAATGAGCCCACAATAACACATGCAGCCTTACGTTTTTCTCCATCTTACATTTCTGATTTTTATTCCTAACTCTAAAATCACCTCATCTCAAGTAAGCCTTCTAAAACAGTTTACAAGAGATTTAATTTAGCCAGACTTTGTGTGCAGCTGCCATAAACATGACATACTTATACTTTTTTTTTTAATAGCATGGAAAATTGACTAATGCTTGTAGATAATTGGTAGTATTACTTTGCTATTATTTGAATAGGACTACTTATCTCTGTCCCCCCCATTGTAAAGATATTTGTGGGACTAAATTTTGATTAAGAGAACTACTTAATTCAGTCTGCTTCTTGTGCTTACCGAACACAAGAAAATCACTACAGCAAAATGGTCATAAGTAACAATTGTACTCCTAGATCTCAAAATTTAGAGGAATTTTTGTAACTGATCATTACACAATCACATTAGCTAGCTTTACTATTTAAGTGATGTTATTTAGACTTATTTATAACTAAAGATAGTAGATGGTATGCTGCAGAGGGTTTTTTAATAGTTTGTCAGAAATCTGTTCAATATGGATTTAATCTTGGAGAGACAACTTTGACACTTGTATCTCAGGTCACTAGTGTTAGTGATGTTTAGAGCACATTCTGTAAACCATAGTGATGTATCTATTTTGGGGCAGGGGGAAGGAAAGAAATGTTGATTCAGTGTATGTGAAATAATCATTAACTTCTTAGAACTGTAAATGTTAAAGCAATTGCTTTATGCACCTTCAAAACAAAATTTCATGCTTAGTTGGAGGAAAATTATTCATATATTTTGACTAAATATAAACGAAAGCCTGGTCTGAGACCAGTCGTTTCTGTGCTACTGTGACTACTTTTGTTTTCCATCTACCAACCTTTACTTTGTTACCTCTAACTTGTGCGTCTGGTCAAACTTTCTCTATTTTCACCTCATCAGCAAACGGGGTGTGTGTGTGTGTGTGGTTTTGCTTGCTTGTTGTGTCATCATTATAGACTTCTTTTAAAGTCCATCTTGCTCTTTCATGAGTTTCTGGTTGCAAGGCAACTGTAACGATATTACTGTGCATGTTTGTTAAGTATTAACTACTGTTGCAGTTCAATATTAAATGAATCCCCATGGTTTCTAAACAGTGGGTTTTTATGTGAAGGGCAAATGAAGCTTTAGTGAAAAATTGAAGGTTGTACTGCCTGCTAGGAGCTAAATAACTAAGGGACTCCTCTTCAAAAGAGAAGTTGGACGTTCCAGTAATTTATTTCAAAAGAAGGCCTGTTTCAGACACACAATGAGGGAGATTTCTAGAATGGCTTCCTTTCATATTTTAAGATAGATGCATATTTTCATGAAGATCTGGTCTGAGGGAAGAACCACATGAATCTTCTGATGCATCCTAAGCCCCAACTGCAGAAACAATCTAGATATAAATCAGAGAAGAATATAAATCCGTGGTGTCCAGCACACTAGCTACTAGCCACATGTGGCTATTTGGTCAGTTGAGTGTGAATAGTTTGCTATAGCAATAGCCACTATAATGGCTACTGCTTCAGAACTGGTTGAACACCATGGGTATAAATTAACCATTTCAGATTAACAAAAATATCCATTCCAAATTGTGATGCAGATTTAAAAGACTTTTTTTTCGGACTTAAAATCTAAGATATCGCAATAAAATAAACAAGAAAACATTTAATTTTCCCACTTCCTTGAAATGGTCACATAAGTTTGTGGTGAAGTCTCTGAGTAGTTCCAGGTATCTGTCAGCAATCCTCGTAAACTGAGTCTTGGTTGAAGCTACTGGTCTAAAGTTCACAGATCAGCGCTGCAAGGGAGCTGAAAATTATATTCTTACCAATTGGAAGCTTGAGTTGGAAACAGTCTAACACAGTGGTGGGCAGTCTGCAGCCCATGGATCCTCTGGCTGCCCCTCTCCCCCTCACACCTCTCCTGCTCCAAGGCACCAGTGCCCTGCACTTCCTACTCCTCTCCCTCCCTCCAGAGCAGGAATGCTGCAAATCATTTATTGGTGGCATTCCTGCTCTGGGAGGGAGGGGAGAGGAGCAGGAAGTGGTGTGGGGCTCCTTTGCGCAAGAGGCGCATAGGGGAGGAGAGCAGACAGGGAACCCCAGTGAGCTGATGTGGCCCACTGAGGTGAAGGCAGGCTATTCATGTGGCCCACCCACCATTCCTGGTTGCCCATTCCTCATCTAACATATATTTAAGCGAAATCAGGAATCCATTGCTGTACCTGACATCTTATCCCCACTTGATCATTAATCCTGGACCAAGCTCAGTAGGCTGCTTTCTGACTGGACCAGGGTTGCAGCAACTTTGCACCAGCTTGGTGTCCCCATGCTGTGACTGTGTGAAGATATTGCAGATAATCATATGGTGAAAAAGCTAATGTGCATATAAAGATTTGTGGGTGTGGAAACAGAGTTTTAGCATTTATATACCAGCTTTCTTTTCATGCAATTATGCAGTTTGAGTGGCATTCCATTTTTCTTTCCTAGCTCTGCTTAGTGCTGATCATGCCACATTATCTCCCCTTCCCATACAAATCTTGCTCTGTTGTCCACTCTCAACTTGCACAAGTCTCGTTACTGCTTACCTTAATTTTAGCACAATTGCCACTTTCACCCTAAAATTTAAACCTCACTGTGAACATCTTGCTAGCAGTTAAAAATATTATCTTTTGCATAGTCAAAGACATGCTGATCAGTTATTTGAAAATGTTATATGTTTTCATAGTTCTCAGTGCATTAAACTCTTTCATTTGGTCAGTTTGCACTGGAATCAGTTACATATATATTTTTAAATAAAGCCTTGACTTCTCCATGTATTTCAGTCAAGCTGCAATTTTGGGAAATAATTTGCTTGCTCTGAATAATTATCTGTAGAACTCTTATGTATATACTCAATTGTTTGGGGGATAGCTCTGAAATTGTAGTACAGTAAATGAAGTTACATATATTTTGTAATTTTAATCTAATGACAAGATTTACCTGGCATTGCTTGGGCCCTTAATTACTGGGTTTTTTTGGAAAGGAAAATTTCAATGAATATGTATACGCTTCACTTAAACCATTGCTCTGGGGCTGGGGCTGGGGCTGGGGATGAGTTCAGGTTGTTCCAGGGAGAGAGGATATCCCCTGTCCTCTCTCACTGCAGCAGTTTGGGGCCAGATGAGAAGTCCCTTTCGTAGCCACAGCAGCTTCAGCGGGCACAACCAGAGGAGAAGTGCATGTCCCTGTCCTGGGGCAGCTCCAGGTTCACCTGTCCCTGTGCTTCCCGGCCAGAGCGAGGAATGCAGCAAACTGTGCACTTTCCCATTGCTCTCTGACAAAGGAAAACAGCCAGCAATGTCCCCATATGAATCGGAGGTGGGGGGAGCTTCAGTCCTCCCCTGCTTTCCTTAAAGGGCTCCTGGGGAGTTGGAGGCCTTGGGGTTGGGGCAGTCCCGGATGGGGAGAAAGGGGTTGCCCCCAGCCAGCCCGTTTCATTTGCCTGGTGATGCTGTCTTTTTTCTTCATGATTTTATGAGAAGCAATCCAATTCCAGGGACATCCCATTTTCTTGGCACAATCAAACCTTAATTTTGCTTTAAGTTATGATAAGAGGAAGCTGTATACTGAATTTGGTGGTTCTAGCTCTTGCAGTTTAGGAAAAGTTCTTGAACAGCCAGACTCAGACAAACTCAAATATATAGTAGAAAAATATATTTTCTTGAACAAATCCTGTGGTAGCATCATAGTAGAAAACATTTACATTTTCACTGACAAGCCCACTGATTCTGTTTTTCACACAGTGTTATTCCATACATGAATGTGTAATGCAGAGCTGGTTCAAGAGAAATTGCCTTTGCAGTCTCTGCCTCCTCAATTGAGTACTACAGCTGCTAGGCTAAAGCTTCTCTCTCTCTCCACCCTCCAGTTTGAGTGTGTGGTATTACTGAATAGCTATGCTTACGTAGGACATATGCCTACAGAGGATTGTGTTTTGTAAAGGGAGTTAAGGTGATAGCTTCCTGTTCTGCCCGAGGAGGCTAGAACTTGGGATGTGCTGTGTTGCTCCAGGGTCTTTTGTTGTTCATTCCAGAGTTGAGTCTACAAGAAGCTGCTTATATTCTATGCCATATGGCATGTGAAAATGAGTTGGTAACATGTAATCTGGTCCTTAATGGGGGGCAGGTTCCTAGTGGCTGCAGGCTTGGTGGAATTTTCTAAATAAGATCAGGTTTGTTAAACCAGTTTGTAGGTCTCGCTGAGCTGTGCTTAACACAGGACTTGGAATCAAGGAAAAGGGCTCCAGATGAAGATGGAGCCACTCAAAGGCTACTTAAAATTTACTCTGCTGTCCTGTGGGCTCTTCTGGCAGCTGGGAATAGTTCGGGCTTGTTTACATGGGTAAATGTACTGGCATTACTATACTGATATAACTCTAGCAATATGATTACGTAGCTATTGTAATGCTGATAAACTTCCATGCATAGACAAGACCCTTGAATAAAAAAGCATAATGGTCATGCTACTTTCTTCTAATCATTTCCCTCTGTATGAGGGGGTGGTAAGGAGAGTAGTAATATGGACCTATTGTGTCATTCAGTTTCCCCAGCATAGGGGGAATTCCTGCATAGCTGAAGAGCCAGTTTAACCAGTTAGTTTATGTTGTCAGAATCATGGAAAAGGGTTGTTAGGGACTTAACTTCTGACTGACTCTGCATTCATGAAAACTTCCACTGTATTGTAAATTTCCTAAATTTATATTTGCTAACTTGGTACAGACTTTCTGGATTCTTTTTGATGAAATCACGACAGCTTTGTATACATGATATGGCATTAACTTCTTTCCACTTTCATGAGCCCTTACCATTTAGCATCCCTTGTCCTGAACTTGCATAAAGGCAGTATTTTCTGATGCTTGTTAATTTACTACTTTAAATAATTATTAAACCAAAATTTAATTTAAAAATCAGGACTTTTGCACACATGATATTTTTTCATATTCTGATTTGTTGTACTTAAGTCTAATTTGTTTTGACACTGCAGCTGCACTGCTCTTTGTGTTTCACAATCTTTTGAGTTTTGTTTCATTAAGAGCACCAAGACTGGAACTAAAGAATTTGGGGAAGGGAAGAAGTGTTAGACTGTTAGAAGTTAATTTGCCATAAACCAAAAGATTGAGAACAGATTACTAAAACTATGAAACGACATGTAAATGCTTGTTCAGTTTCACACATTTGTCTAATAAGTCATTAAAGCTGTGTGCACAGAAAATGAGCATTTTTAGCTTGTAGGGATAGTTGATGCTCTTTCATTGATGTATTCAGAAGCGAAGAGAGCCACTCAGAGCAAGTAAGTGTTTTAAAGAATCCATAACAATTAGAGTTTGGAAAAGAGCTATTTAGTTAATCCCCCTGTCAGTGCCGGATTGTTCATCCATTGCATTTCAAGTGGGTCTCTCATCAGCTTCTTTGGTGAACTATTCTGCAATCTAGAAAGTTGTCTTGGGCTTTGTCTACACTTAACAATTTAAAGTGCAGCCACAACAGTGCTTGAAATTGAAAGTGTCATGGCACGAGCGTTGGGAGAGAGCTCTACCAGCACTCTATGTAAACCACTTCTGTGAGGGAGAATAGCAAACAGTGCTGGAAGTGTGGCTCCCAGCACTGTGGCCTGGTTCACACTGGCGGTTTACAGTGCAGTAACTTGCTGTACTTGGGATGGGGGTTTTTTCCACACCCTTGAGCCAGCTGCAAAGTACTAGTGTATACTTAGCCTTAGGTCAGGGCTACTCAGCACGCACCCATTTGTTTGCGGCCCGTAGTGTAGTTTGGGTTTGCGTGGGGCTCAACACATGGCCCGCAGATGGAATTGTTTGAACATGGCCTCCACTGGGAACCCGCACAACAGTGAGGCGTCTCCCAGGCAGGGTGAGCAGTGAAAGATGCAAGCGTATGGGCTGGCTGGAACAGACGGGTACAAGGTGTCAGAGTTTCTAGCGCCCAGGGAGGAAGTACAGGGGTATTGTGGGAAATGCTTTGTATTATGCTCATCAGCATGAAAGAAGGTATTTGCATGTATATTTGCATGTATATGCAACCACACTTAAGTTGTGGCCCTCAGCATGTCCTGTAAGTATCATTGTGGCCCCTGGGGCTTCCAAAGTTGAGTAGCCCTGCCTTAGTTTCTTTCTAACTCCTGTATAAGTATGGCTAGTTTAGAACACATTAGACCAGTGGTAGGCAATCTGTGGTCCAATGTCTGCATGTGGTCCCCTGGGATTCCACCTGCAGCCCCCACACCGCCCTCTCTGTCCCCTGCCCCCATGCACCTCTCATGCACTGTAGCACTGCACTTCCTACTCCTTCCTTCCCTTCCTTCCTAGCATATTCAAAGCACCATTATCCACTGATTCACTCTCCATCTTCGCTGTTCCTCCTCCCTCCCAGAGATTGAAGGCTGCGAATCAGCTGTTTGCAGCTGTTCAAGTTCTGGGAGGGAGGAGGGAGCAGGTAAACATGGGGTTCCATTGCCCCAGTGCATGATGGAGATGTGGGAGAGAGGGTATGTGTGAGCCACAGATGGAAACCCAGTGGGCTGAGAGCCACAGGTTGCTCACTACTGGCTATCATGCATCCCACTGAGATGGAGGCCCACTCATGCAGCCCACTCACTAGTCTTGGTTGCCCATTGCTGCATTAGAAATCTTAACTACAGAGAAATCTTACTAAAGTTACTTTTCATAATCACTATTACAGCATGCCTGTTTTTACCCACCATATCATGTTTAACTTTATTCCATCCACAGTTCTGTGATCATCTGTGGATTCATATGTACAGTGTTGGCAAGTCTCAAATTTCGTGCATTTTTTAGTAAGAGCACCAGTTCAGTATCATGAATATAAGAGAATGGTATTTATTTTTAAGCAACATTTCTACCCATCACAGTTGCAAAGGGAAAAAGTAGGGGTGTGGAAGCTCAGAAATCAGAGTGCAATCAAGCATAAGGTCTAATTATTAAAATGTCATGACTTGAGCCAATCACATGAAGGTTGTGGTTGGTGTGTTGTTTTTTTTGGGGGGGGCGACTCATGACTTGAATACTTTAGGTTGGCAATACTGAACAGGGTTTCTGTAGGCTAATATTTTGTACCATTTTTGAAGACTGGTATGGGCAATACTGCCTGTTTAGATCTTCCAGCTTCAGGCATCCATGAGGCACATACCACTCGTGCATCTGGTGACAGACTGATTCTAGAAATTCATGTCCCTCTGATAAACCAATATTTTAAATAGAGCGGCAGGGTAAAAATATTTTAAATAAATGTGTCCATAGTTCGTGGTGGATGTGTTTTAATGAGGTAGGTATCTAGCTGCTGCAGATGATTGGGACGTAGCAGTGTCTGAAATGGCTTTCTCTTTTGTGTATGCCTGATGGCTTATTTCAGATGCCAACTTGGCAAGTGACACTTGTGCCTTCGTTTTGATTAAACTATTGCAATGAAGTATCCTTTAAATATATTTAACAAATGGAATCTGAGGCATATTACAGGTACCTTCTTGGTGAACAGACTACAGTATTATAGTATGTGCAAATAAATGACTTTGGCATTGTAGAATTTGCATGTGTTGCTAAATAGTTTCAGGCTGGTGTTACTTTTGGTTGATAAGACCCTCCACGGTGCGAGACCACCTTTCCCTATACAATATGTCTATTGGAGGTGGTTGGTCTGTAGCTGAACAAGTGGAGGTGTATTTCCAGCTGTCTGTATTGAGGGCTGGAGTGGTGGTGGTTGTGGTGTCAGTCCCAGGATATTAGAGAAAAGATGGCTGAGATTTTTGTTTTAAATGACTAAATTCTGAAAGGCTGAGACAACCTTTCAAGTTTCTGCAAAGCTTTTCTTCTTTGTTTTCCTGACCTGAGGAAGAGCTCTATGTAAGCTCAAAAGCTTGTCACTCACCAATAGAAATTAGTTTAATGGGGATTTTTAGCAAGGTGTTCTCTATTTCTTTTTAGTTCAGGATGGACCAAATCTGATCTTGAGGACATACTGCAAAAACATCTATATTCTCAGATTTTGAAGGAGTGTAATATGATGTGAAAGAGCCTTTTTACATGTTTAATCGCCAGTTACTTTCCTTGACTATAAATTGGTGAAGTGATTGGATAGTTTGTGTTGAGGAATGTCTTTAATGTAATAAATGTACTTAGATTCCCCCCCCCCCATTGATTTTATATATAATAGCTCTATCTCAGCGTTACTTATGGACACATCCTAATTGTTACACTGTTTTGTTAATTTTTTTAAAAAATCATGAGCAACATACAGTCGAAGGACCACATCAGATTCTAAGGTGGAATAGATTTGTCTATTGTTTGATAGGTCACATGCACCCCTTTCACTACAAAGCTAGTCACTATTGTAGACTATAAAACAAAAAAACTTCCAAAAAGCAGAAACATTCTGGTTCCAAAGTAACCCTTCCACTATACCAAGAGCTCTACTTTCACTCTGCATAATGAGGCTCCGTAGTTGGTGGGAGCAGTAGATTCTGAAATGAGGTGGGCAGACAGTTTAAACTTCTGAATGAAAACTGTTGATGGAACCAGCAACAATGTCCTTATTCAAGAGGGTTTGTGACAGATTCTTATAGGGACCATATGGCATCATGACTCTCATAAAGAAGGGAGTGGACCACTAGGCTTTGCAGAAGTACTGGCCTCAGTGCAGAAATCAAAGGGCATTTGCAGGTTTTTCGAAGGGATAAACCCAGCTTGCAGCAGTGGTAAAATCTGCCCTTTGAAGCAACTTAACAGGAAGGTCAAATTGAAAAGAGAAGTCTACATGGAATGCTTGTAGCGGAGTGGTAGCAATTATTGCTGCCCATACAAGCTATTGGGGCTCATATTTTAAAAGGGGACACTACCCCCAGTTAAAATGCACATCTGGGATTTGACAGCATATGACAACTCAAAAGCTAAAAACGATCTAAGCCAACTGTTTAGATTACTCTGAACTCTATTAGTTTAAGTATTGCATCTGTTTTTTATTGCATGAAGTACAGTTGTAGCAGAAGTTGATCCCATAACAATATTACTTCACCCATCTTGTCTCTATTTTTATTGTAATTTTGGGGCCTTCCATGAGCTGAAAACTTTCATCTCAGAATTGAAATACACAAGTAGAGGAAGCAACACTGCTTTCAGCCCATTGTAATGGGCCTCTGGCCAGTTGATACAATATAGATTGTTTCAAACTTCTGGTGTGTTTCTTCTAATTCTCATCCACTTCAAATTTAGAAGAGAATGATTTGTAGGACACTTCTTCTCTGACACTACTAAGTTATCAGGCTGGAATGCACACTAAAACAACTGTACCCTCCGGGCAAAGCCTGTTACACTTCAGACCGTGCTGCCCTAGAACAAGTGGTTCTGTTGCCATGCAGCATGGGAAGAGAAGTTGGAACTCTCTGTGCCTGGCACAGATTAGTCTGGCAAGTGAACTGAACTGTTGTTTCAAACTCCATAAGAGGTTTACCAGGGTCTGCCATGAGATGAAGAATAAACAGGAGGGAGCTCACTTCAGACTTTCCGGGGAAAAATTAATTATATGGCTGAAAGAATCTAAAAGATATATGGGAATCAACAGAAGAGGCAAAGAGTTGGGGCTGTTTAATTTTTCACTGGACAGCTGGCAAGTGACAATGTTCTTTTGTGTGGAGTTGGGTTTGGATTAGTCATTTAACACCTGCAGGCAAAACTGTATTACAAGAACATGTGAAAATTGTTGAAGCAAAACTGTCCTGACGTCTGATTAGAAAATGCAGATAGCGTAAGAATGGAATTAGATGGTTTCAGCTGTAGTTTTATACTTTAAAGTATGCAGCTGACATCAATTAAGTAGCAAATGCTTATTGGAGCTCTTGCGTGCTTTGAGCCTGGATCTCAGTTTTCTGCTTGAAGTTCTCTTTTTGGAGAAGACTAAAACAATTCTGAAACTGCCCTCAGTGGCATTGACTGCATAAATTAGAATAATGGCCCTACTAGAGATCAAGAATTATGTGGAGATCAAGAATTGCTGGTAGGATTTTCACGGGACCTGCTTATTAACCCAGAAATATGCTTCTCAAATTAATAACTTCCTCTTTTCTTAAAACTATCTGTAGTTACACATAGTTTAAGAACACTTTGATCCATTCTATTGTGATAGAATTTAATGTAAATCACAACTAACAGAATTTTCATGAAAATATTGTACCAGTAGTCTGTTTTGGGGGTTTTTGTAACTGCCATGGGACATCTTTCTATTAATCCTAAGCAGTTGCTTTCAGAGAGACTTTAAATTTTGATTCTTCTCAGAGTAGAAGCATGTGACTACTTGCAAAACAGTAATTGGGTAGCTAACTATTTTAGTATGTATAGAGTTTATATTTGCTTCTGGGCATAATAGGATATTCAATCCAGAGTCTGAGGCTATGTCTACATTGGCATTTTACAGGGCTACAACATTCTGGCTCGGCTGTGGAAAAAACATCTCCACCTGAGTGCAGCAATTTACAGCACTGTAAAATGCCAGTGTGAATCCAGCTACCGTGTGGGGAGCACAGGTGGTTTACATAGAGTGCTGGAAGAGCTAGTCTAAAGGGCTAAAAAGGCTAGTTTAAATTGCCAGATGTAAAGCACTGTCAGTTACAGCACTACTCACACTGCACTTCCAGTGACTTTAGGAGCAGTGCACTCTGGGAAGCTATTCCACAGAGTACCTCTTCCTCTTTTGCCACAGAAGTTTGTGGGCAGGTGTAGGCATTCTGGGTTCTGTCCCAATGCCTCATGGGGCATTGCTTCACGTCCCAGCAACCCGTTTTTCTGTCCACATTTGGCTCCATCTTTCAACAGCTTCTGTGCTGCACGCTCTACCTCCTTGGGCTGTGGGTATGGATCCGCAGCTGTTGACAAAAGTGCTCACTAAGTCACGAATGGCAGTCAGGTTATTTCTGAAGCTGCAAAGTGATGAGTAGTCCATGTAGCGTTCATACATCAGATTTCTTGTGGCATTCACAGAGGTGCTGACCACAGTGGAACACCGTTTTTGAACTCAGGAAACAAACATTGAGTGGTGGGATCACATAGTCATGCAAGCTCAGGATGACAAGCAGTGGATGCCGTATGTCCCAGTAATGGCCCCTTTCGGTTATGCATTAAAGATGTGCCTGTAGGTATTATAATTCCTGTAGCTGGAATATGGCTGGGGCTGGATTGCCTCCTCTCCCAAACACTGATGAGATCCAGCACTTCAGCATGCCTCCAAGCAGGGGGTCTCCTGGTACGTGGAGTAGGCATGGCCAGCTAGAAAGATGAGCTAAGAATGCACCATGCGTTGCCAAACAAACAGGAAGGAGACTTTCAAAGTTCCAAAAGAACATAAAGGGTGGGGTCTGGGTTAGTCAACTGAGAGCAGAGCAGAAGAGTTGAAACAGATAACCAGAGAGTCAAGAACAGGCATTGTGGATGCCGAAGGCCATCCAGAATGCAGTACTGTACCACAGTATCCACTGGCACCACAGTGCTCTATCCAGAGCACAGAAAGCTCTGTTTCTTGCAAAGGTGGTTTACCTAGAGCGCACTAACAGTGCACACTAGTTTCCACAAAATGCCTTTGCAGTGTGGACACTGCAAAAGTTATAGCGCTGGGGACTGATTTACTGCACAGTAACTTGCCAGTAGAGACTTGGCCTTAGAGTTAAAAGATTGAACAGAATAAGTGCAATAACCTGTCGTAAAATTGAAGTGGACTAAATCACACATGCAAAGCTTATAGTTTAAGTGAAGTTTTATTGATGAATTTTGAAACTCTCTTAAGTCTTATAATGAACAATATATTTGTTTTTTATTATAACAATGCTTATAGATGCCAAAAGCCATGAGATTAGTAGTTCAGATTAGCAGGTAAGTAGTTTAGTTTATATGTGGAAGATAATCTAACCAAAATACTGGAGACAACGTTTTCTGCTCTTGTAAAACAAACAAGAAGATAATGAACAAATCCAGATAAAAATCACAAGAACCTCCCAATTTACAAGACATCTGGCCAGCAAGCAACTCCAGTTGTGTCAACTCTTTAACAAAGACATGGTGTAATTAAACACTTTCTTTACCTTTTTATAAGAATTAACTTCAATTTTAAGGTCAAACTAATCACCTGGAAAAAAGTCTCTTTTAGAAAAATAAACATGTCTGAGTTGAAATGATCCTTTAACCTTTGGGTTTCACAGACTATAACCCCTCTGCCCCATAGTTTGATGTGATGAACATAGTATGGTTTTTCTGTTGGCATTAACTTTTGGAAACTTCAAAGTTCAAAATCGTGTGTAATCACATTGAATAGAAGTTTAGAATGACTAATGCTTTATTCTTACAGTAATAGACTTGCGTGCACTCTCTCTTTCATGTATAGACCACTAAAGCATTCCTTCCCAAGATGCTGGAGATGAATCATGGGCACATCGTGACAGTTGCAAGCTCCCTGGGTTTGTTCAGTACTGCTGGAGTGGAGGTTTGTTTTACTATGTAGAAAAATCACATGTTGCTTTGTCACAAATGATAAATGCCACAAATGATAAATGCCTTTTCCTGTTGTCAACAATGTAGCATACGTAGGTTTGGAAGGATTCAGTTTTTGTCAGTAAATGTGTGAATACAGTGAAGTTTACAAACTAATAAAAAGACCTGTCGAATTACAAATAGGCAAAATCGTAAAAATATTGCTCAGGGAAAATATTGACTGCCACTGCTCAGTTTCCTACAACTGTGAAAATTTAAATAAAATGAAACTCAAAATAAATGCTTTAAAGCAAACCTCAGTATTATCCACTAAAACTATCAAAACAGTAAATATTGAATTCTGCCAAACCTAACCATTCTCTGTGGAGGAAAAAAAATTGCATTGACTTCTTTTTATTTTTTATTTTTGCCCACTTCAGTTTTACTGACTGCATTCAGAAATAATTCTTTAATGTCTTAGGTGAAAAAAAAATTAAGTAGTAGATTGAAAGAACTAGCAGGAGTCTCTTGTTCAGTGTGAGCCTATTTGGAGTTTTCACATCTCTTGTAGGGATGTTAAAAAATGTTTGTTTTTTGTAAACCTGCAATCACTGAAATTTTCAGCAGTTACAGGTTTACACATGGGGGGGCTGCCCCCTTTCTCATGAAGTCAGCAACAGAGGGTAGGTGGCTCCACAGGAGTCAGCATGTGTGGGTTGCCAGCTTAAAAGCTAGCTCTCCATGCACACTGCCCCCTGCTGTCCCCCATCATCCCCCCCCGCTTCTGATACAGAGGCAGTGGGGGGCGGGGTTGGGTGCATGTAACCATGTAGTTAACCAATAAGCCCAGTTATACGTGTATACCTGTAGACTTTCATATCCCTAATGTCTGAAGTACCTTCCTAAGGCTAGGTCTAGACTAGACCTAGAAGGTTGGTTTAAGATGCATAAGTCCAGCTATGTAAATAACGTAGCTGGAGTTGATGTACCTTAAGCTGAGCTTGGCACAGTCTTCATAGTGGGAAGTTGATGGAAGCAAATGCTCTCATCAGCTTCCCTTTCTCCTTGTAACCACGAGGAGTACTGGTGCTGACTGGAGGTGGCCTCAACATTCAATTTATCAGGTTTTAACTAGTATAAGTGTAGACATGGCCTCAGAGACTGTATATAGAAACCACTGCCAATGCAATGTACTGTCAATCAACAAATGCAGTGTCCAAAAGCATCATAGTTGGATAGTCGCTAGTTTGTGCATTGTCACAACATGTATGATTGTGGGATATAACAATACCCTTCATCCATGTCTGAAGGGTAAACATAAGTCTCTTCACACTACATTTGGAGTTTTTTAGGACAAGATTTTCAGGAGTGACAATTGACTTTTTTGGATGCCGACCCTCTTAAAAGGGCTTAATATTTCAGGAAGTGATGTTCACTGAACTTGATTGGGCCCCCAAACCAGCGTCAATTTTGAATCTTGGCCTTTTTGTAGAACCTATGTTGGTGCATCAGAATAAGTAATAAGGTTTTAGTATACTGCAGTTGTATTGGGAGCCAAGGGGCTGGAAAGCAACAAGCATGAGCTAAAGCCATGTCATTTACAATCATAGCAAATAATTATAATCACTGAAAATTAATCCATTTGGCCAGCAAAACCCTGGCAATATTTGAGAGTTGTAGAAGCTTTTCTGGGCGCAGGCTCATTAATATCTCTGAATTACCAGGAGTCCCTGAATAGAAGTAAAACACAACTTGGGCGTAGCTCTCAAGACTTTGTTGCGGATTCTAGGACCCCATCTTAAATGTTTCCAGTGTGCTCATATATGGCCTAGGGAGTATGCTTGAACTCCTCATTAGTCTAGTATTTCTCTACTGGATGATCCTAACAGAAACTTTAGTATTGAAGCTATGTACAGTACTAGGTAACTCTTGGCCTTCAATACACATAATATCTGAGAGGAAAGCTATATCCATCTTACAGTTGAGAAACTGAGGCAAAACTTAAAGTAACTTGCCCAGGGCTCCATAGCAATTTAAGTGATGTGCTAAAGTTAGAGTTAAAAATAGGGAGTTTCTGGACCAAGGATTACGCCCTCTCAGAACTTGACTCTAAAATTAGTGTCATTAGCAACTGTGTCTCTTGTTCTAACCTTTGTTTTAAGCAGTCTGGCTTGTCAGTATAGTTTTGCTGAATAAGGCCACTTAAATACACTTCAAAGGGCATCTCCTTGATATTTAATTCAAGTTTGTCTGTTTTGAGTTCTTGTATTAACTGCCCTAAAAGTAACGTGATGCATGGATTCGGATATATCTTTCATTGTGTTCCTGCTTTGAAAATAGATCTGCAGAGCCACATCAAATATGGCTTCCCTTTTTAACATTATTTACTCTGTTACATCACCTTCACCTTTGAAGAGATAAAAGGATAGTCTCATTCAATCTGTTATACTCTTCATGGTGATATATTCTTATTTCGTCTTTTATTCATTGTGTGTGCAGGATTATTGTGCCAGCAAATTCGGAGCTGTGGGTTTCCATGAATCTTTGAGCCATGAATTGAAGGCTGCTGACAAAGATGGCATTAAAACAACCCTGGTCTGCCCTTATCTTGTAGACACAGGAATGTTCAGAGGATGTAGAATCAGGTGAGTAGACCCAACAGCATATTCTTTCTCCCTCCTGTCTTCTACACCGTTGGCACTCTCTTCTTTAATACTTTAATTCTGAGCACTTTTTTTTTTTCCAAACAAAACACAAAAATACTGAGGTTTGGGTTTACAAATTAGTAGAAAAGGAAAAAACAGGTAAAATGACACCTGCAGTACCTTTGTTCATTTAACTACTGCCACTCACTGAGAAGAAAGATGAGTGTGAGTTAGAACACCTGCACTTCAGGGTAGGTGCTGGTGCAGTGTATGTCCAGTTACTGACTTCTAATGGGAAATAGTCATGTGTAGAGAAATGTGTAGTGTACCATTGAATTTTTTCCTCATGTCATCTATTATGCCTGAAGTAAAATGTTAGTCAAAATAAATTTATTCCAGTACCACAAACGTTCTAGTGATTTTTTTTAAAAGCTTATTGATTCATTATCCATAATCGCAAGAGCTAATTTGCTGTGTGATCCTAAGCAAGTTGAATTGTTTCCCTCAAGTTCATCTGTTTTTGAAGTAAAAATACTTGTCAATTTTTTTTTTCCTTAAAGCTCTCTGACATCCTTGGTTGTAGTGCTATAAACATATGCATTACTTTAGCTATGGTAAGTGGCGTTAATCGCCTGTGTGCATTTTCTAACAGTAGTCCTGGAAGGAATCTGTGCCAGCGAAATACTAAGATTGTCTTTACCTGAAGCAATTTTTCATACATTTAATGAAGCTCTTAATATTGAATTAAAATGATACTTAATAGAAGAACATGTGATCAAATTATGTGTGAAAAGTTGGTGCTACTTGAATATTAAAGAATTAGTTTTAGATACTCTAAAGAAGTAAGCTAGACAAACTCCACTTTGCTTTATTAATACCTATTACCAAAATAAGTACTGTTGTCAACCTGTTTTTAAAAATAAAATCTTTCAGAAAAGAAATTGAACCTTTCCTCCCACCTCTGAAGCCAGACTACTGTGTAAAGCAGGCTATGAGAGCTATCCTCACAGATCAGCCTATGATTTGCACACCTCGCTTGATGTACATGGTAACCTTCATGAAAAGGTATCTTTTGAAATACAGCTATTAAGCACTTCAGACAAATGTACAGCTTTAAATCCAAAAAGCTTAGTCAGAGGCCTGTTTCCCTGGAGTTCTATGCATGGATCTCTCATTTTATTCACAAGATCACTTTCCACAAATTGAGCAGCATGGATCTGGGGACTTTCATGATGAGTGGGATGGCCAGGAGACATTTATTTTTCTCTGTTTACTTTTCCTGAGGCTCCACTAATTTCACTGCAATCATCTTTCACGCTGTAGAACTCCATTTATGGGAGGGTCCTGAGATAGCTGCCAGCAAAAGAATCTGTAGTAGCCAATCCCAGAGTTGATGCGGAGGCTCTAACCTCATACACGTTCCCTGGGATCTGCACAGATCTTGTGGGAGAAGGGGAAAATCTGCAGGCAAAACCTACTACTCACTTTAAAAATGCAGGGGAACAGAAACCATCCCTTCTACCTACCCAGTTGAGTGATTTTATTTATTTTTTTTAAGTGCGGGAGCTCTGTTCTCTGTAGCTAAGCCAGCCATTCCAGCACTGATCAATATTAGAGGCAGAACCAGATCAGTTGCTCATAAGGAGTTGAATAGATTCCACCCACTTGAACAACGTTCCATTCATGCTGCTTTTTGACAGATCTGCAGATGATCTATTCTTAGATTTAATCCAGTATGCAGCACATCGGAAATGTGTTTATAATTTGGCAAAGTTCCTTTTTTAACCCTTCTTGCCTTCTTGTGAGGATTTTGGACTTAGTTTATTTGTAACACAACAGCTCCCCTTTTCTTGAAGTGACCAAGCATTAAGCATGCTGCTATTGAGGTGTATTGTTCTTCGGAATCATGCCCAACCTTTTTAAGAGGGAGCCTGTGCTTATCGCAACAAGTAGGAAGCTTTATCTGTGACTCCTTTACAACTGGCTGCAGCAGCCTGCTCAGTGGTTTCTTTTGAGTCTGCTTCAGTGCTCAGAAGTTGCACAGACAGTGCTCCATGCAGCATCAGCAGCCAGATCAAAGGCCCTTCCTGCTGTCTCCCATTCAGCACTCCAGCTTTCCAACAGGGAGATCAAAGGTCTTGCCAGCAGCTTCTGTACAATTCACACCCCAGCCAGCAAGTTAGATCTAAGGCTTTTCAGTGTTACTGCACAAGCAATGCTACCAGCAGCAACAGAACCTGCATCAGCAACATCTACTTGCCAGTTCTCCAGCAACAGAGGAGTTGAATTCTAAGAGCTCAGATTCTGCTGTGTGCCTCATTGGTCCCGATCCAACAGCCATTCAGCTCCCAACAGCTTACTTGACACTTAAGTGTGGTCTGGTCCTGGTCCATGACTAGGGTTTCTGGTTGCTATAGTAATATAAATATGTATAGGTGAAAGAAGGGGTGTAGAAAGCCTGTTTTCCCCATTGGAATTTCCTTGGAGAAGACTGAGGGGAACCTGACTCCTCCTCCTTATTCTGGAATACCTTCTATGGGAGGGATAATTAGGCCCAAAGGGCAGGGATATGTATTGCCAGAGGCAACAAGTGATTAAGCTAATGGAGTTATTGCACATCTATACCTCTACAGTTGTTTGGGTGTCTTGTGTCTCTTAACAAAATAAGCCATTACACATTAACACTGCTTTGAAGGGAGGATTAGATTTTAACAAACCTTTTGTTACTAAACAAAAAAAGAGACAGAGGCAGCATCCGTTAGGTCAGAAGGAGGATGTAGGGGTTCCATGCTAAAGTCTTGAAAATGAGTAGGAGATTAAAAAAAGAGGCTATCTAAGTAGTTTGAGCTGGCTTGCATTTTTATTCTCTTCATAAATATCTTAGTGAAATGAGAAACAAATGTTTTTCCCCTTCAGTAGCCCAGAAATGGCTAAACTAAGTTTCCAAAAAAGTGATCATAGTACAGAATAAGTTTCATTCTACTACCATATAACAGATTTGTAACCTTTCCCCTTTTTCTTCAGCATCTTGCCCTTTGAAGCAGTTGTGTGCATGTACCGGTTCTTGGGAGCAGACAAGTGTATGTACCCTTTCATTGCTCAAAGAAAACAGGCTACAAACAACAATGAAGCAAAAAATGGAATTTAACACTTTTATATGGACTGGCATTTATAGCAGACTATAATCAAAAATGTTACATGACTGAATTTTGAAGTGCACTTGCATCCAGCTGATGCAAATGTCAACATTTTACTGTGGCATTCTCTTCGATCTTAAACCTGTGTATTGTAGTTACAAAAAATCAATGGGTTTTTTTTTACATGCTGTAAATAAACTGACTATAGAGTACTTGGAAAATGTGATAGGTAAAGTGAATCTAAAATGTAGCTGCCATTGTCCTTTAGACTATTACTGTATGTACAGTAAAGCTAGTTATACTACTTTTTGTAGAGATGCACTGTGTGAAATCTTTTCCTCAGACTGCCAATGTTTAAAAGCTGTTTACAGCTAGAAGATGCAGTGTTTCAGAAATTGCTTTTTCTTTCTCTATGTATTAAAACAAATTAATGCAATTTAAACTACTCCTACATGTGACCTTTTTAGCAAATTCAAGGACTGATTATGAATGCATCTTTCCACATGCTAACCTAAGCTGTAAAGGATTCATGGCCGACCTGTGGTATAATTCTCTTAAGTGGCGACTGCATGCCGTCTGTATTTAAAAAGGAATTTGTAAATCTCCAATTCAAAGGCAAATAGATGTCCTTGGAATATTTTCAGAGAAAAGCTGTATTGGGCATCCTAAGAAATGCAATCTGTGGCTTAAGCCATTCAATTCTTTCAAGTCATTTGATTTGAAATGTGCTCTGTGTTCTGTCCATCACTCTGGATGGCAGACTCCTACCCTAGGAGACTAATTTTTCTTTCTCAATCTTCCTTCCATCATCCCCACTGCACCTGCACAACTCCCCCCACCCCAATCTCCCGAGGAAGTTGTATAAAATTTCTGTATCTGGGCTCTTGCGTAAAATACAAAGCAACTCCAGCAGAGTTACAAATTGTTTATGTAAGTTCTGGTTTTGTGCCAACACATTAGCAAAAGAAAAAGAAACTACTGCTTGACGCATCTTTTATGTGTGGAATATGGAAGGGTGCAAAGACTTTCAAAAAATTGTATTTGCATTGTAGAATAGCAAATGACATTTTTACAGTATTTTTTGTAAAGCAAACAAATTTGTGCCTTGAATTTGGTAATTTGTGTGTTAGTGAAATATTGTAAAAGTGAACTTCTACCTCTGTATCTTAATGTATATCATTCACTTGTAAATTGCTATCAAATTATGTGATTACTTTTTTAGAATGTCTTGTTAAATAGTGACCAATGTTTGTTTATTAAAGTGAGCCACCTTTTACTTAAACTATGATTGGGCAGTTTGCTTGAAATGCTTATTGATCTCAGTGTTCTAATTTACTGATACTGGTTACATGGCCTTTAGCATCAACATAGTTCAATAATGAACAGTTACTCATTTCCTGCACTGACTTGCTGCATGCTATAGAACCTGATGGTACAGCCCTTAATGAAGGCAATGAAAGTCCTGCCAGGGTGAAGACTGCAGGATTAGGCCTGTGGTTGAAGTCTCAGTGATCAAATGACTTTCACTAACTGGTTACAGAAGCCACTCAAAATCTGTGCTTACGGTTTGTCTAAACAATCTTGGTTTTAGTTTTTAGCAGCACTTTATACACCTGAGGGGATTACAGTGTATTGTCTATAATATGGAGATAAAGTTATAACAATATAAAGGATACTTTTGTGTATATGGGTGTGTCTAGACTACATCCCATTTCTCAAAAAAGGGATGTAAATTAGACACTTCAAAATTGCAAATGAGGCTGGGATTTAAATTTCCTGCACTTCATTTGCATAATGGCAGCCACCGTTTTTTCGACACGGGGCTTTGATAGAAAAACGGCAGTTTAGACTGGGATTTTTCGAAAATAAAACCCTTTTTCGAAAGATCCTGTACTCCTTAAAAAATGAGGTTTACAGGATCTTTCGAAAGAGTTTTATTTTCAAAAGATCCTTGTCCAAATTGCCGTTTTTCTATCGAAAAGTCCTGTGTCAAAAAAAACCTATGGCTGCCATTATGCAAATGAAGCAAGGGAAATTTAAATCCTGGCTTCATTCACAATTTCGAAGTGTCTAATCTACATTCTTTTTTCAAGAAAAGGGATGTAGTCTAGACACACCCTAAATTATTTCAGTAGCCGTAATGCCAATAAGTATCTCTATATACTGTTGTTATTGCATGAGTACTAGGGTTTGTACTGTGCTGATTAATGATATTTTGTTTAGAAATTAATACACTGGGTAGAGACTAACCTTTGTACCAAATCCCCCTATATAAACGATCAGGTTTGTTTTTAAAAGTGCTGGGTTTTTTCCAAGGCTATACTGTATTTGGTATACCTCAATGAATTTACCAAATCTGCTTAGCGAGAACTTGTATTTTCTGTAATGGTTACATTGTAGGTAAAAATTATTCTTTGTGATAGTGCCTTCAGAAAGGAACTGGTTTAAGCTTTTACTTAGAGCTGCCAGGAATTATACAGCTATATCAGAATGAGCTGAGGGCTGTTCTTCTCTGGAATCAACTAAGTTTTGTTTTTGTTTTTGGGTTTTTTGTTTTGTTTTTTTTAATTGTAGAGTGTGCTTGTGTATTTCCCTCATTTTCTGGCTGTGGCATTGTAAGTTTGAAATGTAAATAGTTGCTTGCCTACTTGTTCTGGAAGTTCTCTAAGAAACACCCTCCCATGTTACTTTTAGTGTCATTCAGACAAGAAAATAAATAAGAGTCCAGTGATCATGTACAAATGGCAGTCTTTTAACGTGTGAGCCATGAAGGGTGCCTGTCCATTGTGATTTGAACACATTCCCTCCTAAGCAGCCCCTCATAAACAAAATGCTTCATATGAAAAAGGAGCTGAGCAACACTTCAGAGACTCACTTGAGTTCAAAAGATGGTAAATAAAACTGGCTGTCACAAAAGTAAACTCAGCTTACTCTTTGCTCTGAAATGCTCAAAACAAAACTGGGATTTGGGAAGCAGTAATTGATGAAGGAATCCGATTGTAATAAAGCTCTGAGCTCCAAATTCCAGATAAGGAGCTAGAGTGCCACTCTTTTCTTTCAAAAAAGCTAGAATGATCAATATTTCCAGGACAGGGGAGTCAGCAACATGGTGCTAAATCCAAATCAGTCTGGTGTGCTTCAACATAGGTATATGCTGGGGGCCAGGGAGAAGCCTTTTCCATACAACCAACAGTATTTTTGTGTGTGTGTATTTGGTTTTTGTGTTTTTGCTAGTCTAAAAGAAAGACATGAACTTGCTTAAACCCTAACATTACTTTAAACATAGATTTAAAATAGTTATTTTAAACAACCACAAAAGACTACAGTACTTTAAGCTAAGTTCTTTTTTGGCTTTCTGCTGATGCTACATAATAAATAAATCTTTACCATAAAAAGCTCCTGAGCTATAGTATGGGAAACCGAGATACTAGGGCAAAAGTAGGGATTAATGTAGTTGTTTCCCTAGACTATACTAATTACAATTAATATTAGTCCAGGCTGTATTTCCAAAAATCTCTTTAAAAGTTAGTCCTATCTAGAAGGCACACACTATCTTATTTAAAACCATGTTTTCAACAAACAGCGTGCCTGACCAAGTGCTTATGGACTTTAGATTACTGGACCCTTTGTTTCCTAATCCAGTTAAGAACTCCTGCATGATGAGACCTGGGCCTAACTAAAGCCTTGTCATCAGGACAGTTAATGGTCTTATCTAAGAAGCCTCTGAGGAGCTTTCATTGGTGGTTGGGGGAGGGTGGAGATTTACAAAGAAACTACCAGGAGAATACATCTTGTGAAATTTAGTTGCAGTTTTTTTCATCCATTTATAGTAGGGGTGGGGAACCTTTTTTAGCAGTCAGGAGCCATGCACAAAAAAAACCACCCACCCAAACCTTCACTGACATGGCCCTTGACTGAAAATGAGAGAGATGCTCCCACATTCCTCTCATACACCGGAGCCTAGGGGGGCCCAGACTACTAGATTTTGTGTACTCCAGCCCCACAGTGGGGGGGGGGGGG
>CM057846.1:49227508-49244857 GCA_030068395.1 Apalone spinifera | reverse complement strand
ATGCTGGGGGGGTGGGGGGGAGAGGAGCCATGAGCCTCAGAGGCTGGATCCCGGCAAGCCGGAGGCCACATCTGGCCCCTGGGCCTTAGGTTCCCCACCTCTGGTTTATAGGATGTCTACAGTAGGCCTTAATCACCAAAGTTCCCACTGTTACTGGTTCAGCTCTGGGGGTGATAGCAACCTTGAGACCACTAATTGTACATACATGTCATTTTTTAAGTACCATGCTGTCTAACTCAGCTCAGAGCAGGTCTATGTATAGTCAAGCTTAAAATGATGGTTGCTGCCAAATTCTTCACTAGCACAGCTATATGAAAAACAAGCTGTGTGCAGACTAGACTATGGCTGCCAACAGAAGAATCTCAAATGAGAGCAGGTCCTAAAAACTAGGATGTGAACGGTCTCATTTCCTTAATCTCCTCTACCCAAATAACAAATGTCAGCTTCTAACTGCTTGATGTGGTTTAAAATAAAATTTGTTTAGTGTTTGCTCTTTTCACGTCATTTCCAAAGTTACAAATGTGACCCTCTCTCTGGTGGTTTATCACTTACATGAAAGTTTCATTTGTTGTTGACATACATCTTTTAGTATGTGCAAAATAATGCACTTGGTCACTTCCAGGGGCAGCTGGGAATGTCTGAGGAATGCTTCAGTTGGGGAAAGGTGTAAACTGTTCAAGTGGTTAGATAAAGGGTCTCTCTCTCAAGAATACTTTATGACATGCTACAGGAAACTGATGAATATCAAGCCAAACAAGCAAATTCACTAGTTAGGGAGAAAGGCCTACATTTATCAAAAACCTCCAAAAACTATAAAATGCTCATAACCCTGCTGATGGTAGTAATTTTTTAAAAATAATTTGAAAAGTATTTTAATAAAGGGAGTTTAATTTATAAATCTGAGTGCTTATCAGCTACACAGCTGCTGATGAGATTAAGTGATTTGGTCCCTTGAGAATACCTCAGAGAGAGAGGCGGTTATTTGAACTGATTGGCTTGCATCACTTCCTAACAAAAGTCAAGGTAGGGGGTGAGAAATGCCACACCCCAAGTCTCATGGTTTTGGTTGAAGTCAGCAATTATTCTAGATTAAGGAAAGCAGAGGCTCCAATAAGCAGCTGTCCTGCCTCCCTCTGAATTTTTGTTATAAATATTTACAGTCTCATTTGAAGGTGCTCCTCATTTAGAAACCTGGACTATCTAATGAGAACAGTTAGCTCTGTGAAACCACCCTTTTTTACTGAAGGGGCAAAAAACACATGCAAATCCATAACCCATATGCTTGCGAGGCATATGTCTCTCGTATTCCAGAAACTGCATTTTTTTTCTTTCCCTTTTCTTCTGACGCATGAACAGTCAGATGTGGAGTGTTCCTGGGATCCACCTTTGGAAGCTGAGCCTTTGTTACTAAACATTTGGAATTGGACCTAGAATTATTCTCTCATTTGGGACCCATTACACAATCTGCTGCCTTGAAAATTCTTCAACTAAGTAGCCTGTGGGACTAAGAGGGCTGGGAAGCAGCGAAACTAATACAGCACTCTGGGCCAGAGGGAATGAGACAGAGTAAAAACTAAAGCCCCACTGGGAAAATCATTAATCTCAGATTGTACAGCTGCTGTAACTTCCTGTTCCATCATTGCCTGGAGTTCTTCCTCCAGTTGCTGAAGATAATTCCAGCAGCACAGACTCATAGAAAGGCAGGACTGGAAGCGACCACAGGACCAAGTCCAGCCTCCTGCACTAAGACAGGACCAAGTTAACCTAACCTAGACCATCACTGACAGGATTTTTGTGTTTGAAAACCTGAGGTTTCTCACCTACCAAAGATTCAGTATCTGACTGCTGTATTTCTCAATGGAGATGGGTGCTCTGGTTTGGGTACAAAAGAATGGAAATAAGCGAGTGGGGGAGGGGTGAAACTGTGCTATCCCTTTTTGTTTATTTGCAGTTGTGTTTTGCCTCTCTTTCTCTCAGTCCAAACCAGAGCATTCAGAAAGAGTGAAATTAATTGGGAGAGGCTCAGTTTCTGGCTGGCCTGCACACAGATTTCTAGCCGAATTTCAGTTACAGTTACGGAGGTGAAAATTGAATCGCTTGTCCTCAGAGCTAGTTAGTGGCTTAAAATAAACGTGTTTATTAGACATTAGAAAAATGCAACACCAGGCAGAAGGCACAGAACATACACTCCACTAATTCCTACCCGCTCCACCTTAAAAAAGGTCTTCATTTTAAGGGGGGCATGCATTTGCAGGTGTTCTAACTAATGTTTCAACTGTAAAAAGCTGTGTTGGCCTTCCCCATTCAGTGAACCACAAGAGCAGTAATTGTCCCATTTTATTGTAAGCCTGAGCCAGTGGTAAGGCTTTTGTTGGGGTGGTTATTCTGTTGTTTGGGCTGAGTCTGCATTGGCTTTCTTTTTCTTTGGGGGGAGCCAAAAGGCATATATTCAGAACACAGAACCCAACTCAGTAAAAGCTCTAGTTGTCACTGACACAGAGGAGCCAAATAAAGGAGGAAAAAATGTTATTGCATTGATTTAACACAGATTTTATAGAAAGGCTTCTAAATCCCTTCCTGTGAAATGATGTGCGCCTCTGACGGTCCAGACAAAATGGAAGCTAAAGAGACGTGAGTGGAAGCTCACTGCCATTCTCTGTGTCACATTTTCCTGAGTTCTCACCAGACATCCACAGCTGGTGCCTTCAAACTATATCAAGAGAAGGCTTGGGAATTTTGCAGGTAACAGCCAGTCTCTGATGTCACCATTGGCTGATGAACTACAAATGCGATTCCTTCTGTGTCTTTCCGACCATCACCAGCCTCTGAAATGTAGAGTTAAAATCCTATTAGCTTTGGTTACTCGTATTGCACACAGATGGGAATCCAAAACAATTTATACCCAAGCACAGTAGTAAATGTGTTTGAACTGGTTTTTTGACATGGTCAGCGTTTTTAGGGACTGATCATGTAAGTGCTCCATGCTGGTAGGCCCCCATTGAAGTTAATGATTTGGAGCTCACAGCCTCGACAGGCAATAGTTATTTGTGAAGTTATTAGCAGGAAATGGATGGGATTTTAATGTTTCATTGCATAAATATTAGATAATTACATGGTCTGACCATAGTTTGGAGCAGATAAACTCTCAATTCTTTATCAAATGCTGGTCCCTATTTATATGCTAAGGTGGGTGTGCAAATGTGCTCCGTGCGCCTGGTGTTGGAGAATTAATATGAATCGTGTCCACTGATCCACACATGCGCCTTTGCCTGCCTTGTGTATTCAACAGAAAGCGTAAAGGGCAGAGTGGCCTTACCACCTCACCAGTTCTTTCTTATTGATGCATGGTCTGGGTGAGAGCCGTCACTGTCCAGAGTGTTCGTTCGATTTCTTTGAGAGAATTGTAGATCAAAGTTTGTCTTCATGTCTTATTGTGTAAAGGTCTTTATAGTTAGTGAGCTTAAGGCTGCGTCTACACTGGCATGATTTTGCGCAAATACTTTTAATGGAAAAGTTTTTCCATTAAAAGTATGTGCGCAAGAGAGCGTCTACACTGGCATGTGCTTTTGCGCAAAAGCATCCGTGCCAGTGTAGACGCTCTCTTGCGCAAGAAAGCTCTGATGGCCATTTTAGCCATCAGGCTTTCCTGCGCAAGAAATTAACATTGCCTGTCTACATTGGCCTCTTGCACAAGAATACTTGCGCAAGAGGGCTTATCCCTGAGTGGGAGCGTCAGAGTATTTGCGCAAGAAGCACTGATTTTGTAGATTACAGCATCAGTGTTCTTGCACAAATACTCATGGCCAGTGTAGACAGGCGGCAAGATTTTGCACAAAATCTTGCCAATGTAGATATAGCCTAATAATTTTATAGTTAGATGCATTTCTTCACCTTGGGGAGTCTACTTACCCCATACCTCATTACAGGTACCAGACAGTGCCCAGAACACTTCAACACTGTGCCCTGCCCCCTTTCCTTCTCCATCAGCAACAACCACCAGTGTGGTTTGTACTATGTCAGGGAGGCACACAGCATCGCTAAGCATAATATCTGCTGCTCTTTCCCTAGCTATACTTGTGAGGTGAGAGAATTTCAGCTTAGAAAACACCTCATGGAGAAGGCCATGACACCAGTCAGACCCAGAGTGTGGGCTTCACCCACAGCCCCTGTGCATCAGCCTGAATCAATATCAAGTAAGCCTCCTGACATGAAGTCTGATTCTGTTGCTGGGAACTCCATATCAACAGACCTGTCAGGATCAGGGTCTCCTCCGGAAGGCAGAGAATACTTGCATACGCATAAAGAAAGGTCTCCCTCTAAGTGTGCATTGAAGACATCTGATACAACTCTGCCTAAATCAAGCAAATATGCTCATTCAGTCCCCAAAGACTTAGTACATCTTAAGTCCTAGGGCCATGACATCAAAGCTCATAAATTTATGGCTCTACTGGTACCACATTGTACCAACGACACCCACTCTATTAATAGTGTCCAAGTCAAAACATCATGCTCTGTTGATTCTGGCATGATTAGAGCTTCTACCACTGATGGTCCTGTTACTGTCCATTAGCCCTCTTCTAAACCTATGACTACAAATAGATGGGACCCCTGGCACTCCAGTGGGGAGGTCAGAAACTTTTATTACACCAGAGGCCATCCTAGGCTTTTTCTGGGCTTCAAAAAAGGAGGTATATCGATCTTGCGCAAAAAGGAAACATCCATACTGCTTGGTTTTGTGCAAGAACCCCTAGCACAAAAACTGATTGGCAGAAAAGATGTAAATGAGATTGTGACTTATGCTAATGGAGTCCCGCAGCATATTTTCTGCCGCAAAAACTCATAGTGTAGGCATAGCCTGAGAGAACAGCGGGATCTTCTTCCTCCAGAGCCTACAGAAGAGGAGGAGTATGAACCAGTTCTGCTGGTATCAAGATTGTCTTCTTCAGCTCCTGATTAAGCACGTGGCATCACTGTACCCTCCAGACAACCATAAACAGTTCCAAGATTTACTGTGAAGGGAGGCAGAAGAATTTTAGATATTCCTAGAGGAAGCTGAGGACCCTCAAAACAAACTCCTGGGTTCCTGCAAAAAACTAGATCCAGTTGAATAGCTCTTCCACAGTGGTCTCTAGAAAACAACATTTTGAATTCATGCTTTCTGAAAAGGAGGCAAAGTGTTTAGATTTGTTGGGAAGAAAGGCTTTCTCGTCAATAGCCTTCAATTCAGAATAACAAACCATCAAATATTACTAAGTACAACTATTTCAATTTCACTAAGATACTATAGATACCATCCTACTTTCAGTCACAGTGAGAAGCTTACCCACCAAGGGACAGATTTCATAATATGAGCAACCAGATAGATCTAGTTATGCACCACCTTCAGACTCTAGTCAGAATTTGTCCTTTCTCTCCTGGGCCACATGGCTTCAGGCATATACCTTATGTTATCCCATTTGGCAGACTCCACCTATGATGCCTTCAGGCATGGTTCCAGACAGTGTATTCACCAACCAAACACAGCATAAATACTCAGTGGTAAAAATTCTTTCCAGTGTAACGTCTTTCTTGGTGTAGTGGAAAAATCCCATCAGGTGTGAATAGGCATTCCCTATGTACCATCCTCCCCACAAAAGATTATCATTATAGATGCTTCTCTCTTAGGCTGAGGAACCCACATGGACAGCCAAATGGCACCAGGCACTGGGACTCGGATGCACATCAACTGTCTGGAATGTCAGGTGGTCTGAGAAGCTTGTAAGGTTTTTTTTTTTTTAACCATTCATCCAGTCCTACTGTGTTTTCATGCCAGACAACAGGACAACCATCTTTTATATCATCAAACAAGGAGGGGTGAAATCAGTCCCCCTGTGCATAGAAATGGTCATGAAGACTCAAGTCACCCTGTTGGCAGCTTATCTTCCAAGAACTCAAAATATGTTGATGGGCTTCCTTGGTAGGCATTCTGGTATCGATCACAAATGGGAATTGCATGATTCAGTAGTAAACACCATCTTCACTCACCGGGGGACCCCCCAACCAGGATCTGTTCACATCCCAAATTAACAAAAAATGTAACCTATACTGTTCCAGATAAATTATAGGTCTGCACTCTGAGGGTGACACTCTTCTCTCCTAGTCAGACCATCTGAGCTATGCCTTTCTTCTCTTATCATTCCTATCTTGGTTCTTATGGGAAATTCATAGATGAGGGTACAAATCATCCATATTTCCCCCCACAGGCCCAAATAGTTTTGGTTCTTAAATCACCTACAACTGCCATCTCATCCTCTGATCAGTCCTTTCCTTATCTCTTGGCCAGGAGAAAGGAAAGATCAAGTATCCCAATCTGGAAGCTCTTCATCTCACAGTCTGGTTTTTGAATGGGTGTCATCATTAGAACATTCCAGGTCTGTAGCCATACAAACCATATATAATAATAGCAGGAAGGGCTCCACTAAAAAATTCTATTCAGCTAAATGCAAGAGATTCTTCCATCTGGGCATAGCAGAAATAGGTATCTCTTGAGTCAGCAGATAATCCCTGTGTTTGGACTATGTTATATTGTTTCTCTCAAAACACCTGGGCTCTCCCACAGTCTTGGATCAGTCCACCTAGGCCCGACAATGGAGAGTGGGGGGCAAAGGGGATTGCCCATTCCTGTCCCTTCTGCCCAAGGCCCCATCCCTTCAGGGATGTAGCTGGCCCCCTCCCACCACCTTACCTAAGGCCCTGGCATGGCTGTCGGCTCCTCAGAGTTCACCCACCACCAGAGGGTTACTCAGTTTTCATTCACTGATTGACTAGTATATTCTTATAGGGCATAAACAGAAATTTCCCACAGAAAGGAAATCTTTTCATTGGGATTTAAATCTTGCATTTTTGTCACTCTTCAAGCCTCTGTTGAAATCATTAGCTAAATGTTCCATGTCTCACTTAGCAATGAAAGTTGCATTCCTTGTGGCCATCACCTGAGCCAGTAAAGTTGGGGGCGTGAGCTGGGACCCCTAATGGCAGATCAGAAATATTATATTTTAAAAGGACAAAGTCTCTACAAATATCACCAAATTTCATCCTCAAAGTAACATCAGACTTTCATATAAACCAGTCAAGCCACTTACCGACGTTTTTTCCAAATATGGCAGGCATCTGAGGTGGAGAGACTTCCATTCTTTGGCATATGTGCTCTTGCCTTCTAGAAAAGATTGTTTTTCACCACAGCTGAATGAGTCTGTGGTCAAACTATATCTTCCCAGAGGATTGCTACACAGGTCAAGAGGACAAGACGGCAAGCAACTTCACTGACTTTGCTTCAAGAATTGTCCTTATTAGACATTTGCTGAGCAGCTACTTAAAGTGCCATCCACATGCTTGCGAGTTATTATGCTCTTGTGCACAACTCCTCTGCTGACACATCTCTTGGTACAGCAGTTCTTCAAACAGCTCTGCCATCTGCATCTTTGCACTCTCCTCCTACTTGTGTACTGCTTGTCAGGCACCCACAGTAGACTACCTATAAGGGGCCATCACCTGCACTCTGAGAAGAAGAGGGGTTACTTACCTTATAGTAACTGGAGGTTCTCTGAGTTCTCTGAGTGTGTGACCCATACCTGTATTCCACTACCTGCCCTCTTTCCCCCCTGCTTCAGATCTTTACTGGATTTGCAGTAGAGAAAGAATTTGGAGAGGTTGTTGGTTCACTCTACCCTTTATACTTTTGGTTAAAATACAAGGAAAACAAGGGCACATGCATGAACCATTGCACATTGCTTTGAAGAGTTCTTTTACTGTTTACCTGGAATGCATGCATATGTCCATGATGGAATACAGATAGTGTCCACACGGTGTAAAGAACCTCCATTTACTATACAGTAAGTAATGTATCTTTTCCAACTGAGTATAAAATAATCCCTTTTTTACAGCTATGCAGTTCCTGTTCCTAACAATGCAGATAAAATTGTACTGAAGTTACTTTTTATAAATGTATGCTTACCTCAGATAAAGTTTGGACCAAAGTGAGGGAGAAGGACAAGTGGAAGTGTGAAGGACTAGGTATAAAGCAAATGACTTTCTATAAGGAGTTTTAGAAGTGGTGCTAGAAGTTGTGTTAAATTAATGCAAACTATTGATTTGCCTGAGCATACCTGAGAATCTGTGCAGCAGATTCCTGCTAACAAACTATAACTTATAAGATCTCACAAATAATTTAACGAGAACTATTTGTGTACCCTTTAAAAATGGTAGTGTTTACTTTCCTTGCAATTTCATTTTGTTTAGGTGCTTTCTCCTTTCTTACAAGAAACAGAAAGCCAGGTTACCTTTTTATGTACACCAGTTAGGTCACATGGTCATTAAGTACCGGTCCAAATCACATATCAAAACATGAGAAGTCCAGATTGCAGACACTGTTAGTTTCAACGGTAGTGGGGGCAAAAATGAGAGAGGTCTTAGAGGGGTAGCTGTGTTTGTCTGAGCCTGAAAAAACAATGAGGAGTCCTGTGGCACCTTAGAAATTAATAGATTTATTTGGCATAAGCTTGCATAGGTAAAACCCACTTCATCAGATACAACAAAGTGATCTTTGCTCATGAAAGCTTATGCCCAAATAAATCTGTTAGTCTGTAAGATGCCACTGATTCCTCATTGTTTTTCCTCTAAAGAGAGGCCAAGTTTTGAAAATATGGCCCAAAGCTTGAGATGTATAATTGCACAGGCTCTTTTAGAAAACAGGACCTCTTCTTCAAAATAGTCTGTCTTATTTCTTCTACTTTTTAAATCTGGCTTGGAACCAGATGTTTTCACTTGAATTTGATCCCTGGCATTCCTGGTGATGTCAGACTCAGATTCAAAAGGTAATGATGAAGTCAAGAGTTGAAAAATTATCAAGCCCTAATCTTGCAATTTAGTCCCTTGTAAATCACTGAAGTTAGTTATTACAGGGCAGTTCTTACCAAACTAGTTCTCTTGAGAATTTGCATTATGATAGCCACCTGCTTTACTGTCAAAGAGATAAATTTCTTTGATGGGAATCTTCCACTCTTGATTTTATTTATGGCTAAGGGGGATGGATGGATTAACTGGGAACTAGTTAGATTTTGAGTTTTGGGGCATGCCATTTCAATGAATTGTGTAATTGATTTAATCTGTTTGATAATTCACATACGGTCATAAAATTAAACATAGAGGATCAAACAACTAAAAGCTTATTTACTGGTGTGAACTGTACACTGATATATATGAAGCTTAGCTGATCTCTTTTTTAAAATCTGTGATCACTTCAGAGCTACTCTGTAGCCTAATACTACACAGAAACTGTCATTGCATATGTCTGCTCAGTGTCTTGATTGCCAGAATATGAACAGTGCAGCTATGATTTTGAAAATGCTTCCAAAGGAAATCCAGGATCAGAAAAATAACTCAGTGGGCTAGATCCTTCAGTTGGATCCCAATCCATGCAGGTGCTACTCATGCACAGTAATTTGTAGGCTCTTTGTGAATTGACAGGTTTTTTTTCTTTTGAATCAAAGCATATAAGATTGAAATATTTGCATACATTAATAAGCTGTAGTTTATTACCACTTAAAGCTCATGGGATCCCCATAAAAGATGTAGCATAACACAAATCACATTTTTTTCCTTTCAGAAAATTTCATGAAGCAAAATGTCACTGAGTGCAACAGAAATTTAAGAGGGAAAAGATCTGTTAAGCTTCAAAATCATCCGTTACCCATATGAGATTGCCTCTGACTGTATTTTCTCAAGTGTTTCCTCCAGTCTAGTTTAAAATGCCTTTACTGATGAAGCTTGCTTGCTCTGCTTTCTTCAGAAGATTGTTCCACTGTACAAAACAGTTTGCTGTTAGGATACTTTTCCTTCCCTGAATTTCATCCTATTGTCTCTGGTTAGAATGCTTTTGACCACTCAAAGCAATTATTCTCCCTCATTGGTGTGGATGTCTTTCACAGACACATAGATGGGCAGCAGGCTCACACTTCATTTATTTGGCAAACATTAATTGTAGAATCATAAAAATATAGGGGAGGAAGAGACCCTGAGAGGTCCTCTGGTCAGCCCCCATTTCACTTAGGCAGGGTCAAGTATACCTAAGTCATCTCTGAAAAGTGCTTGTCTAACCTTCCTTGGAAACCTTTTCTAGTGCCTAACTATATAGTTAGAAAGTTTTTCAAAATATCTAACCTAAAGTTCTCTTACTGCATATTAAGCTCATTCCTTCTTGTCCTACCTTCAGTGTTCACAGAGAACAGTTAGTCACCATCCTCTTTATAATAGTAATTAAATTTATTTGAAAATTGTTATCAGGTTCACCCTCAATCTTTTTTTCTTAAGACTCTTGAAACATGTTCAGTTTTTAAATCTTTCTTAATAGACCAGATTTTCTAAACGTTTGATAATTTTTGGTGATCTTCTCGAAACTCCAGTTTTCCCAGAAAACTGGAAACTGGACATGTTACACAAGCAAAGGAAGTTTTAAAAGTTAAAGTTGGAAAAGAAGGACCTAATATAAATTGAGAAAAACAACGAACTGTGGGGTGAAAGCGCATTCACCATCTTTAAGCTGCACCCATATAGAGAGCGAGAGAGAGTGTAATGCAAAATAGTCCAAATTAAGGAGTCAGCCTGAATTCTGAATTTCCTGACTCTTAATAGTCTAAGTAAAGCCTGAAACATTATTATATTATTTAAATGTGTGTGATTACTTATATTTCATGTCTTTAAGCTGGTTGGAACCCATTTCTGCATTGCTTGCACATTGGAATCAGTGGGAGTTTGGTGAGCACAAAGCATGCAGGACTAGGTACTGAATGTTTTATTCTAGTTAAAATACACAATCTTATTACAAGAAAAGATCCAAAACAGCAATTGATATTCCAAGTATATGCATTTAAGATGATTTACTGGCAAATCCAAACACACAAATCCAGCTTTACAAGAAATCTCAGGAAACATCCAATCTGCTCTACGGGATTACAGTAAAAAGAATGTGATAATCTTTCTTATTAAGTTTGTTGCCAGTGATTCAGAAGGAGAGAGAGCAAGAGCAAGAGAGCTTTTGGCAGAACATTTATAGTAAGAGAGGATCTTGAATGCTGAATAAACAGTGACAATATATTGCTAGTAGGAGAGTGGGTGTTCATATAGAGGAGTGAGACAGAGTGAGAGTGGAAACACCTAACCAGGGGGTTTCCTTTGACATTACGGAAAATGATGTTAAGCTATTCACGAGTTTGTTGCAATGGAAGGAAAAGGAACAATGCTGGGATTTTTTTTTCTACTAGGCAAACAAATATTTCGTGGGTCATCATTCTTGGTCGTTGTTATCTCAGTTTAGCTGGTTAATATGACTCCTCAGTTTCGTTACGTCATCTAGATAAATTGCTCTTCTTTCCTGTGTGATGTCTTTCCCAACTGCTTGGATAGAGGTGTTTAGAAAGAGAGATTTCTAAAAATAAATAACTTTCTAATGAATAAGGGTTCATTCAGTGGAAGCTGATTACGTCTGAAAGTGGGAAAGGCCAAACTGACTCAAAGCTGTGTAAGGAAGCAAGTATCTTGTACTGTATCTGACTCAAACGAACCTTTTCTGCCAAATCCTCAAAAGAATCCCTCATTCATAGTTGCCTAAGAGAAGCAGTTTAAGAAGAGTTTCAGTGAATTGTGAAGGGAAAAGAATGTATTTCTTTTGTATGTTAGTTCAGGAAGGGGAGAGGTTTAGGCACCATGTATGTTTAAAAGAGAGGGTCAAAGGGCTATTTAGCCCAGATGGAATTTCAGGCTCAGGGCCCCTAAGTGATAGAAGGTATGCTTAGGAGCTTGCAGCTCTGAACAGGCACAATCTCTCCTAGAGGGATGGGCAGTTACTGAGTGCAGCTCCAAAGAAGGGAGCATGCAAAAGAGCAACTGAGCAAATGTGTTAATTCAGTCCATTCCCACCACAGTAGTAACCTATGGAGCTTCTGTAGAACCCCAGTGTAAAGTAAAGCTGAACCCTGAGTGAGTATAGTGATCATATCAATATCAGGCCCCAGGGGTGACTAGTGCCTGCAGAGGAAGGGATACAGATAGGAAGGGCCACCCAGAGGGGCAGGGAGAGGACATGTGGGGCACCCCATTTAGCATTACAATTTTGGGGGAGGCATAAGGGCGGGATACACTTCCCACATGCTATCATGAGTCACCTATGCCAGATCCTCCTTTGGGTGAGTCTCCCATTGGGTCACACCTACCACCTCATCACAAAGTGACTCTGGCCCAATGAGCTGAGAACAGCAACTGAAAAAACATCACCGTCTCGGTGTCACATCATCATTTCTCATTTTTTTCCTGGCAGGGATCAGGAACCAGGATGAGACACTTGCAATAAACCACTCTAGGTCTGGTAATCAAGGTGGGGAAATGGAGATAATATAGTTTTACAGCAGACGGTTTGTCTGCACTGAGAAACATGATCCTGGTATCCCAGGGAAGGACAATATACATTTAGGGCCAAATCCAATGTCCACTGGGGTGTCTGTGACTATGTCTGGACTGGGACAATAGGTTGTATTTTAAAATGTGTCAGCTAACAGGTTTTTAACTAAGATGATTGTGAACAGGACTTGGCACCTGTGTACATATGGCAAATTGTGCTTAAAAACATGCTACAGTAAAACCTGTGTTATCCAGCACGCTCAGGGTTTAGGGCATTCCGGTTATCTAAAAATTCCGGTTATCTGAGGGTCCCTTTTTGGAGATGAGACCGGCGCGCCACAGGGGCTGCCAGCTGCCCGGTCCAGCTCCCAGATGGCCATATTATAGCGGCGTGCCGCAAGACTGCGCCCAACCCCCGACCGGCCGGATCAAAGTGCCGCACTGCACTGCTGCGCCAAGCTCGTAGGAAATTTGCCAGTTTCTAAAGTTTTCTGGATAGTTAAGTGCCGGATATCACAGCTTTTACTGTACCTGGCGAACACGGTCAACTCTAAACTAGATTTTGCTGATGAGACTCTTTCCATTGACTTCAACGGGCAGGCCCTTAGAAAGTAGCCAAATGTGCGCTGACTGGTTGTAATTAAATAATATTCCTGAAAGTATCTCTACAGTCCATAAAACTGCTTTTCCTGTTCTCTTCCAAAGTAAGCTTAACGTTTGCAGTTGAGAATTACGTACAATGTTTCATGGCAGGTTTTTATATAATGTAATACTTCTCTATTTGCCAACTTGTTTAGTTCTAGTAAATTTAGTATTTAGCCCCTCATTGGCTCAAAAGCATTGGAATCCTGTTGTGTGACTTTTGGGATTTTCTGGGTTACTTATAAAATTCAGGCCAGCTGCCACATTGATGGCTGTTCAGTTTAATAAGATAATAAATAGATTTAATGACCCTCATTATGTCTTACAGTGATACTTGGTACTAAATTGCCAGTGTTAGCCCCAGTGGAATATAAAACAGAAAACCTCCTGCAGAAATTATGCCAATCTTTGTGGAAAATCCCCACTGAACCATGCTATAGTGTTTGTTTATTTTTATTAATTATTTAACAACTTAGAATTGATCCTGCAGTTTAGCATGGGAAGAAATTACTTGAGTTTAGAAACGTGAGCAAGTAAGCTATAGAGCAGGTAGGAAATGGCCCAACCAAATGAGAGGCTGAGTTGATTCTAGTTATTATATTTTCTTTAGCAAGTGATGCACTGCTGATATGTAACCAAAAGAGTCTAGAAAAGTTTAGTCCATTGCAGTGGAAAACATAAATACATCAGTGAATCTGAACAGCAGGCACAATGCTAAACTAACACATAGAGTTCAGGTGCTTGTAGCCAGGCCTGATGAAAAGGTGGGGCAAAGGGGTCAATTGCCATGGGGTCCTGGAACTCCCAGCCACCGATGCTGCTATTGTGGCAGTGGTGGCAGTTGTAGAACCCGGCCCTTTAAATCTCTCTGGGAGCATCTAGCTACGTGCTCTGGGCAGCTTTGAGGTTGAGGGGGGACATGCCATGGTCCAGGCAATGCTGAGGGTGGGTTACCTCCAGCGCCGCCTCTTCCACCTGAGGCTCCACCCCTTCCAGGGGTACAGAGTCATGCTCTCACCTTGCCCAGGGGCCCCACAGAGACTCAGAGACATGGCTCCTGCACCTGGCTGCTTTGAATGGTATTTGGGGACATGGAAAGCGGGGAACCTTTCTCAGGGTCCCAAGGGGCTGCTGGCAGGGAGGTGCCTAGTGAACACCTCTCAATCAGAGCCTGCACCTGGCATCCCAACCCTCACTCTGCATCTCGGCTCCTGCACCCATACCTCACCCCCCAGACCCTGTAACTCAATTCCCTGTTTCAGGTCACAATCCAAACCACCCAGGTTACCCCCTCCCAAATCCCCTCCCAAACCTTGCACCCTCTCCTAAATCCCTCCTTCAGGTCAGAATCCTCTTCTGCACCCATACCCATAGCCCTTCCCAGCCCTGCACCCCCCTCCTGCACTCCAATCCCCTGCTCCACTTCACAACTCCTTCATCCAAGCTCCCTCCCAGACCCACACCTCCCTCCTCACCCCAATCCTTTACCATGAACTCCCTTCTGCACCCAACTCCATCCCACACCCGCACTTCCGTCATTAATAATATCATGGAAGAATGCAACCCTTGACCACTTATCAAATTCTTGCCTCCCCCCTTCAAAAATCATTGCCCATCCCTGTTTCAGTGATATTACTGAGTGTGCAGCAGAAGAATCCAAAAGCCTGAGGTAAGGCAAGCAACAGTGCCTTTATGTATCTCTAATGTAGTTATTGTTACAGGAGACTGGAGTCAAACTTCAGAAGGGCTTAACCCAGGCCTAACCAGCCTCATTCACCTGGATGGCCAGCCTGAAAGGGATATGTTTCATGATACTTCCCACACAACCAAGTGTTTATTCATCCAAAACTTCTTTGCTTGCAGTGAGCAATGAAACAAAACACCCTTTTCCTCTCTTTTCCCTTCTAGTTAAGGTTCACTTCTACCAACACCTGAAGACTAAAGATAGTTTATTCAGGCAGATAAGACGAGAACTCCCAATTTAGGGCACTGTTCATAGAAAGATATTCATGTGGCATGTATACCTAAAAGTTTAAAGCTAAACATGGGTAACCTGGTAACTGTGAATTATGGAGACCTGACTCTACATAAAACTCTACAAGCAAGGAGTTTGAGTGTGCTGTTGCCAGACGACTGAAACAATCCTAGAATTCCAGATATGCCTGATCTTTATTTTTAGTAAATACATTAATCCACTTAAAGAAATCTCCCACTTGTGCATTGCTCCCTCTCCTCTGCTGCTTTTTGGGACATTTAGAGTCTAAAATAATTCTCTTTGCCTTTGGCCATTATATCACTACCTCAGAAACTTTTCTGTATCCCTTGGGCAATATACTACCACAGTGGCCTTCTAAACCAGGTCATGTTGTTGAATGGCTGTAATGTGTGAGTGAGAGAGTGAGTGTGTGAATACAGCTTTCTCTCTCTCCCTGGACCCATTTTTAGTTCCTGTTCCATTTATACAGTTTGGTTTACTGCTCTCAAAGGATTTCAGAACTGCTGCTGTCAGCTGTATGACGCACTCTTTGCTTTTCATTCCTCCATCTTGTAAGCAGCCACACACTCACCAAAATTATCCGATCCCTTTTCTACAGATGACTGGCCACCAAACAATATGCAACTAATTACATTGCTTGCCTGCATGTGTGCTAACTTATGGCGTGTTGCGAAAGCCTATGACATTTGTGCTATATAGTGCTGCAAGCTATATTTCTTTCTGGTGAAGTGGCCTCCTCTGTGGTAAACTGATCAATACTGACAAATACAGAAGGCATTTTGAAACAGTGAAGGCCTTCCCCTGCATTCTTTGCCCACTCGGAACTCTCACTAGGCCCCTGGGAGTTCTGCAGATACAAAGGATGCACGACAGGGACTAGAGGAGTGGAAGGTATGTCCACCCTGCAGCTACATGTGAGCCTCCTAGCCAAGGTAGGCAGACTGAGGCCAGCAGGGCTTGCAATAGTGGGCTAAAAATATCTGTGTGGCAATTACAGCTTCAACAGACTCAGGCTAGTTATCTGAGCTCAGAGCTAGGAGGACAAGTGGCCTAGAAGCCTGAGCTGCCTCTCAGCCATAGTATCCACACTGCTATTTTTATCACACTAGTTTGAGCCAGCCAAGTGTGAGCGAGTGTGCCTGCCCAGGCTGGGAGGTTCTCGCCCAGCTGCAGCGCAGCCATACTCCAGCTGAGGAAGGCAGTGTTAGCAAGCAGCTTGGCTAATCACTACATGCCAGGAATGACCCTACCCAGGATTCCTTACACACCAGGATCATGTTTTGAAGAATGAATGATTCGTATACATGCTGAAAACTTAACAGCCGATTCCAAAAATGTCCCCCGGCAGTTCAAGATGGGGACAGGAATGAAAAGCAAGCCCTAGAATCAGTGATCAATCCCATGTGACTGGGGGTAGGCAATAAATATCACCTACCAGCACTGGTCTGTAACTCTCCTTTAGTGCCCAGCAGCAGTGGGTGTGGCTAACTGCTGTGATTTTAATCACTCTCCTTTCCCTCCCCCTTCCCTCAACAGCTACAGCTCCTAGAGTCATTTGATGATGTCAGAACCTCATCTTTGATTCAAAAAATAAAGTAAGGCTATGTCTATCCTGCAAAGCAAAACCCACAGGACTACGTCTTAGCGCCTGGGACAGTTGACTCAAGCTTGAAGCACTCAGGCTGTGGGTCTGAAAAACAGCTTAGTCATTTCTGCTTAGGTGGGGCCCAAGCTCCAAGGAACTGCCCCCAACCAACTGTCAGAGCTGGGAATGTCTATGTTGCTATTCTTAGCTCTGCAGCCCAAGCGCTGGGAGCTCGAGTCATCTGACCCTGGCTCTGAGCAATTAGTGCTGTGGGTTTTGCTTTGTAATACAGACATGCCCTGTGTGTTCTAGGTCTCATGATAGCCAAATAAAGCTTGAAAACTTAACCTTAAAAGGCAAAAACAAAAAACAAAAAAACAAACAAAAAAAAACCAGAGGGCAAAGGAGAGAGAACCTGATTTATTATTTTTAAGCCAATCATCTGACAAATAGCGCCTCAAAAATGTGAAATTTACAAGGCAGCTCAGTATCATGTGAGGCAAGCCAGGATCAAGTTGATGGTCTTTCTATAGTAAAACACAGTTTCAGTAAGATACCTCATTGAAACAACAAGGGGCTCTAAAGAAAGATGGTTAATTGCTAGGTTTAACTTACTGGGGTTTTTTAAACAATTTTAAAAACAAGTAGGCTGCGTCTAGACTGGCCAGTTTTTGCGGAAAATCATCTGCTTTTCCGC
>CM057846.1:49191543-49219944 GCA_030068395.1 Apalone spinifera | reverse complement strand
CCTCATAAGGTGGACGCCATCCCTGCTTAGCAGTCCTTTCTGGAATAGCATCCCTTGGTCAAGGAAGCCAAAGCCCTCCTGGTGACACCATCCTCGCAGCCAGGCATTTACCTCCAGGATGCACCTGTCTCTGTCCGGGCCCCTACCTTCGACAGGAAGGATCGAAGAGAACACCACCTGTGCTCCAAACTCCTTCACCCATACCCCCAGAGCCATGTAGTCACTCTTGATCTGCTCAGTGTCACACCTCACAGTATCATTAGTGCCCACATGGATGACTAGCATGGGGTAGTAGTCAGAGGGCCAGATAACCCTCAACAATGCCTCCGTAACATCTCGGATATGGGCCCCCAGCAGACAGCTGAGATGAAATACCTCCTGAGATGAAATGTCAGAGCGACAGATGGGTGCCTCTGTCCCCCTCAGAGGAGAGTCTCCGACCACCACTACTCTACGTTTCCTATTTGCAGTGGTGGCAGCAGACCTCCCAGCCTTGGGGGTACGGGGCTTCTCCTCCTCTGGTGTAGGGGATGAATGCTTATCTCCTGTATAAAGAAGAGCATAACGGTTTCCTAGTACCATGGTGGGAGGGTTCGGAGCAGGGGTGGAGCAGTGCCTGCTGCTAGAAGAACCAGCTGCCACTGTCCACCCTGAGTTGTCTACTCCTCCACCAGTGGTGTGTCCCAAGTCCTGTGTACCGGGAGAGCTACCTCAGCTGTCTCCTCATGAATACGGTCCAGGAATTTCTCATGGATGCGGGTGCTCCTCAACCTAGCCTGTAGCTCTGCCACCTGCTGCCTGAGAGATTCCACCAGCAGGCACCTTTCACGTTGGATGATCTCCCCAGCCTGGATATCAATAAGTGGGAATTGCAATCCACAGTCCCTGCAAAACCACACCAGGATCTGGGTAGAGGCATCCAGGCTCAGGTGCTCTTTCTGGCTACAGGCGCCAGTGGAGAAGACGGAAGCAGTGCTGGCACAGGTGTTGCGGGTCTTCCTGACCATCGTAGGCCTCCCTCTGCCAAATTCCCTCTCAAACTCCCCTGTCTGCTTCACTCCCTGGTCGCTCTGCCTCTGGCTTTTAAAGCCTTCTTGCCTAGGCCAGGCCTTCCCCCTCGTGAGTCACACAGGGGAAGGCTGACCAGATGCAATCAAGAGAGCAATTAAGGGAACAAAGGGTCAGGCACTTAGTCCCAACTGCCACAGTAGCTGAAACCGAAACTGCAGTCACCTGAAATCAGATTCAGAATTCAACAAACAAACAAAATTCAAACAGTTGAGCAAACTCACTTACACCAAAAGCGAGTACTCTCACCTAGTAGCCTGTTCAGCGGCAGGATCTCTTGCGGTCCCTCTCAAACTCCCCTGTCTGCAGCTCCTGTCCGCTTCCCACTTTCGATTTTCTTTCAAAAGAATGCGATTGCAGTGTGGACATAAGTGAAGTTTTTTTGTAAAAACTGCCATTTTTCCGAAAAAACTCTGCAGTGTAGACATGCCAAAGTGCTCCGCTAGCAGGGAGGGTACTTGCTGCATAAGGCAATATAAGCATCTGTTGGGTTTGGGGCATCCACCTCCTTCCCCCTCAAACCTGCTGAATCACTTAGAAGCTAATCAGATTGAGCCAGACAATTTTAACCTTTGCCTCCATAGCTGCGTGCCAAGCTAGTTATTGCCATGGTGTCTGTGCTGTGACACTGGCTGTGTGTATTGCCTCACACACCACTGTGGTAGGACCCTGTCTGCACACCCACGTATTGCTCATTTCTGTTTGCACGGTGACTTTGCCTTCTGTCCCCTAATTCTCCTCCAGTCACCTGGGGGAGAGTTTCAAAGGCTCAAATAGTGGCTAGGTACTTAATTTCTATTAACTGTCAAACAATGCAAAGAGTCTAACTGCCATTTGTGTCTCCTTGACCATAACCCCATGAAAATCTCCCTCCCCCTTGTCCCCCCGCCATCCTTGGCTAGCACCAGGCGAGAGAAAGCGTGCTTTTTTGTTAGCATTTTTTATTTTAGTTTACATATGTTACAACTCAAGAATGCATGATATCATTCATGAGATCAGACACTGGTTCTGAAAACCTGCTTTCTAAGACAGGAGATGTATCATAATTATCCAGGAGGACCATGGCCTGGCTGTCTGGTGTAACTGACATTCAGGAGAATGTTGTGTCAATAGAAACTCAAGCGCATGTGTCAGATGCATGGGGTCAATAGTTATGCATACACAAGGGAAACAAGTTGAAAACTGACTGATAATTTTGTTAATTTTAAAATTATCATATGTAAATCATTTATTGGAGAGGAAGGGTTGACTATTTACATGATCGGTCCTTTTCATGTGGAATTCAAATCATGTTCTTAATAAAATACACAGGAATTTAGGTTAAAAATGTGAAACTAGTAAGAGAAAGCAACAAAAGCAAAAATGGTCTCTGGAGGACTTACTAATTTAATTTTCTGTGCTCTTTTTGGTGTTTATGTAACTCAGCAACTTTAACCTCTTTGTGTGCATGTGTGTGTGTGTATACATACAACTTTAACCTCTTTGTGTGCATGTGTGTGTGTGTGTATACATACAACTTTAACCTCTTTGAGTGCATGTGTGTGTGAGATACATACAACTTTAACCTCTTTGTGTGCATGTGTGTGTGTGTGATACACAGAAAGAGGTTAAAGTTTATGTATGACATGGTATCAACATTGTAGAAAAGATCTTTTTTCAGTCTCAGGCAAGAAGAAAATAGCAAACAGTATATGGATTAGAAAAAGGGAATTCTGATGAGTCTTGGGTAGGTTATAGGTTCCTTGGTAGATCCTGATTCCACTCTTCAGGTGTAAGAGATAGGAATTTATTAGCCTATTTTCTGACGTACTCATTATAGCACAAAGTAACTTATTTGGAGTTACTCTAAATGTATGCCAACATTCTGGAGAGCAAGGTATAACCCAACAGAAAGCAGGAGGAATAACATCTGGCTTGATGTCCATGTTAATTTCTTTCATTTTGATACTTTTCTTTCATAGCTAAAACCTGGGATTTTAACTCTGGGAGCACCGAGGCCAGAAAGTTGCTGTGGTGAACTGAAGAGATGAATATTCTTTCTTGGTGCTTGATTCCTTCCTCCCCCCATGCTGGAGAGTTCTCTGATTGCCTCTGACTGCTGATTCCCTTCTTTTCCCCTAGAACTGACCCACCATCCTTCCAGTTGCCTGGCCTCACATAATGCGCTGGCAATATTCCAACCCAGCTTCTCAGTTGCTGGCTCTCTTCCTGAGCCCCGACTTGCACGCTCAGCTCCTCCCCTCCTAGTACCTCCAACATCTGCTTCCCTGACCTCTGCATTCTTCCCTGAACCTAGAATCCTCTCCCTGACCTCATTAGCTGTGCCTTACCTTCACTGATCTGAGTCTCTCCTTAACATGCAACTGCCATTTCCCAACATTTCTGGTTGGAAAGTGTGTGTGGGGGGGAAAGGGGAAAACACAGAGTTCAAGGAGAACTTATGTAAAGAGGGCTGCAGAAGAGTTCTGGCTCCAGAAATAAAGGACTCACTTGACATAAATATTCCCATTTGCATTGTCACAGGGTAATGCTGGCCCTTTAAAGAGGAGCATGATCCCTGGGCCTGTACTGCATCCGCTGACTCATCTCAGACAGAGAAGTGACTTGGGGTAAGAGTTGGGAGGCTGTAGGGAGCAGGACTTCCAGAGTCTCCTGGAAGGGGAGACAATGAGAGCTCGAGAGGACCTGTTCTGAGATGGGAATGGGGGAGGGAAAAGCCCTGTGCAGTGGTGTTGAGAGAACAGAAGTATCAAGGTCCCCTAGAAAGTGAAGCAGAAGGCAGTGAGCCCCTGAGAGATAAAAAGGAAAATTCCCTTGAGGATTATAGCCCATGGAGAGCTGAGGGGCCATTTTTGTTCATTGTGCTTAAGTTTGGGCACTAACACTGCCTCGTGTCCCTCTGCCTGAAAAACCCTCCCTGTTCCCGGGCTAGTACCCCTTACTTCAAGTAAGCAAGGTCTGAATGAGCTCTCTCCTGATGGCTAGTGGTGTGATGAGGGTGGGGGGAAGGCTTCTGAACTAGACTGTGTTTACATGAACACACCTATGACGTACTGCGTACATTTTTAAGGACTTTTAAACCAAACTTTGTAGTTTTGTATAATTTAAGCCTTATGCCCAGGTGTACAGACACACATGCTCGTCAACTTGTGTACTACATAATTTGTACCATTCTGTTCAATACAAATTGAATGCAAGGGCAATGAAATGTTGTTTTCCTGATTATGAGAGTCAAAGGCAGCAACACTCTACTTAGCCTGTCCTGATTGAGGGATTCACCCTCAACTGACCTGAACTCACTGAACAGGAGCTTTGGATGCCAGGGGTAGTGGGGAGATGGGGGTATTTCTGCCTCGTGGTGTGGGCTCTGTCTCAGTGTCATGGGCACCATTTGATCTATTCCCTCCACTGTTTAAAAACAGAGCTGATTGGGCTCAACTGAAAGCCTTTTGTTTTTTGAAGTGATCCCTAGAGCTGAAATCCCTGATAATCAGGTCTAAGAGCTCAACCTAAGGGCTCGTCTTCACTACATGGAAGATTATCGCTATTGATCTTCCAGAGTTCGATTTGAGCTAGGAGGGCACCTCTACTGGCATCTGGTACTCCTCCTTTTGTGAGGAATAAGGGAAGCTGACAGGACTGTTTGCTCCCATTGGCCTCCTGCTATGGGAACTCCACCAAACTCGGCTTAAGGTAAGCCAACTCCAATTACATACTCTACTCAGCTGGAGTTGAGTACCTTAAGCCAAGCTGCTGGGTTTAGTGTAGACCTGGCCTTAGATCTGCTCTGGGACAACATTTATATAGAAGAGACTGCTCCGCCTGCACTAGCAGTGAGGTTCCCTCACTGAGAGCTGGTGGAACTTCAAGAGAAGGGCTTGCTTGCAGAGGTCACAGGGGAGAGGCAGGTAGCAGCAGAAGGAGATGGTGCCAGGCCATTGGTGACAGAGCAGCTGACAGCGTAGTGGAGTGAATGGTGGCACAAGAGCTGATAGAATGACAGAACAGCAGCAACAAAGAGGCAACGGCAGCAATTATCAGCCTATCGGTTAAATGTCACTTGCTCTGGGCTTGCCAAAAGCAGGCAGCAGATGAGGCGTTTGCTCAGTGTTTCTTTTCCTCCCCCAACCCTAACCAGGGAAAGGTGAATTCATATCACTACACCTCTGACCTCTGGGTCTTTGCTGCCCAAAGGCAGCAGCAGTCGGGGTATGGGGTGGTGGAGGGAGACGGGAGCAGCGTGTTAAAGGGACATTTGTTTGTGGGACTATCAGACTGCAAAGTGAGAAATGGAGGTAAAGGACACTGTCCAATGTACGTGAGAGCTGGAGTTTTGCTCATGGCCAGATGGTTGTGGTGTTTTCCCAAATTAACACCCAGTTCCTTCCCCCTTTTTAGGAAGTTTTTTTCTCTGCCTTACACAGACTTAGTGCGTGCGATGGGGAAGTACTACCCAATGGTGGGGCTTAGTTTTCCCAGCTTACTGAGTGGGGTCTGGATCTGGCTCTTTGTTGTATTGGTCAGAGGGACCCCAGGAACCTGTCTCTTGTTGCTGCCAAAGCTACCTGGCAGAAGAGCTACACTCCACCCTTTTCTAAAGCTCCCGAAACAGTGGCTTGCCAGGGATTATGAATCTGGTCAGGGATACCTACCAGCCCACTGAGTGCAGCCAGGGTGAGCTACAGCAGCGAGTTTAGGTATCTGGTATCTTTGGCATCTTACACAACCTGGGAGTGCGCTGTCACTGAGCTCAGGGGCATCTGGGAAGTCCGCCTGAAGCTGGCCTACATCTTTGGGCAGTTGCCTCAATGGGCCATACTCGGTGCAATTTTCTTCAGCCATCCAGTACATCTCCAGTGGTCCTGCCTACATGCAGGGGCTGCTAGTCAGACAGGGTGGAAGTTGCTCTGGTTAGCTTGGCATTCATGTTCAGTCATTGGCTTGGCCCAGCTAAACTACCTACTAAACTGTTGAAGAAACAGAACATTTCCATTGAAGTGGAACCAGATTCTTATAGAAGGGATCAGGGCATCAGGCCTCTCGGGTTTGAGTCCTGCAATGGCTGTCACTGACTTTGTGTGGGACATTGATAAATCCTGTGCCCAGTTTGTGTCTCAGATTATTCATCTGTTTATAAGATGGGTTCCCTTCCTCATGGGCGGGGGAGGAGTTTTGATGTTGAGTTTCTTTGAGATCCGAGCATGCAAGTGCAGAGTATTATATTGTTATAACAGGTAGCTGCCTTTTCCTAAAGTACACACTGTGGCTTTGACTGTCTGTTTTACTGGGCAGAGAGCCTGTTGTGTGTCATGCTTGATGACTTTCTTACAACCAGTCTCAGCTGACTGTTTTCTCGGTACTTAAAAGCTCTTCTGTATTCTACACTTTCAGCCGGCGTGGGAGGGGGGGAGAGGGGACTGCCTGTGTGGCAAGAGTGAAACTGGCAGTTGTACACATTGGTTTGTAGCAGAAACTGTTGCACAAGAGTCCACTGGTATCCTTCCCTTTACTAAGAATCCTGTTAACTACATGTCACAAGTGTCCTTGCTCTGGACATGCCAAAAGCAGGGACAGACAGCGGGATTGATCTTAAATGCTCTCTGTAAAAACTGAAAGCACCCCATGCTTTTCTCCCTCAGCAGGGGACAGAGATGCCCACAGCTAGCCAGCTCTGCTTTGTTCATCCTTCCCAACCTTGTCCGCCCAGCCTTGCCCTCTTCCATTCAAGTCTCTCCTTCAACTAGGGTTACCAGGTATTTTCACAAAAAATACTGAACATGGCAGGAAAAAAAATTGGTCGAGCAAAACAAAAACAAAAACAAAAACAAAAAAAACGCACACAAAAAAGTCACTGACCCTTTAAATTACCATTTTACATGTCTGCTATTTTCTGTTTTTTTTACTGGAGAGAGGCCGCAAATACCGGACGCCTGGCAACCCTACCTTCAACTGCACTTCCTCCGCGAGGCCTGTAAAATGTTACTTTCCCCTCTTAAGTCACAGTACCATGAATCACAATACTAAAAATATACGAACTCTTCTAGGACACTTGTGACATGCAGTTGACAGGATCCTTAGTAAAGGGAAGGATGCCAGTGGACTCTTGTGCAACATTTTCTGCTACAAACCAATGTGTACAACTGCCAGTTTCACTCATGCCACACAAAGCAACTGCCATGATCTTTTTGCTCTAGCCCTTGCCCTCCTCCCCTTACCATCAAATGTTTCTTTCCCTGATCACGTCAGGCTTTAAATCACAAGCTAGTCCTGCAAACATTCCCTACCCAGCAGAGTACTTATGACCATCAGTAGCCCCATTGGCTTCAATGGGACTGTTGTGGGTAGTATGCTCTATGCTGGATAGGTCATGTTTGTAGGACTGGGGCCGTTCAGTTGCAAGCTCTTTGGGGGTATCGTCTTTTGTCTATAAAGCATCATGCACACCCATGGTGCTGTATAAATAATTAATACCAGAGCTCACATCCAATAACCACCCACAGGAATTCATGGGATTGACTCGCTTGGCTGCTAAAAGGGATATAGCAGAATTATGAAAGTCAGAGCAAACCTCCTAACACAAAATCTGGGTTAAGAGCGTCTGGGAGCAACTTTTGCCCTACTCTTGAAAGGGCTTTTTATTGTACCAAAGAAAAACCTGAGGAACCTTCACCTAGTAAGAAATGCAGAGAAAAGCACATTTTAAGTTAACCCAAATTCTGATTAATTTATAACAGTATCACTAAAGCTCTATTCACTCATGCTACCCTCTGACTGCATGGCATGGCAGACCCACATGGCATCAAGCTACTGGCTGTTCTTGGTGGTAGCGTCCGATTGTTTTTTCAGTTATGTATTGCATATGCACGTTGCACCCATTATTCCTTGGTGCATCCCATAAGGCAATGAAATAATTATGCTAATTTCATTTCTAAAGTAGACCCCCTTCTGATGGAGAACTGTGGGAGCTGTACAAGAAAATGGAAACATAAATCTCAAATACAAGAAACCGTTGGCTTAACCTCATCTTCCCAACAGCCAAACCATCCAAACAAATCCAAGCTGCCCTGTCAAAATAAATGACTAAATGGGGAAAAATAAGGGTGAGTGAGTATGAATGAGACTGGGACTAACAGTGAGTCAAAACTGTATCTCTGGCATGGGGAAAAGCCTTCATTTTGGAATGTATGGCTTTTTAAAATATGTGAGGTTGATGAACTGAGGTAGCTGTTAGGTAGGGACTTAATCCTGTCTGACCTAAAATGTGAGAGAGTGGTTCCTAAAAGATTGGAGCCCAGTGACCTGTCAGGATGAGGCTTAACAAGGAGATATCAAGAACAGCCTGGTCTTACACTATTTACAATAAACAGAGCCAACGGTCACTCCTTAGGCAGCCAATGTAGAGAACACAGGGTGCATAATGTGATCATGGATGCTCAAAATAATGAGCAGCCAGGCAGATGAATTCTTAAACTATCCTGAACAGGTGGAAGTTCTGGATATAAAGGAGCAACTTGGGTAGGCACAAAAGATGAAAGTGCAAATAGAGTGGTGAGACAGGAGTCTTGGGCAGAGCAAAGGGAGTCCAGTAAAAGACCTAATGCAGTTTTCCACCTCAAATAGCTATGATTAATTTAATATGCAGTCTCCAAAGATGACTGAAAAGCAGTTACCCATCTTGATAATTGCAATAATTTCTATTATAGTTCTAGAACAAATTGTTTCAAACAATCTGTAACTCAAAAGCCATCTAGGAGGCATCTAGAGACTAGCCAATCCAATGGGTCAAAGTGGATTGCATTACTTGCTGCTAAAATGGAATTACAATAATTGAACCTCATCATAAAGGTAAGCACTGCATCTACCCAGCAGCAAGGTGTCTGCTTTCCTAGAGTGGAGAATGATGTATATATCCTCAGACACTGCTGGCTAAACTCTCCCAAGCATTTCTAAAGGGTGGAGACCAAACTTGCAGATCTATGAGGCAAAAAAAGAGACACAGTTGTGAATACTAATGGTGCTCTGAAATTATGTATAGAAAATGCTTTGCCAGGAAATCTCTCATAAGCCTTGAACACCATGATAAATTGGTTTTGGAAAGATGCTGCATATGAAATCCATTGGTGATGATAAATGGCTGTCCATCAGCGAATGACTTCTATCTTCTAGGAATAGGAAGATATTCTAGAAATAGACTATCTTCCTGAAATGCTAAAGACCCGTGTCCCTTAGTTGCTGAAAGAATATTTGCTGAGACTCAAGTGGCCCAATTGCCCGGCTCTAAAGCTGGCTGTCCTGACCTTGATAAGCACCAACTCAGTGGCAAAGAAACACCCAACAGAGTCTGGAGCCTTCCCAAAGTGTCACAGAGGTGCAGGCATAGCCAAAATTAAAAGCCACGAAATTCTGTTTTTCCTTGCCTATGACAGAGCAATGCAGCATCAGGAGATGCTCGAGAGATCAACCTCTCAATGTCTAAAGATAGTTAGCACCAAAAGGGAGGCACAGATAATATCTGGCAATGATGGCACTGTGAACACACCACTTACTGTAAGAAAATATGATCTGCAGGTACCCTTAACCCAAGCAAGATCAATCCAGAGAAGACAGTAATGATTAGGGCTGTAATAGTGTAGTCAATTAACCAATTAGCCGATAAGCAAAAGCTTATAGGTTAATGCCATAGACTACACGCATTCTCTCCCCTACCCCCAGCCAGTAAATTTTTTAGCAGACTGGCCAGCAGCCTCGCTCAATCTTGGCTCATGCCGGATCCGGGACCTATCCCTGCTGTGGCTCTTCATTTAAAAGTGTATTAGGAGCTGGGCAGGCACGCAGCCCAGCTCCGTTCCAATACAGAAGCAGCATCATGGAGTGGCAGGGGGCTCCTTGGAAGCGAAGCGCACTGGCTGCTGGCGCCGCCCCCAGGGACTATAGAATAGTCAACTAACCAATAAGAATTCATGAGGTTACTCAGCTATTCAGCTAACCAATATTTAACATCCCTAGTAATGATGGTGCCAGTTTGGAGGAGGAAGCACTGTGAGGGAATGAAAGAATAGTGCTGCTGCTGCTTCCGTGAAAGGGGGCTTTGCCCAAGAGGTTTGCAAGTCAGGGCTGCTTTTGGATTTCTCCTGGATTTCCATATGGCCCAGGAGTTCAAAATAAATTAACACTTTACAGGCCACAGGGAGGCCATTTTTCAGCTCTGTTTGGGAAGGTAGTTATAATCACTGCTTCAGGATGTGACTCAATCCAAGCCTTTGTGACCTCTCTGTATGGAAATATCTCTATGTATTTCTGTTGCACTGGGAGCTTATTGTGCACTTAAAACACATTATTTTACAAATGGAGCCATGGAAGAGTTGTGAATTGGCAAAACACAGCTGAAGCCTACCAGAAATCTAACCATGCAGCTATATGCTGCAAGGAGACTGATTTCTTGGGATGGGGGTTAAATAACAGAAGATGAATATTTTCAAATAAGGCCAATCTGAAGCCTGTTTCTGCAGCAATAGCTGATGTAGAATACAATCTTCTTACAAGTTTTCTTAACTCCTTGTACATGTGAGCTGTAGAAGCTGGCTGAGAGGTGTAAGCTGCAAATACCTCTCTTTTCAAGCAGGCCCTACTGGCTTGTGGGATACTAAACTTCAACTATGAAAGCTAACTAAATTATTAAAAAAAACTTGAAAAAATATGGTTAAAATTTTTTATTTTGTGTCCCATCGCTTAGAAATGAGAGAGCATATGCTAATTCACAATAAGATTCAGTGTTCTGCACCATAACAGTAACTTGTGCATAAGATTAGTGTCCCTTTAAGGGCCCCTCCATGCTTCCAGAGAGGTGATAAGGTACTGTTATGTAACTGAGAATATGGCTCTGAAGCATTCATGGGCTTACACTCTATTTTCCCTCATCATAGTTTGCCCCCTGAAGAGGTTACAACTTTTGCTCATTTAACAGTGATACCTTAAGAACTGTGGCAACATATGACTCACCTATACTACTCAAAAGCTTCAGAGGGGTAGCAAAGTTAGCCTGTAACTGGAAAAACTTAAAAAACAACAAATAGTCTTGTAGCCCCTCAGAGACTAACAAAACACGTAGATGGTATCATGAGCTTTTGTGGGCACAACCCACTTCTTCTGATACTACTCAGGCAGTCAAATACATGCTGGGTTAGATCTACAAAGGGAGTGAGGTGCCTATGTGCCATGTTAGTCACCTAAATTCAGAATTTAGATCTGTAACACCACGGCTACGTCTAGACTGGTATGCTTTTCCGAAAATGCTTTTAACGGAAAAGTTTTCCGTTAAAAGCATTTTCGGAAAAGCGCGTCTAGATTGGCACGGACACTTTTCCGCAAAAGTACTTTTTGCAGAAAAGCGTCCGTGGCCAATCTAGACGCGTTTTTGCGCAAAAAAGCCCCGATTGCTATTTTCGCGATCGGGGCTTTTTTGCGGAAAGAAACGTCTGCTGTCTACACTGGCCCCTTTGCGCAAAAGTTTTGCGCAAAAGGGACTTTTGCCCGAATGGGAGCAGCATAGTTTTTCCGCAAAAGCACTGACAATCTTACATCAGATCGTCAGTGCTTTTGCGGAAATTCAAGCGGCCAGTGTAGACAGCTGGCAAGATGATTTTCCGCAAAAACTGGCCAGTCTAGACGCAGCCCACAAGTTCTTTTGTCACCTAACCTTGTAGGTGCCTACATTTCTGCTGATGTATATGTGTAAAACTGCCCAAATCCTGAGACTGTGGAGCCGCTCAATGTATATGCCCTAACAGAATTCAGTAATTAGACATACCCCTATCTCACCTGTGGATCTCCAGCCAATAAGCATTCTCAAGACAAGCCTAGCCCACAGAAAAGAAAGTGGTGTACGAAATGCTTAATAATTGGGCCAGATTGTGTGAGGACTCCATATTTCAGTGGTTAGGGTGCTCACCTGGGAGACGCAGGAACTGGTCCTTGTGCCAATTAATAGCTAAGCATTTTCCAGAAAGTGCATCTGCTTCCACAGGTGAGACTGAGAGAGTCTCCTATAGCCCAATAGCTAGGGAATGCTTTGGGGATGTGAAATACCTGTGTTCTGGTCCTTGCTACAACACATCAGGTATCTCCATAGCTTTTAAAACCTGGGATTTAGGATCCTTGATCACTTAGGTGCTTTTGAACATTTTACTTCAGCCTAAAATAAGATGATGTTGTCGTCAAGCAAAAAAATCAAAGTTGTTTCAACAGTATGGTGCAATATAGGCTCATTTTCTATTTTTTGTAAATGTTTGAGATTTTTTTAAAACTGAAATAGTTTTTGTATTTGTTGTATCTTGAAAAAAAAATCAGGTTTGTTTTTCCAGTAAGAAAACATGGGTTTAGTCACCCCAATCCCAAAATTTGAAAACTAGTATGAGAAAAAAAGTATGAAAAATGTGAAGTTGACATATTTCACAGTAACAGGTGTACTGTGTTAATCACCAATGCAGCCTTTGGGGCTGTGACCTCTGTCTAGAAAGAGCTACTTAATTCTTCTTCTCTGGAGTCACTTTGTATGTGTGTGAGATGTTAGTGAAATCAGACATTTTGGTTAATGAGCCTGTGTGTGTGTGTGTGTATCAGCTAGGCTTTTTAACCCATTTGTTGTGCTGCATCCTCAGGCTGGTAAATTTTCTGTTATAAGATTATGTAGATGTCCTTCCCTAACAAAATAAAATCGGGAGCTTCAGGGGGTAGCCGAGTTAGTCTGTTACAGAAAAAAACTACAAATGGTCTAGTAGCACTTTATAGACTAACGAAACATGTAGATGGTATCATAAGCTTTCATGGGCACAGCCCATTTGTTCAGATGACTGGAGTTATGAGTCGGGGATATGAAAACTCAAAATAAATTGGAGAGGGGATGGGGAGGGGGTAGGAGACAGAGCATCATGAAGTATCTGGAGAATCAGAAAGCTTCAGGCCAAATTCCTTTTCATGCTTCAATCTAATCTGCCTTTCTAGGTTGGTGTGCAATAGCCTCTTTGGGTGAAATCCTGGCTCCACTGAAGTCAATGGTAAAACTCCCTCTGAGTTCCATGGAGCCAGGATTTCACTCATTTGGGTTTGAAAACTTTTCAGCAGATTTTAGGCCTGGGCAACAGACAGTTTCTGTGTTGCTTACTGATATAGCAGTTTGAGCTTGTTTGGTCTTTGTGCATGTTTTCTGGGCTTTCTGTGTAGCTTTCTCTAAAGCCAAGTTGGTGAAATAACACTGAACAAATGGTCTAGTCTACAGCTTTGTTTGCCATTTGCAGTCCCTGTTGAATCTTTGTGCCCATGTTCTAATGATGGCCAGGTCACAAAAGCTGTGCGTGAGAAATGCCACTGCATGTCTAACTGGTCAAAATGCTTGAGTCTGCTCCTCTGTTACATCACTGCTGGGTGGTGTAATGGGGCCTCACTATAACTGAGAGTCAGGCCTGGTTATGTTTAGTATTCATTTTTATTGTCATTGCTGCATTTGTTCAATTTCAATAGGTGGCATCAGGATAAAAATATTACTTTGCACCTAAACAACAGGCAAAAAATAAGCAGGCAGGCTTAGGATATCAGTGTCCGTGCACAAATGTGTCTGCAACACATTGGAGAGAAAGGCTTGAAAGTGCATTCTCCAGGCTAATTTTTCACTGTATTCCAGTGCAGCCCCACTGAACTCAAGGGGCCATACTTGGCCCTGGAGTAAATGGCTGTAACTCCACTTACCTCACTGGAATTGTGCCAGGCCTGAGTGTGGCCTGGTGAGTGTCAATGGGCAGAGAATTTAGTCCTTATAAATATGAGGGGCAGCTTCAGGTTGGAAATCACTCTTTGTAACAGCTTTACTCTCTGTTTTCTACAAATCAATTACTGAGGGCTAGTTAATTGGGAACACATTAGAAACATGTTTTCATTGTTATGCCTGAAATTTCCTTTGTACTAATCTGTTACCAAGTTAAAACATCAGATACAAAAGCGCACCCTCATCCATGACTAACTGCATGCAGCAAACAGCAAGCAATGTGCTCTAAAATTAAAACCGTGCAGGGCATGTGTTCTAATAGAAATCAGCTCACAGAAATATTGTACATGTCTGATCCAGCAACTGCACCCTTCAGGCTCAGATCACTGTGAAGAAGTGTGCCTATGAAGGGGAAGGAACCGATATAAGTACAGGCCATGGGTAGGTGATGTGAGGGGAATACATATACGTAGGGCATCTTTTCCCTCTCCTTCCATTAGTTTACGGTTCTTTGTCTGTGGTAGAGACAGACTACAACATCCTCTTCATCTTCTAGTCCCATGGAGATGTCCTGTGCAAGTCTTACCTGACATACAAACTGATCACTAGCACTGGGGTGCAGGGCCCTGGAGAGAACTAGGTGTGTTTTAATAAGAGACCTGTTGAACAACAATCCTCTCCTATTCATCAGCAAATGCTGTCCACAGAGAACGACATATGACAGAATATGTTATTCAAGCTATCAATTTTTCTCTTTGTAGTAACGGACATTTTTTGTTCGGATGTAGAGAGAAACTGAAAAATGAAAAGCTGCTAACACAATGCAAATGAGAGCAGAAAGAGGCAGGGACCCTGAATGTTTGTGGAGAAAGGGGCATAAATATTACCAACAATGCACATTGTTTCTGATCATAAATGCTATGTAACTAATGGAGGCTTTTTACATGACAAAAAACATGGATTAAGAATTTGATCTGATGCTTGTTGCAGTGAATGAGAGGCTTTCTATTGGTTTCATGGAGGTATTGGAGCAGACCCCATATGACAGAAACAAGAATAAAGCTGGGCAGCACCCATCTGTAAAACTGATTAATTCATGGGTGTTAGAAGCTATCAACGGCATTTACATCTATTTTAAAGAAAGCCTAATTTTATGGTCACCCTCAGGTCAAATGGGAGAGGATTCCATAATCCTGGAAGCACAGGTATACACATTTAATCATTTCCTCTGATGACCCAATAAAGCACATGTGGCTCAGCCCTGTTTCTTCATGAGTCAGAAGAACAAGATCAAGAAAACATGAAGCTCCAAACGATTCCCTGTACTCAGTTCATTAAGGATCATTAGGCAGAAATCTGCTTCACCCCTACCCCTTGCCCACAAGCATCATACTGCTGTGATCTGTACAGACTAGTGATCAATGTGCATTTGGGAACATAAAAACCCTCCTTTAGAATTTGCTGACCATTGGTTGGCAGGCTACACATGCAACTGGAGGTTATAAATAGTCTAAAATTGACCATGTTAATGCTTGTATTTTGAACTTCATTAAAAACTTACATTTCCCTGTGAAAAGACTGTGTGTGTGTGTGTGTATGTGTGTGTGCAAGATAGAGAGATATGCTGTGGTTCACTGATCACGTTAGGTGCTTAAAATAGCCTACAAATAAAATTAAGGTCCATGCATTACCTACGTAGAACTCCCAGTTACTAAAAGTAGGCCCATAATGGCATAAAAAGTTGGGTCCCTTAGCCCCTACAGTGGGAATATTGACATGACCTTAACTGTAGTGCCTCTGCTAAAGGAAGTGGCACGGCAGAAGCAGTCTATTTCCAATACTGTCATTGTGTGGCTTGGGCAAATCACTTACCTCAAAATATACCTCAAGTTCCCCATCTGTAAGGTAGCAAAAGGCTACTTGCTCCGCTGTATAAAATCTTCATGGGTGAAAAATGCAGAATGCAAAGCAAAGTGATGGGGGTTAATCTTGATTGCACTAGCACCTGCATTATTGTAGGCGATGCTGCAAACAAAAGTTGAAAGAGACTCCGTCCCATAGAATCTAAAACACTAAAAACAAATGACTATTTGCTGTGAAGCCACCTACCCAAAGCATTTCAGGTGCAGTAGGCATATCTGGACCATGGCAGAGCATTCAGATGCTCCTCACGCATTTTTTTTAAACTGGTAAACACAATAAAATGCTTTTTTATGTACCTGTTTGGGTACATACATGGGAATAATTAGGGTGGTTGCAAGAAAGTCCTCTCTGAGATCACAGCATTTCTGAATAACATTTTGATGCTGCTGTCTGGGAATCCAGTAGAAACAGCAGAGCACTCATAGGTCAAATTTAAAGGGGGGGATGCAAATTTGTGGCTGGTGTAACATCTAGTGGAGGTGAAGTGGTCTCTGGATCTTTGGCATGCTGTATGGCAAGGGCCAAATTCTGTCCAAAGTGCACTGCTACATTTGGTTACTGAACTACTGCTTTACTTAAAGAAACTAACTCTGTTTATAAAGATGGTGCACTTAGCAGTACTACATAAGTGATAACTCTACACAGAATGGAACTCCTGCATTGAGTCACCAGCCTTGGTGTGCCTCAGAAGTGGGCTTGTCAATTGGTACCATAGGATTCCAGTGTAATGTCTTAGTGTTTTCCATGTCATGGTTTCCCTGCTGCTCTCCGTTCCTGTGAGCAGGCGGGACCATAGATTTATGCCAAAGGAAATCCTTTCCCTAAACCTGCCACCCTATATGAGCCTCATCAAAGGGGCTCCAGGCCTGCAGGTTGGGGGGATTAACTTGGAGCTGAGAGCCCCGCACAGCACCTGAGGGTGTGAACATCCATTTGTGTTCTTCCTGACTTAGGCATCACTCGTAACAAAACAATGCAGCAGTTGGAAAATAGTTAAAAATGCTGTTGCCAATACCTGATCCAACTCACTCATCCAAAGCTGCAGGGCTAATCAGAGATAAAAATAGTAGAAATTTTTTGGGGGAATATGTGTGTGTGTGTGTGTGTGGGGGGGGGGGTTTAACACACAAAGTAATGCCACTGACTATATACTGGGAGCAGACCTAGGAAAGTGCCATTTTTGCTTGGATAATTTTCTGAACATATGTATCCATATGACTGAGTAGTTAATAGTTAGCCGTGTGCTCTTTCAAGAAGCACAGCCTCGGGTTTAATTAATCTTCACAAATCCTTTCATGTTTAATGTTGAGCCTGAGGAAACATTGGTTCTGATTCTCCAACTGCCTTTCACTTTGTGTGGTCACTTATACCTGCCCAAAGTAAACACAAAACACTACCCATGGAGCCAGGTGGCATTTTACACTCCCTTTGTACAGGGACAAGTGACCACACAAGGAATGCAGCTAGGTAGAAGCAGACCTGTTGCTAATACAAGTTTCACAAACACTGAAATGACATTGCACTTGAAAGACTATATTGCAAGTTAGTACAATTTCAAAGGAAACAGTGCTTGGGAACTGGCACTTATATTGTGAGTCTCATGAGTTTCCAGGGTTTATAGTCTGGCAGAACAGAAATGAGTTTATCAATTCCCTTCTGGCTGAAAATACTGCATAAAGAGTTTGAGGGAGACTCTCGGAGTTCAACAGAGAGAAGAGGGCAACATAGGCTTGGAGGATGCATATGCTTCAGATGAAGACTATGTAGTTGTGTTTCTTTCTGAGTATACCCTTCAAGAGCAAGATTTTGGTTTGCTACTGAGTTTTAGTGGCAGGGATATCTGCCATTTATATAATATATTATTATAATACAGTTGTTAAAAAGAAGCCTAGGGGATTATGTCCAAGCAATCTTCTTGATTACACCCAGGCAATGCCACAAGTCAATGGTGGTGCTTGCATATGAATAACTTACCTTTGAATCTACTGCTGTAATTTACTCTTGTACTATTCATGCTGGTGTATAACACAGAGAGCATGAAAAAAAGCAGAATTTCAGTCTGACAGATTCAAAAGTTAGTAGAGGTAGAGGAGCAGCACCAGTCTCACATTGTTCCTTCAGCCACCTGAGCCTCCAAACCAACAGCACGACATGGGCTGAGAAACCCTTTGGAGACTATGTTGGACTAGAGCTGGGAAGTGACTGATGTAGGCAATACTGTCATCTGGGACAGACCTCCTTTTCTGGCACACTTCCCATCAGGAGATGATGCTGTTCTGAGCAACGTCGGCTTCTCCTTCTCAGGGAGCCAAACCATGGAAGGGAATGGCCACAGCTGTCAAGGGGGAGGGTGGGACTCAGTGCTAGCTTGGCTCTTGGATGTTCCCAGATCTGCCGATTTCCCTGGAGACTGCTGAGCAGCTGCACACTCCAAGGGCTATGCCACTCTACCCCTTCAAATGGCTGCAAGCCTCTCGCCAGTTTTAGCAGAAAGAATATTGCCCAAAAAGCCGTGCAGTTCATCATGCAGTGTTTTAAACAGGTTTCCCTCTCCCTCTTGTGGGTTTCTCTAAGGTAGGTGCTTCCTATGTACAGCATATTTGGAAACATTGTCCTCACTAGTTTACATCTTTCAGGAGTCTGATTTGTCTTGTGTACTCCCAGGTTTTAACTCAATTAAAAACTATTTGCTTACAAAAATCAGACAGAAAAATACAAGTGTCACAGAATGCCCTATCACAGAAAAAGTCTTGCTTTCTCATTTTTACCATGTAATTATAAAATAAATCAATTGGTATATAAATATTGTACTTACATTTCAGTGTGTAGTATATAAAGCAGCATAAAACAAGTTGTATGAAATTTCAGTCTGTACTGAGTTTGCTAGTGCTTTTTATGTAGCCTGTTGTAAAACTAGTAAACATCCAGATGAATTGATATATTCCCTGGAAGACTTCTGTGTACCCCCAGGAAACTCATGCATCCCTGGCTGAGAAACACTGGTCTAAGCCTGTCCTAGATTAGCAGGCTACTAGGCTAATGGGTGTAGAACCATTCCCTTCTATAGCCTGGGGGGGAAATGTGCTCCTTGAGCAAGACACTGGTCACAGTTCAATATTTCTCTACAGAGTTACCATTTTAAAACCCTGATCCTGCCAAATGCCTCCTGGAAGTTATCCACTTTCGTGGGAGCTGAGGTGCTTGGCATTAGAAGTGCTGAAGAAAAGCGAATCCCTTTCTGAGAAAAGATTTTTTCACCCTAAGCAGGACAAAATGTCAAATGTGAAACTTTTGGTTTGTTGACTGACCTCAGAGAAAGTATTGTGTGAAAATGACAAGTGATGGCCCAGATGCCATCAGCCTCCCCATGAGCCCCCAACTCTGGGAGCTAGATAGGTATGGTCTGTACCTGACACTGGGTGGGGAGTCAGAGCACCCAGAAGTTGAGAACACTACACATGAAGGTCCTTAGTAACTTCATGACAGCAGAATGCTCAGTCCTCAATCCTGGACCCACACAATGTGATGACTATCGTCCAGTCACTAATATTTCCTTCTTGGGCAAGGTACTCGAGCGGGCGGTAGCATTGCAACTTCAAGCTTTCTTGAAAGAAACGGATTATCTAGATCCATTTCAGTCTGGCTTCAGGCCTGGTTTTGGAACAGAAACCACCTTGGTCGCCCTGGTAGACGACCTACGTGGGTAGACGGGGGAGTGCATCCCTGTTGATTTTCTTGGACCTCCCGGTGGCTTTCAGTACCATCGACCCTGGTATCCTTCTGGAGTGCCTGATGGAGTTGGGTATCAGAGGCACTATTTTGCAGTGGTTCTGATCTTATCTGTTGGGATGCTTTCAGAAGGTAGAGCTAGGGGGCTGCTGCTCAGCCCCATGGCAATTGTGCTACAGGGTCCCGCAGGGTTTCATCTTGTTCCCTGTGCTGTTTAACATATACATGAAACTGCTGAAGAGGCCGTAAGGAGATTTAGAGGACGGTGCCACCAATATGCAGATGACACCCAAATCGATTTCTCTCTGACACTGGATCCAGATATGGTGGCAAACAATCAGAACCAGTGTCTGGAGGCAGTGATGGACTAGATGAGGTCGAATAGGCTGAAACTGAATCCAGATAAGACCAAGGTCCTGTGGATCAGGAAGCCATCTGTCCAGGAATGTCATGTGTTACCTGTACTGGACAGGGTCATACTTCCCCTGAAAGAACACGTATGCAGCTGGGGAGTCCTCCTGGACCCCTGTCTAGTATTTGAAAATCAGATTTCCTCAGTGACCAGGAGTACTTTTGGAAAGTTTTGGCTGATCTACCAGCTGCGTCCCTGAATAAGAATGACTTGGCTACAGTGATTCATGCACTTGTCACATCCCGATTGGATTACTGTAACGCGCTCTACGTGGGGCTGCCTTTGAAGAGTCTTCAGAAGCGTCAAGTGATCCAGAATGTGGTTGCTCGAATTTTTATAAAGAGTTCATTATGCCGGTGCTCCAGTAGCTGCACTGGCTTTCGGTATGTTTCCAGGCACAATTCAAGGGTTGGTTATGACTTATAAGGCCCTCAGTGGGTTGGGACTGGGGTATCTGAAGGACCGTCTTCTCCCATACGAACCTGCCAAGGATTGAGGTCAGCTGGGGAGGCTCTGCTCCATGTTCCTCCACTTATGGAGATAAGGTTGACATCTGTGCAGAGCAGGGGCTTCTTAGCCTTTGCCCCTAGGCTATGGAATTCTCTCCCTCGGGACATTTGCCTGGTGCCAACGTTGGCATTGTTTCGGCGCCAAGCCAAGGCCACCCTTTTTTACCTGTGAGGTTTTTTTGGTGTTTAGTTGTATATGTGTGTCCCTCATCTTGAGGTGTTTTAGCAGATTTTATGTCCCCCCTTTGGGGTCTGTATTTTACTTTTTTAAAAATACATACACATATATATAAAAATGTTGTAAGCTGCCTCCAATATTTTAAATATAGAAGCAGGGTAAAAATATTTTAAATAAAAAAATATAAATAAATAGGATCAGATCTAAAGACACTACTTTGTAGATAATCATTTTTCAGCAGCAACTAGCTTTGTGTGTATTATGATATTTATTGCCTTGTGGAGGAATCTATATAGAGCATTGAAGTACTTTCACTGATGGAACCCCATTACATATGCAACTTGCACTGCTTTTGTATATTGCTGTTTATGTGTTTTCTGATCCAGTGAGTCATCCAGATTATGAGATGTGGGTTATGTGCTTGTGAAATCTTATGTAATTGCAATTCTATTGTTGAGTTGACAGCTGTGTCATGTTTTTACTGCGTCAGAGATAAAAATGGAAAGCTCTTATAATTATATCTGTGAGTCTAAAAGAGCTTGTTACGTATATGTAGAACCCTAGTTTCATAGGAGGCAACCACATGGCAGAAGATATGATCTAGTCCAATTCTTGGTATTAGCACTAACTGTTCATTATAAGTTTTTCAAATAGTTCTGACAGGTGCATATTTTTAAAAAATAAAGAAGAGATGACACCACCATGTACACATGAACTGATGTGGTTTTACTGCATTTGGCCATATATCTGAACATGCTGGTATGGAGTGCAGCTGCCATTTTCATCTCTAACACAATTCCTTCCACAAGGAAAATCTTTATGTCTGTTTCCAGAGTTTTCTTCCCTTGTCTAGATAACACTTCAATGCTATCTGCTGTTTCTGGTCAGAATGCAGTTATTAAAAACACTCAGTTGATGCAAACGGTGGGTTGATACAACACACAGAATGGGGTGTAAATGTGCTTCACACAACAGAGAGCAGAATTAAGGGAGAAATGTTCCTTGGAGGCAAGACGCTTCTCCAGTTGATAGTGGGGAGGGAAATCAAATACTGAAACTGCTTTTCCTGGAGTATATTGCAACTGATCGTTACTAACATCAGTTCATGTTTAAGCCAAGACTTTTCATGATTTAAACTTCTGTTTGCATACAACTCTGAGTAGTGCATTTTAAAGTCATACATATTCATATAGAATGAAGAATGTATAATGTCTGCATAAAAAGATAAGCTGTATGACTATATATGAAGACAACAATTACAATTCTCACAGCACTCTCATTGATTAATTTTAAAATATTCAAGCATTTATTTTAAAAAAAGAGTAAAGCTGAACTTAAACTACACTATGAGAAAATTGTGTAACTGAATCAATGCTGACTCTTATTAATTCATTTTAAACTTTACCTTTTTTCCCTAACAATTAATTGTTATTTTAAGTTCCAGTAACATGATCAGATTTCTGCTGCCTCTGGGCAACTGAGTTATGATCTGATCTAAAGTTCTGAGGGAAATGCTTGATTTTATTTTTCCCCAGTTGAATAAACAGTACCATGTATACTATCTCTTGTGTTAGAATAGTGTTGTCTTCACATAAGACTCAAATAATGGTATTAGTCGTTCATTTCCTTGTACACATACACCCTATTGCGTGTTGACAGGTTTATAAGGATGCAGTGGCAGCCGTGGGTGCTGGGAAGCTCCTAGACGACAGCCTTTGAATCCTTGCAGTCCTGAGCAATGGTGCCTGAGTTAGTCTGTTTATTGTCTGCTTTCTCTCCCAGATGCTTGACTTGTCTGAAAGATTAATACATTAACAAGAGAGGTAAGGTCCAGGGTTGCACATCTTTAAGACATGTTTATTAGCAGATGGCACATGAGATTCAAAGGTCACCATGAAAGGTGACATTTTAAAGTGAAACAACAATATTTATGTTCAGATACTATGCTGATGAGATCATGTGGAAAATGTTTCTGATTAAATCAGTTTTATAAATAGGCACAGTATATCTATTGAAAATTCCAAATGCCACTTATATTTATAGCCTATTTTTTTCTTTTGTTGCTGTTTAGTAAATTAAGACTACTTTGTTCCTTAAACTACTTTAAAAGTTGGAAAATGACTTTACTGGTTTTTACAAACTATTTTATTTCAAAATAATTGATTTTTAAAAATCCACTGTGAAATAACATCTATTGTATATTCCTGAGAGCTAACATTCCAGATGAGTGTTCATAGAGTCTGAAAGAAATTCTGCATTATTTTCAAATTCTTTAGGATAAAACTGACATTAAACACATAAATACTGATTAGTAGAAAGCTACTTACACGTAACATCATGCACTGCAACCTGTTTGACTAAAAGCAAAATTAATTTCTAAAATAAAATTTCCAATTACTTATGTTAGTCTAATTACATAAAAGCAATACAATTAAAAAGAAAAAAAACTTTTCATGAGAAGGCTGGTTGTTTTATTACTGGTTAGTAAACACTACGACTAGCACTAAAAGTAAAATGCTTCATATGTAAGCAAATTGTCAAATTATATGTGAATTCCAGAGGAAATGAGCCACAGTTTTCTCTGAGCTCCAAAGTGCAATTAAGCTTTTAATTAACATTTTTTTTATCTGGCACAGCACACAGGTATTAAAATACAAAAGAGGAAATTACACTTACTTTTCAAGTGCTCCATTTTCAACCTTCATAGCCCCTTCCACTGGGTCCAGTCCTTGTTCAGAAAACTGTTTCAAGGCACTTAAAGCTGCCTGAATAAAAAATAAGTTGTCAATATTAGTACTGTAATGATACAATTATGACAGTCACCAATGGCATTTCTTTTTAAATACATCTCTCGTATATTGAGGCAAATTAAGTTAGGACAGTAGTAAAGCATCTGTAGAACAATGCTATGATAAAGAATTCATTTGTGAGCAAACACAATGATATATACATATGAATAACTCCCATTAAGGTTAATTAAAGTTGTATTAGTAGAATTAAGGAGAAAATATGTTCATTAGAATTCTCATTTCTCTAGTCTATGAAGTCTTCACAGCCTCCCTTAGTGTGTTTATGGAACTCATGCTTTCCTATCTTAGGTCAAGTGATTCTTTCAAGACTCGTAGACTTTTAAGGTCAGAAGGGACCATCATGATCATCTAGCTCAGTCTGATCTCCTGCACCTTTTTGATCACAGAATCTCACCCATCCACTCCCGTAAAAGAGCCTTAACCTCTGGCTGAGTTACTGAAGTCCTCAAAAATAATGATTTAAAGACTTCAGGTTACAAACAATCCAAGACACGTGGGTTGTATAATGTAATAAAAAGGAGGAACAGTGAAGGCATGATGGTGGTGGGACATTCCTACATTCCAATGGCTAGATCTAGAATATCAGTGATATATCTTATACAGAGGTCAATGAAAGACATTAAGAAGCTACATGAGCCTGTACTAGATAACAACAGCAACAAAACAATATTACAATGTATATGATTTGAATTTGTTTGCCTAAGTGCATTATTCATTCCTTTGCTTCTGTTTCCTCCCCTGTACCTGCTTCTGTTTTACTAGGTAAATCACTCTTTTCTTTACTAGCTGTTCTGGCAACTGAGACAAATGCTTTCTCATGATTAATTAGCAAGCACTGATTATGAAACTACATATCTCACCTTCAGAACACACCCATTCTAACAAACAAGTTACCACATGTTTTGTCTTAAAGTTGAAATGCAAAGCTAACTTGAAAAACAGATTTCATTGCCTAAATGTCTCTAATAACTAGGCTGCATCAAGCATGGAACACAGAAAAAGTTTTAACTCACTTTTAAAAATTCTGGGGGGGGTTTCCTTTGAAACTTTATCAGAACTTCCTGTTCACTTAAGGTATCACAGACCGTGACATCAAATATCAGAACTCTCATTGTAATCTATACATGGTCACATTCTGGGAAGCTTTCAGTGGCCCAAGGAGTGCCAAGTATATTTCAGAAAAGAAAACAAAATTAACACACATTTCACTGTTGAAAGCTCACTACATTAGTGGGGGCATTCAACAAAATGAATGAAATGCTGAATCTGCTTTCACAAGGAAAGTGACACTTATGTTTCCTGGATTCTCTAAATGGTGCCTTCCATTGAAAAATAGGTTAACACAATTTAAATATTGCTAGACAGCGTGTACCCAGGCTGGCTGAATACCAGCACAAGGATTGCATTATTCTAGTCGGCCATCCACCCCAATATTCTGTTTCTGACTTAAAGCTTTCAGAAGACAGCACAATAAACTCCATAATGGGCAAGCATGGAGTAACTTGATCCTCAGAGAAGTTTCTTCCTAATTTGGGGCTGTTAGTAGTAGACTTGTATCGAAAAACATGAGAATTTGTGCATTTTTATCTTATCAAATGCAATTATGGATTTTTTTATCTCTGAACCTTTAAAAATATCCTGCTAAACTTGAATTTATCAGCATTACATATCTGCCCCTCTGGCCCTGTCACCCAGTCCTTCTTGATTTACAGTGTATCAACAATGATAACTTCTTGCCTGCTCATGGCCCCCTCCTCCATTCATATGGTTGTTGAGTCCCTCCATTCTATAAGCTCCACCATCTTCCACCCTTTTCTTACTCTCTCCCATTGCATAGTCTGCCTTGCCAAAGCCCAGCAATGGATCAATCCAAGTATCTGCTTACTCTGTTCCACCTCTAGCAACTCTCCTCCACAACAGAGTTGTTTTCTTCCTTCTGCAGTTGTGCTATTTTCCTAGCCAAGAAGCTTTATTTTTCCAACTTTACGGACATGCCCTATTCCCTTCCCCACTTTTTGTCACTGATGACAAAATTTCTCGTCCTATAACCCCTCCATCTGCTCCAGTCAGTGCCCCTTCCCATCCCATTCTGCTATATCTTTCTTGTCCCCCACTTTCCTTTACCTTTTTCACAGGCTCCTTCCATTCCCAATACAAGTATGTGTTAATCTTCATTACAAAAAATTAAATCAAAATTCTACCCTTGATTCCCACCTGCCTCTTCAAATACCACACCTTTACCAGCAAAATTATTGAAAACACCATGTATAACTGATGCCCTGAGCTCCTCTCCTCCAACTTCATTTTTTACCTCCTTTAAACCATCCCCAACATTGACACAGCTCTCATAAAAGTCTCAAATAACCACTACTCCATCTTCTCCTTGATATTTCAGAGGCTTTTAACACCACTGACCCCACTCTCTGCTTCTTAAAATCATTGGACTTTTGAGACTATGTTCTCTTATGTTGTTCTTTCTGTGGACTGCTGAGTGGGTATTCCTCAAGGTTCAGACTTGGCTCCTTACTCCTCTTGATACCTTTTCTTTCAGAGCTCTTAAGCACAAGCATAGCTTCAAATATCATCTCTACATCAATTACAAACTTACCTCTCCATTAAAGGTATGCCTCTTTCCATCCAATCTAAGATTTTCATGTGTCTTTTAGACATCTCCATAGGGATGTCCAGCTAGCAACAGAGCCAAAACTGAGTTTTTGAACTCCAACCCAAAAGCCTTCCTATTTTTCCTCCACTTTGAAGAATTCTAGCATTTAGTAACTCAAATCAGTTATTTCCCTCATATATTTCTGCACATCCAGACCAAGTCCAAGTCTCACCGCTTCTTCCTCCATAGTATTTCTAATATTTGTCTAGTTCCATCTGCCTTTTCATCTTACACCTCATTCTATGTAACTTCCTCCCTAGCACTACAGCCAGCCACACTGCCTCCCACAGGTCAATTCCAAATGCTAATGCTACAATAATTTCCCTGACTGGCATTCTGACTACAACTGACCCCTTTGTTGTTTCCTTCCACTGGCTCCCTCTCATCCACTGCATGAAACACCATCTCCTTGTCTTTGCCTTCAAGATACATCATCCTTTAGCCCCACCCTAATCAGATCTATGGGCTCTCAACCTTTACCTGTGCTCTACCAATATTGCCAGCCACGACTTTCTAATTAGCTGCTTTTCTGTTACCTCAGCACTTTTTGTTATGCCAGCTCCTCTGAATGGAGAAAACTCACTGTTATAATTGGTAAAGCAATCACCTTATCCTCATTAAAACATCTGCTGTGATGCCTACATAATCAATACTGTCTGGCATTAGTTAGGGCAGTGGCAAACTGAGACTTCTGCTTTTGTTACTTCATACCCATTTTTCTGTTTTATCCATCTGTTGCTTCCTGTAGGATGCCAAGATTGTAAATTCTCTGGGGCAGGAACGGTTGTCTTGTTTTCCTTTGTCTGTGTAGAGCAGGATGAACTGATTTAAATCAGCAGAAAAAAAATCCCTTATTTAAATAATCAAATGTAAACTTGTTTTCAATTGATACTTAATTATTTTTCTAAAGAAAGGTTGGCTCTCATTGTTTTGTAGCCATTTAAATATGCCGATTTGTAACTAAATATAGTCTTTATACTAAATTTGTTACTATTCTTTGCTAACCATGCCTAATTAAGCAATTATATAGCTTAGCATACATTGACTCAGGTGGTTTATTTTCACATTTTTATTATGTTAGGAAATGATGCATTTCTTATTTACTGGGTGATTAATTTTTAAATTATTATTTGCATCAAACTATTCAGCTGGAAATTGGAATTCAATTAAAAAGGCACAAAAAGCACTTTAAAATTGTTTCCTACATAAAACAACCTTAAATGTTCTGGATTCTTTTTATACAAGTTTATCAAAACATGTTTTGTATTTAAAACCATCTGGTGTATTAAACAAAGGAAGCATTATCTGTCGTTACTGAACTGAACAGATTGCTTTCGATCACCATGTCCTTCAAAATTTAGATTTCATCTCCACAACTAGTTATTATTTGTAAATGGGAAGAGAAAACAAGCTTTCTTGCTATTTCATTCCCAATCAGTTTCTTAGTTTTTAATGAAGTAGTCATTGAACTGTATTAGTTGAACGAACGTTTTCTCCGTTTCAGTTATATCTGCAAAAAAGCTGCCAAATGCTGATTTAGCACTTCAACAAACTGGATCCAGGTGCTTAGTCAGTGACTTCCACCAGTTCAGTGGTCTGACTTTCTTTAAAGCTGGGGCAACAAATGTGTACTGCTTAATATTTTCCAAGTTTAATTTAATCATTATTAAAGGTATTTAACAATTTAGTATTGTAGTAAGTTTAGCCTTTTAAAATAGGTTTTCAGAATTCGACAGGTTTATTTCTAAGCAGCAAAATGTATTATTTTAAATAGAAAAAGTGATTTAAATAAAATTTAATTAATAATAATTTTTTTTTTTTATTTATCCATCCTGCTGTAGGGCCTATCACAATGGAGCCCAAGACCTGTCTGGCCTTTTCAGGGAGACTTCTGAGGACCCACCCAGGGGCTCCAAATGCCGGGCACTGGTGTGGTCAGGGCCAGAAATCAAGAGTCTTCTTGAGCTATGGTCCAAGGAGGAATCCTTGCAAGCCCTCCACTCACGCTGCAGGGACTGGCCAGGAAAGGGCACCACCCTTGCACCCAGGACCAAGTGCGGGCTAAAGATAAAGAATTGCACCGGGGTATGTGAAGGCCTGAAATGAGCGCTCCCGCTCTGGGGCAGCCCCACACTACTGGCTGTACTATGCGGAGCTGGCTGGCGCACATGCTCGGTGGTGGGGAAGCCCGGACTCCACTGCATCTTATGCAGTCTGGGTTATCAGACCCTGTCATGGAGGAACCAGAGTAGGAGCAGGAGCAGTCCAGGGAATCTGGAGAGCGAGACCTGGTGCTGGAGGAGGAGGACGACGACACTGTGACCCTCACCCGGGAGCCAGTCACCCAGAC
>CM057846.1:49151391-49183319 GCA_030068395.1 Apalone spinifera | reverse complement strand
AAGCCTCATTTGCATAGCTTTGGCGCAAAAGAGCGCCAATGTAGACGTAGCCATAATGTTTTTGTCAGAAAACCTGGTGTGTGTGTGTCAACTGTCCGGAGACTGGTGCAGGGATGGGTTGTGGGAGGGAAGGTTTTGCGGGGGACCCAGGCCACAGGCCTCATTGGGGAGGCCCTGGGGAGAGTCATTGGGCTTCTGAATCTCTCACGCAGGGCCTCCAAGATGCAGATCCCCACCTGATGTGCTTGGCGGATGGAAGCTGCTCGAACTGCCTCCCCTCAACATAAGCCTGTGTACCCCACTCTGGGAGGAAGGCCTCCCCTTTGCTCTCCTCCAGGTTGTGGAGCATGCAACATGCAGCCACCATCTCAGGGATATTGCGTGCCCCCATGTCGAGGCGAGTGAGCAGGTACCTAAACCTCCCCTTCAGCCGGCTAAAGGCACATTCCACCTGCAAGCGCACCCAGGTCAAGTACGTGTTAAATTGTTCCCTGCTCACGTCCAGATGGCCAGGGTAGGGCTTCATGAGCCAGGACATAAGGGGGTACATTGTATCGGCCACAATGCACACTGGCATCTCCACGTCCCCAACAGCAAAGTTTCACTTTGGGAAGAACGTTCCAGCCCGCAGCCTGCGGTACAGTTAGGAATCTCTGAAGACGCGGGAATCACGTGTCCAGCCCGACCACCCAACACAAATGTCCGTAAACTTTCCCTGGTGGTCAACCAGGGTCTGCAGCACCATGGAGAAGTAGCCCTTTCTGTTTATGTACTGGGCTGCTTGATGGGGTGGTGCACGGATTGGGATGTGAGTCCCATCGAGCGCTCCTCCGCAGTTCGGGAATCCCAGCCCAGCAAAGCGGCCACAATGGTGTCCAGGTCTCCGATGCGGACAATTCTGTTCATCAGCTCCGAGTTGATGGCCTTCACCACCTGCAGTAATAGACACATACAAACACACAGAATAGGAAGTTAGAGGGGGTGCCCCCTCATCTTCCCCCTCAAGATCCCAGGAGCCCCCCCTCAGGCAGCCCCTCCCAGCAGTAGGGCAGGGTGAGGCCAGGAGCCCTCCCCCACTCCCACTCCATCCCCCACTCCCTCTGCCTTTTCCTGTCCCTCTTTTACAGTCCCCATACCCCGCATGGACTGTCCCCCCCAGAGGGACTTACCTCTAGCAACACAGAGCCAACAGTAGATCTCCCCCACACCAAACTGGTGTCCCACCAAATGGTAGCTGTCAGAGGTGGTCAGCTTCCAGAGGGCAATAGCCACCCTCTTTCTTCTCCACGGGGATGGCAGGCTGCAGGTGGGAGTCCTGTCATTGCAGAGCAGGGGCGAACCGGGTACACAGCTCCTGGAATGTGGCCTTACACATTCTGAAGTTTCGGAGCCACGCCTGGTTGTCCCACCACTCAATGACGAGCCGGTCCCACCGGTCTGAACTTGTGTCCAGCCTCCAAAATTGCCTCTCCTGGAAGAAGTTCGGTGGCAAATGCAGTGTTGCTGCAGCCTGAGCAAGGGGATCAAGGCTGGGTTCCGAATCCAGACCTGGCATGACCATGAGCATCATGATGGTCTCATGTAGATGCAGCAGAACTTGAAGCATTACAGTGTGGGGCCATTGCCGGCCCAAGGGCAGCTCCGGCTCCATGGCAAAAATAAGATTGTAAAGCACAAATACCAAACAAAAACCAAACTGTTGTGGTGTCCCAGAAAGCAGGGCACCCTAAGTAAGCACTGCAGAATCTCTGCTGTCCCAGCTGCAGCAGCAGAGGAACTGCTGTCCAGGGGGGTCCCTTTAATCACGCATCTCTGCAAAGAGCATGCTGCAGGACCCAGAAGTAACGGCTGGCCCATGCGCTGGCAGAAGTGGTTCCGGGTACCCTTTTTTCAACAGTGTGTCTAGGCAGTCTGAATGCTCTTTTTTGAAAAAGCAGATTGCTTTTTCAATCCGCTTAGTGCAATCTAGACGCTCTTTTTCAAAAAAGGTGTGTAGTCTTAGACGTAGCCTTAGAAAAGATGTACAAGGACAATTAATCCTCACTTATCGTCACCCTCATAAACCAAGATTACTGCCTGCATGCATTGTTTGCCATGTAAATGCTGGCTGCATCCGTTAACATTGGCTGGGGAAGCTATAACAAGCACAGTTAATTTTTCAGAAGGGTTCTAAGTTCTAAATTCATGAATCATCATTCTTTGTTCGAACACAGGATTCCCTCTTCTTTTCCCCTCCCCTCTTTGGCAGGTGCAAGATTACCCATAATCCTGTGCATACCAGGTGAATGTTCCTTTGTGCAGAGATTAATTTGTTTTGGAAAATACTATTTCCATGTAAATTACCTGAGTTAATCAGATTGTGCTGTGCATGAAATACACTGGGTATAAGCTATTTTCAAAAAGGGCTTGAAGTCATTTAATTAAAGCTTACATTGTATGGTGTGAAAAGCCTTTCTGAAATTTAATTTTTAAACAGATGTTAAAATTGTTTAATCAACTGGAGAAAATGAAATATTCTGAGAAAGGGAGTAAAGATATCTAGCACAATGTATTGCTTGTGATACAAGAAATTCACTTACAAGAGCAACTGTTAGGGAAAGAGATTTACTCTCAAAACCCCTCACTTGATTTTTGTTTAGTTTATATACATATATTGCCATCTTGATAAATCAAAGCAGATTAAATTGGCACTTTAGGGAGTAAATTCTCAGCCACCTGTCGGGTATAATTTTGCACAAGGAAATACATGCAGTGTATTTGAGTCTATCTGCAATTTTGGGTGTGAAAAAGTCAAAGCCAGGTAGAAGTCTAGCTGCAAATTTGCTTCCAAAAAGGAGAAAGCCTTAAATCTCTCCTTGAGGGAGAGTATGTATGTTTCAAATGATTGCTAAGCCAGACTGGTATTCTTGGAACACTAAGCCCTCAAACTCTCAATAGGCCTGGTCTGTTGAGAAATTTGATTTCTCAACAGACTTTAAATTTGAAATTAAATCTACATATTAAAAAGGTATAAATCCACACTCATTGCTGATGTAAATACCTTAGGTGTCAATTGGATTGCATTGATTGTATGTCTGTAATTGGCCAACATTGAAGAAAAAGCATCCATACTTTTTGTTGTTTTATAAACCAGGAGAAATTTAGGGTTGGAATTTTATTCATTGATCTCCATTTTTGTTGACAAACAATTGCAGGTCCACTTTTGTGCCTTCAAGAAGAGGTGCTGCAATTTAGGGTTTTTTTGAATTGCAGATGCAATCAAGTTAGATTCACAAAGGGACTTAGGCACCAGCCACGTCACTTAAATCCAGATTCACGCCCCCTGTGTCTTCACAAAACAACCAAACACTGTGGGCATCTAAACATATGCAGCACCTACATTGTTGTCTCTAAGCATATGCCTACTGCCTCACTTTAGGCATCTGGCCACCTAACCCCCAATTTATACACTTCATTGCATTTTATATGCAATTTATGAACTAGGGCAAGACAGGCGCTTCTCCCTGTAACATGCATGCAAGGCTTCACTGTGTATGAGTTCTCAGAGCATGGGTAAGATGTGACAAAGTAGGGATTCTATTTGCTCTGTTCACTTGTTATATTACATATCATTTCTACTGTCTTGTACTGTTCTGTAGTAACTCTGCGTGAGTGCCTCGGTTTCCCTGGGCACTCCATCGGTGCCCGGATGGGGATGGGAATTTTGGATGTGACTCTCACTGAGGAAGGTGGCCCCAGCTCAGCACATACACTGAACATGAGCCTGGGAGAAGGGTGCAACCAGGTGACACTTTTTGCCCTGAAAGCTGGACAAAGGCAGGAGGCAGGGCTGGCTGCAGAGGGAGACAGACTGCTGGGTGTGGGAGTTAGTCTCAGCTGGCTTAGAATACAGGGAGGAGGCCCTGGCTCTGGCCCCCTCTCCCCAAGATGGATAGTACTGACTGCTTCTGATTCCTGTGCTAACAAGTCTGTTCTATGCTGTATCCCTGTGAACTAGTCTCAGGCTATGTCTAGAAAAACATTTCAAAACATTTTTGATAAAGAGGACGTGCTCTTTCACCATCCCTGTAAACCTCATTCTATGACGTATAAGAGATGTGTTGAAAGAGCAGGTTTTTCCGAAATTTGGCGCCGTGAAGGCATACTAAATTTCGGAAAAGCCTCTTTTGAAAGAAAATCAAAAAAAGATACACAATTTGCGTACTGCAAACTGTGTATCTTTTTCTGATTTAACTCTTCAGTCTAGACATAAACTCAGAGGGGTAGCCGAGTTAGTCTATAACTTAAAAAACCCTTAAAAACAAGTGGCCCTGTAGCACCTTAGTCCTGGTCTACACTAGGGAGTTATTTTTAGGGAGTTATTTTGAAATAACTCCCCTTATTTCAAAATAACAAGCAGAGTGTCCACACTACTAAGCCTGTTATTTTGAAATAAGAGACTGGTTATTTTGAAATAACAACTTTTGCTTTCCTTGGGCAATAAGCTTATTTTGAAATACTTATTTTGAGAGTTATTATTTTGAAATAATTTATTTTGAAACAACTTCTGAGTGTAGTCATGCCCTTAGAGACTAACAAATAATATATAGTATCATCAGCTTTCATGGGGATAACCCACTTCTTCAGATGACAAATATGAGTCAAATGTATTTGATCCTCTCTCTGTCTCTTGTTCCATATTTGTCATCTGAAGAAGTGAGTTGACTTTAACAGGGTTCAAAAAAGAAGTAGATAAATTCATGGAGGTTAGGTCCATCAATGGCTATTAGCCCGGGTGGGTAAGAATGGTGTCCCTTGCTGATGTGAGAGGCTGGATATGGATGGCAGGAGAGGGATCATTTGAGGGTTACCTTTTCTGTTCACTCCTCCTCTGGGGTATCTGGCATTGGTCACTGTCGAGAGACTGAGGGAGCCCCACAGTGAAGTATCCTATAGTGTAGTGGTTAGGACACACATGTTAGAGGTGGCTGGTCCCAGCTAAGCCCGTCTCCTCATCAGCTTGGGGGAACAGGGATTTGAAGCTGCAGTCTTCCACACCCCAGGTGAGTACTTTAAAGATTGGGCCAAAAGCGAGGATGGAGGTAGTCCTCCTTGCCCCAACCGTGTTGTGTGGAGTTGTGTCACTGAAGGTGTGGGGAGTCACCAGGCCCTGCAGCCAGATGTGACTCTCAACCATCAAGTAAAACAGAAGGTTTATTAGTTCAGAAAGTTTTTTTAAAAAAGTAAAAAACAAGTGGCCCTGTAACACCTGAGAGAGTAACAACAAATATAGATAGTATCAGCTTTCATGGGTACAGCTCATAAAGAACGGCATCCTGGATCAGACCAAAGGAAGTAGGAAAAAGAATTCTATTTCCATTTTTAAGGAGGAGGAAAGTCCATTTATTTTGCTGAAATGTTCTAAAGAGTAATTTAAAGCGGAAAATACAGAAGAGGGTTTTTTTTTTAAAGATTGGCAGGATATTATTTCAAAGGACTTTTCACTTTGTTCACAGTACTAAAGCATCTGAAAGAAATATCAGATTCCTTGTTTTTAATAATTTTTTTAAAGAAAGAATATATATTCATCTTCTCATGCCAAGTAACTGCTCTTAGATTTGAACTTTTAGTGCAGACACAACTAGAAACTTCAGTTTGTAAATAGCAGCACATGACAGCATTAACAGAAAATGGCTGCCCTCTAGATTCCAGTATCAGATGCTATTGTTCAAATAACACACTATGATTTGAATACAAATAATTTATTGCTATAGATTCTAGCCTTAGTCTCTAAAGAAATCTACGTGTAAATGTGTTCTTTCCATGATCCAAGCTCACAACCCATTTGTACTACATAAGCCACAGAGGACTATGTGCATTCTGAGAAATAAACTTCCCTGTCTGAGTGTGCTGTGAAGGATGTAGATGATGGCATCTATAACCAATCAGCCTCTTACTGTGAATATCATTTATAGTATCACTGTGAAGCTATGCATAGACATATAGATGGGTGAAAATTCTACATGTACATCCATTATCCACACAATTCAAAGGTTTTCCAGTTCCATATTCAAGTCAAAAGGACTTGATTATGATTCCTTTAATGCCATTTTTACGTGCATGTAATTGTACTGACTTGGGTGGTATTTTACTCCTGCTTGTACTTGGCGTAAATGAGATCAGAATCAGTCCCCAATACTGCACACAGGATTTCTCATTTGAAGCAGTCAGTAATGTAATTTTGTCCTTGCTAATTGTTGACGACTTGTCCTCATCCTGTTTTAACCTATAACCATCAGCTCCTTTAATGAAAGTGTCTATAAGGATCTTCCCTAACACACACTTTTCCAGCACACTTAATGTCTTTTAATGTCTTTCCAATTAAAGCCAGATGTGAAAAGCTTAAGGAACAGTTCTCAGGACTGAAAAAGATGACATAAATCTTGCAGCTGACAGAGATCCCACTGAGCTCAGTTGGAGAAACTCACAGAGGACTTGTTGTGGGCCAGAAAAACTGCTGGGTATAAAGACAGATGTGTACACTCCTATTTTAAAAAAATGAAATAAAGCAATGCTTCCTACAGTCCAGTTCCTATGAGTACTACCAGAGATATTAACAGCTCAATCCTGCAATGGGCTGAGCACATCCTGTAATGTGCTGAACATCTCAAAGGGAAGACCCCTTTTGCCCTTCCAGGACTTGATCCTTCAAGATAATGGCCTTCCTTGTCCCACCACTTATATCAATGGGAGATGGAGGCACTCCGCAAAGCCAGGCTCAGGCTCTCTCCCTCTGCATAAATTGGGGTAGCAGGGTGAACTGGTTTTGTTACAAAGGACACAAACGATGTGCTATTGTAATTACAAATTCCCACTAATGTGAGGAGGAGCTGGGCACTCCTCATCACTGACTACTGCTGCTGGGCGAGTGCTGTTTGTGCAGCTGGCAACTTCTGCTTTTATTATGTTTTCATTATTATGCCCATATGCTTTTTAAAAAGTTCATTTTTTATGGTGGTACAGTGTCTTTTGTGCTCATCCCCAGATGCCAGGAAGTGCAAGTTCAGCCCAAGCCAGGTCTATTACAAAGGAACAGAAAAAACCAGTGTGGTTTAAAGAAAATTGCTGAAAGTCAGCCCAACTACTAACGGCTTTAATTCTTTCTGGCCCTCTCTTTTTTTCCTCTAAACTGGTAAAATATCCACCAAACTCATGGCTTCCAAAAAGATGCATATCCATGACAGAGCAGGGAGAAAATAGAGGTTTTTCAAGGGACGAGAGACATTGACTGTCAGATCATAGTGGCAGACAAGTACAGTAACTTCTGAAGCAATTTCAAACTCCAAATTTGTTTTATTTTTCTAATGTTGATGGCATATTCTTAGCACAGTAGATACTATGAATAAGCCTAAAGAAACACACAGAGGACTGGTTTTCATAACAAGCTTAAGTATCCACAATATATGGTCATTCTATATGCTGAAATGTCACTACAAATATTGTATGTAATGTTGTAGCCCAGGATATTAGAGCGACAAGGTGGATAACGTAATATCTTTTATTGGATCAGCTTCAGCTGATGAAAGAGACATTCTTTCAAGTTACACAGAGCCCTTCCTCAGATCATATGGGATTTGGACAAGCTATTTTAACAGCCCACATTCCCAATAGGAGGCTCACAATAAACACACATAGAGGTATTTTGGAGTTGGAAATCTTCTAGATCCCACCCTCTGCTTTACTTTTCTCTTAATGCCACCACTGTTAAAGACATTCTCTTGGGTTGATGACTTTATAAGCGTCACTCAGAAGACACGGAGTGCTCTCCTTGGAATGAGCATGCTTCCAGCCCTAGCCAGCTCAGGGACCTTGGTAATGAATTCAAATCTGCTGCATGTTGGCTCATATATTTTCTTTACCAATCGGTGATACATGAACACTCATTGATTACAGCATTGTGTGGCTACCTGCCTTCCCTTGGATATGAAAATCAAACCAGGAAACAAATACTTAGTTCCTTTTTACCACCATCTGAGAGCTCCATATGAAAACCACTTTCTATATATTTGATATTTTTAATCTTTTTCACACTTTTAAATTGTTCCCTTTTGGGGATACATTTTATTTCTTCCCCTCAGTAGGTGTGCATCATTCTTCCGAGTGAATACCAGATATTTTGGAAACCACTTTAATAGTTAACTGTTAAGCCATTTTCAAGCGTTTTAAAAAAGAAAACCTCTGTTCTATGCTAATTTATAGTGCTGTGTATGTCATTTTTAAAGGGACTGTGAGTCAGAAGAAACACTCTGGTTAGAGTTTTTCATCAAATGAAAAGCTTTAAATCCAATACAGTCTATCCAGGATTTCAGCTGGGAAAATGAAATAAAAAGCACATTTGTTCCTGATCACTAAATGTTTAACCTGGGTCCGTTGCTCCTGCTGTTAAGCTCTAATACGTTCTCTACTACAGGGATCTCCAATCTTTTGAACCATACGATCACTTTTTCAATTTAAGTGCAATGGAAGAGCTGCCTCAAACGCAAATACCGTTTTCCTGCTTCCTTACCCCATCTTCTTCGAGGCCTCACCCTGCTCACTCCATCCCCCTTTTCCCATCCTCACTCACTTTCACCAGGCTGAGGTAGAGGGTTGGGGTGCAGGCTCTGGTCTTGGGCCAAGGGGTTTGGAGTGTTGGAGGGGCTCTGGGCTTAACTCAGGGTGGCAAACTGGAGTCCAGGAGGGGTTTCCGGATGCAAGCTCTGGGAAGGAGTTTGGGTACAGGGGGACTCACATCTGGAGCAGGAGATTGGGTGTAGGAGGAGGTTCAGGACTGAGACAGGGGTTCAGGATGCAGGTTCTGGGTGGGCACCATTGACTGAGATAGCTTCCAGGTGCTGGAGCAGTGGGGTTAAGGCAGGTTTACAGCCTGTCTCCAACTTACGAACCAGTTACGGACCAAGCAATTGGTCGTAACTCGGTTTGTTCGTAAGTCGGACCCCATTGAGTTACACGCGACCGCGCTGTTCGTAAGCGTGGATCGCGTTTGTAACTCGGGGTCTGCCATTTACGACAGTTTTGGTAGTAACTGCGAACAGTCGTACGTCGACCGTTCGCAACTCGGGGACCGGCTGTACTCTTGCCCTGGCTCTGCATCACTCCAGAAAGCAGCTGGCATGTACAGCAATGGCTCCATGGCACTATGTGCTGCCCCTCATCTACAAGCACTGAGCCCACAGCTTCTACTGGCCACAGTTCCCCATTACTGATCAATGGGAGCTGCAGGAGTGGTGCCTGCAGGCAAGGACAGCCTGTGGAGATGCTCTGCTCTGCCTTTCTTAAGGGCTGCAGAGACATGCCAGTCACTTTTAGGAGCAGCAGTTGCCACAGGGATAATTACTCCAGCCACGACAGGTTAGGCAGTTTAGAATTCACTCTTCAAAGAATAAAATGTAACCATAAGAGAGAAATAAAAATGATGAAATGCACAGACCAGTCAAAATCCCAAAGTAACACACTTTGCAAACAGTAAAAGAAGTAACAACCCCCCCCCCCCACGTATGTGTTAGGTCAGGAAATGAGAGTGAAGGGCAGTGTGTGTTTGTGAGAATGACAGACACACACAGTGTGTAAGAGTGTTAGAGATTTGCATTGCCAAGCTCCCTTCATCCCCTTCTCTCTGTGTGGAGATGGGGTACAGGAGTGGAGTCAGGGAGGACACCTTGACATCAGCCCCCCCTCTTCTCCCTCCCACACCCTGCACAGCAAGCAGGAGGCTCCCAGGGGGGCAGCTCTAAGGCAGAGGGAAGGAGCAGCCTGACAGTGGATGGAGGGGCAACTGAAGTGCCAGTGCTTGATAGCTTCCTGGCCAAACCTGTCAGGATCACCTGTCAGAGGCTCCGTGCCAGTAGTGCCCAGTAATGTAGTGCCCAGTAATCCCAGCTCTCAGTGTTTGGGAGTGAGAGAGGTGAATTGCAAAATGACACATTTTTGTTTTGTTACTGTCCTTTACTACTTCATAGCAATGTAAAAAGACAGCTGCAAAGTCTGTTATTTTAAAAGTGGAATTTCCCCGTTTTTAACATTATTAGATACATCAAGTCCTAGCCACTTTCCTTCTTCTAGGAGCACTCTGGCAGGCAACACAAATCTGGAGGTTGAAACCTGAGATGCAGTTCTCTTAGAACCCATGGAGTGGAGAGGAGATGTCGAGCCCGAGGTTGGGAGAAGAGTAGCACAGGTTTCAAACTCCAGAACGATGACACATTCTAGATCCTCCAAAGAGAGCCCATGCTCTTCAAGAAAAGTTAAGTCAAGAATTGATTCTTCCTATGTCAATAGAAAGCTCCAGTTTCCCCCGGCTTCTTTTTGAAGACTGGATTCATTTTGATTAACTGAAATTGACTGAAAATGATCAAATACAATTAAAAACATAGCCTGACTTTATTCACCCTAAAGGAGCAGTAAAAAGACAAGCCCATAGGGTTTTCCCTTGGTTTAAAAACATACATAAGAACATAAGAACGGCTATACTGGGTCAGACTAAAAGTCCACTTAGACCAGTATCCTGCCTTCTGACAGTGGCCAATGCCAGATGCCCCAGAGGGAGTGAACAGAAACAGGTAATCATCAAGTGATCCCTCCCATCACCCAATTCCAGCTCCTGACAAACAGAGGGTAGGGACACCATTCCTACCCATTCTGGCTAAATTTGCAGTTCACCTTTAAGGGATGTTGAAATACCCTGCAAAGGCAGGATTAAAAAAAATTAAATAGCAAGCTGCCCGTTTCTCACTTAAATAACTAAACTGTACTATTACAATTTCATATTTTAATGATGAAATTTGCAGGAAACCTTTAAAAACATGTATGTGTTTTAGCCTATTCCAACATTGTTATTTTGTATTTTCTGAAATATCTCAGAAAATAAGCTACATTTCAGGGAAAGTGACACCAACTCTTTCATTATTCATTTAGTAAGGGAGAAAACAGATTTCTTCATCTGTACTTTTTATCTGTTAAAATGTCAGTTTTCTGGTGGAACACTATCATCTAAAGTCCAACTGCACCCTTAGATACAACTCTTATTTACTTCAATATGTTGATTTCAATGGGAACTGACTGCATGCACCTGAATTTGTTCTGCAAACATTAATTTCTATTTCTGGCTAACAGTAATAATAATGAGGATGGGATCATGCACTCTAGGGTTGCCAGGTGTCTGGTATTGACCCGGACAGTCCGGTATTTTCGCCTCCTGTCTGATAAAAAAATTCAGAAAATACCGGACAGCTAAAATGTCCGGTATTTTCTGATTTTTTTTCCCAGCCAGGAGGCAAAAATACCGGACACCTGGCAACCCTACTGCCTGGGCCCAGCCCCCGGCCTTCCCCCCCCACCCCCGCCAGGCCCTGACACCCCTAGCCCTCCACCCCTGGACCGCATTCTTACCCGGTTCCAAAGGGAAGCTAAGTTCTGGCTTGAACAAGAACACAAAATGGCCACCGGCAAAAAGCCTAAAGACCAAGAGGAAGCAATGCCTTCCCTGGGTCTTAGTGCTCAACCACTCCCCTGTTCTAACTCTGCACTCACTCTGAAAAGAGCCATGCTGTTTTATTATTTAATTTTTTTTTTCTTAATAAGTCTCGGAGTCTTTTTTTTTTTTTTGCTCACCAACTTTGGTCTCCCCCCGCTTTTCTTTTTCCTCAACAGAATTTTTTCCCCAGCGTTATTTTTGGGTGGGGGAGGGTTCGGTATTTTTGGTTCAACCATCTGGCAACTCTAGCACTTACATTAGTTTCAGTAGAGGCTCTCCCATCCCAATTTCCAAACAGGAAAAAGAGTTCTGTATACACTTTTGAAGTTGAATGCTCATACTGTGCTATATGGTTTGTAAGGTGCTTATCCAGACACATCAACTAGCAGGTACCAGTTTGCCTTGGAAATGTTGATCCCTTAAATGCAGGAACCTCTTCAACTGGCAGCTTAGTAATACAGAGTAGAACACTGCTCGACTCTGATTATCTGAACTCGACAACTGTGGACCTGCTTTTCTTCCATTTACAGTTACATTAAAAAATGTAGATGTCCAACTATCCTGAACAGCTGCCATTCAGGCTGCAAGATCTGTTAACTGCTATTTTATCAGTCCTACTTTACACCTATTATTAAAACTCATTAATTATAGTTGTCAAAAGAAGCTTATTTCAAAATGTTTCTAGTTACAGAACAGTCTTTAGGTCATTTATGTGGTACTCAGGATATCTACTGGTTGTTTGATCACAAGTATTGCACATGGCAAAAATTCTTACTTTAAAAAGACTCTTTAAAATAACAGCTGGACTGAAAAATTTATAGCAAATACAGGGGCCAAACCTTTAATCATGCAGGCAGTCCTCACACACATGATTCCAATGGGACTACTCGTGTGTAAGGATATGAGAAAGGGTTTTCAGGATTTGGCTGCAAATGTTTTTATCCAGCCATACTAAGGTAAAATTACTCAGAACTTATATATATATATTGCTAAGAGTTACATGGCAGAAGAGGGTAAAGGATCATGCCCACTCTGATTGAGCTCTAAGAATCTAACTTATAGGCTATATGTCATGTCAACCACATACTCAAGTAACCACTAACTTTGTAAACACTCCCTGTTTTGCCGAAAGGGGCAAGAAAAGTAAATACTTTTATAATCAAACATATTTTAAAGTAAAACAGTATTCATGTTTTTCAGGCATAAATAAAATCTAATATCAAGCCATACTTAGGAAAAATGTCAATGTGGATAAGAGAGGCCCTATTTCATGGAGCACAAGGGAACTGATAACTCAAGCTATTTTATATCAATTATTTTATTGAAATAAAAAATCCTTGAAAATTTGTTAATTTTTGAAATATTTCCTTAATATTAACTCCATTCCTATCTTTCAGTTGCAACAGAAAGGATTCTGATTGGGTATCAGCAATAGCTATTCATCACAAAAAAAAGGAAACAAAAGAAGTAGTAATGAACTGACAAAGCTTTTGTTAGTCTTCTCCAGTGAAGTTTCACCAATGAGTAAGATAGCAAATGCATATCCATCATTCAAATGCAGTAAGAGATCTATTTTTCAGTAAAAGAAGGAAAGAGCAGTAGCTAATAAAGATTGGGTCATCTTAAGGAAGAAAAATCTAACCATCCACAGACCTTCTCACAACCCATGAATACAAACACATTAAATGATAAGAACCTGCTTTGTTTTTTAATTAGAAAATCATCACCCAAAGGAAAACTTCTCTTTTATACAGAACATTAGTACCAAGGCTGCCTGTCACTCACTCTCACTCCCATGTATGCTGCTGTTACAAACATATACAGGAAGACCTACTCTGTTCTTAACAGTTGATAATGATTTCCAGGTCTCCATTAAAGCAGCACGTCTGGCTATTTGTTGTGAACAGAAATTGTGTCTCGTTCACTAAGTGCATTTCTCTGAAGATTGAAGTTTCAGCAAATAAAAGGGTTAGAAAATGGAAGAAAAAGATGCCTTTGCTGCTGCTTGCAGTTAGGAGCTCCCTTATGTGTTTTATTTGTGGTCATCAATTTATTAAAGATCATATATATGGATTTAACATTATCTTATTTCCCAAACATTTGGATACGTTTTTTGAACTAAAAACAAAACCAAGAATACTGATGAAAAAATCTTTTAATTGCAATTCAAATCATGTATGTTCCCACTGCTTAATGAAAAGAAACAATGTTACACAATAATTTTGCATGTGTGGTTAATTATATTGATATTTGGTACAAATATTTTGTGTACACGATTGCGCTACTGAATGGCATTGAGAATTTATTTTAATATTTGTGAGTTACTGAACATTATGTGCTTTAGTAAAAATAATTAGCAAAACACACATGAATCTTAAAAGAGCAATCTCTACCCCCAGCAGCTGCAGAACAACCGAGGTGCAACAGAAGCAGTAAATTTCTGCTACGTGGGGGGAGGGGCAGGCCTCCAGTTTGTGCAGAGAATTGGTGAGTCTGCAGATGCTATCTCTGCGTGATTAGCACCTTGTGCAACACTGTGAATGGGGGCTTAGGCGGTGGATGACCGCAGGAATATGTGTGTGGGGGAGCTAGTGAATATAATCTAAGAAGATTTATTAGCCAGTATATATTGGGGAGTAGGAATGGCAGGAGTTTTGGGTGTAAAGACTGCACAGTAGCTTCAGTCCCACTTCTTAGCTTCACTGTGCATCCCTGCGGCACAATGCTGCTGCACCCAACTATTCAGGTTTGGCACTGAGATCAGCATGGAGCACAAAGGAAGATTAACACCAGATAGAAATAATATGTATATGTACAAAGAAATAGGCTATCAAACCAGTACAAAGTTGATGGTTTTTTGAAGCACAGCAAAGTTTGGGTGTAAGAAAGTCACAAAATGCTATTGAATTTGTGGGAAGCAATCATGAAAATGCTATTCAACATTTTTTTTTAATCTTTACAAAAATATTTTGTAAAGATTGTAAATAAAAAACAGGCTTTCCTGTGCTTTCTTAACAAGAAAAAGCAGCAAAAATCAATGATTTCTCATAGATATAAAGGACATTTTTCTTACAAAGCTTGAGAACATATGAAAGGTCCTGGATGGCAACTTTAGAAACCAAAATGCTCAATTTACTTACAAAAAGGGCATGGGATAGCTTCCCCCCAACTCTGCTATGCCTCATTCTTCCTTTGGAGTGGCTATCGCTAGCAGTGTGAAGACTGTTCTGTCTCCATACCCATTTCACTGTTGGGCTTTCAGCTTACAAATCTTTCTTGACTACTGCATACACATGCACAAATACGGTTTCCACTTCTGAGATACAAAAAGCCTGGACAACTGGGATGATCCTGAGCCCATAAAACTCAACAGCTGGCACTTACGGATTTCCCAGGACTCTTGTGAGCCTGGAAAACTCAACAATAGGGTTGCCAACCCTCCAGAACTGGCCTGGCACCTCCAAAAATCAGCATCAATTTTCAAGTGACTATTGAAAGTAATCCTGAAGATATTAATAGGATATTTTGCATTTTTTTTCAGAATAGCTTCAGTCAGAGTTGGCAACCCTACTCAACAGGCACAACCTTAATCAGTAAGGTTAAGCACTACGTCTGCTCCTTTATACTGAGTAGAAATAAGTTTGTGTGTCTACTGGAAGCTGTCAAGCAAAAAGTTAGTGGAGGGTAGAGAGTAAACCTGCCTGTGGAGACAGACTAATCTGTGATCCTTGTTATGCAAATCAGGAGTTTAGCCTTATTGCTGCTAATGAGCAAGAGTAGCTTGGCAGCTGCACTCTCGTGAAAATGAGAGTCCCATACATTTCCTATTCCCGTCATAATTTTTTACCTTGCGCATGAGTGTTTTAAAACACCCAGCACCAAAGCCAATGTGAGGCATGTGCAGTCAATCCCCCGCACATGGCCCCGTGCTTTATTATTGGCCCTTCTTCCAGCTCTATTCTCATGTACTGGAGATTTAGATGTTTTATTATGTAATAAAATAAATTAATAATGATAAAAAGTTCAAATTATATTAACATACCTTTGTACATACATTTGTTTTGTAGAAGTGAAATGTTCCTTATGACGTATATAAATACGGTCAAAATACGTTTTGACAATTTTGAGTATGTTAATTACGTTCATGTGGTGGAATGTGGTTTTAGTTAAAGTTTTATAGTGAATTTAGATTTGTTTTCGTCTTTTTTGTGCCACCCAGTGTGTGTGTGCGCACCCACCCACACAAATAATCCCTGCTCCCACTCCCTATATTTGAACCAGACCCCACAAATAATCACACCAGCCCTGCCAGCACTTGCATTTCATAGGAGGAGACCCTGGTAAGTCTGCCAACAAAGGAGCCAATTCAGTTGGCAATTTATTTGATATGGAATTGGACTGAAACTGTAAACTCTTTTCAGGCTTGCCACTGTTCATCACACGGGAACAACTGAAGGCTTTTTATCATCCTGGCAGGATACAAAATAATGATACTGAGTAAGGCCAATTTGCTGAATACTCTTAGTTTTAAAAAATAAAATATTATGAAACCAAGAAGCAGAGTTTCTCTGTCATATTTTAATATATTTACTGCTTTCATTCCCAAGACAGATTAAGTCACTTAGGGTGGGTCAATCAGGAGTGGACACAGGTGCAATATTTCCTATTGGGCACGCTGAATAAGAAGTAGCCTCACTTGCAGAAATTTTGGAAAAGAAATGGTGCTTTTTTTAAAGTAAACTTTGCAGAGATCTGCAGAACTGCAAGAGGTGGGTACACGGCACAGCAGAAAGACAACACCACCTGTCATTAGTTATATCTGTTGGAATGCTGTGCATTCCTAACTCCCTCCCCCAAGCTAGCATTCTCACCATCCAAGCACAAGCTCTCCCATGTCCTGCTCAATCCCAGTGAAGGCATGTGCCAAAAAGCTCTTTTTTGAAGCCAAGAATCAGCCAATCCATATGGAGGTTAAGGAATTTAAACTTCTCCCTTCAGTTTGGGACAAATTTGTCCATTTTAGCCACACCCTCAGATCTGTATAAGCTGTCACGTAATCTGTAAAATATCTACATAATGGCTCAAAAGGGTACAGCATGCCTGGATATCAGCTACATGACTAAGAAAAAACAGCTGCTACTATTTCATAATGGAATTCTTCTATATGTGTTGCTCATGTCCATTCCATGTTAGGTGTATGCACAATGCATGAATTGTTGCTGGAGACTTGAAAGTATCTATTGAACTGGCTCAAGCATCTTCTGGAGCAGCACACATGACCTGGCCCCACACTCTCAGTTCCTTCTTGCTGGTAATGCCAAATGAGGCGTAGGAAGGTGGGTGATAGAATAAACATGAGCAACACATCTTGAAGAACAGCAGTTATGAGTTATCTGTTTTCTCTTCTTTAAATACTTACTCATGTTCATTCCATGTTAGGAGACTCACAAGCAGGACCCCAGAAGGTGGGCTTGAAGACATGGCACTATATTGTCTGTTAGGACTTGAATCACCTTGTCTGAGACTGCAGGAGGGAACATTTGGCAAGCCAAGCACACAACCCTAAGCTCCCTGACATCTATGATTAAAGAAAGAGTCTGAAACCAGTGGGAAGAAACCTTACTGGGTCATTCCAGCAACTGCCACAATGGTATAAGAGGGAACTGACACTGTCTGGGGCCCGTGGCATCCCTGATACCGGCACATATGCTTGTGGCTCCAGAGCTGGCTCAATTAATACCACTAAGGGAAAAGTCTCCAACAACAGCGAATGTGACATGCACACAACTAGCATGGAATGGACATGAGTAAGCACTCAGAGAAGAACTAAATCTCTTGAGATCGCAAAGCTGCTTAGAACCAGGCACCAAGAACAATTACATCACCTTCACTTCTCAGCTCCTATACAGAACCTGTGCAAAACTCTGAAATATTTACTTTTAGATGAAGTAGCATCTTTTATGTTACAAGACATTCCAAAGCACTTTCCAAGGATGAAGAAATTACACATCAGTAGCTTAGCTGCTATGTAAAGAAATATTCCTGTAATAGCTTATGTACAGTTTTGGAGAGTAGAACCATTTATTTTATTAAATCCCAGGATTTTATCTCTTAATCTTTCTGTGACAAACTCTGTCCCATCTTCTGCAGCTACCTAAAGCGCCCGTTGTAGCAGAACAAGTGTGGGTTTTCTGTGCAAACAGAAGAAGAGACCAGGATTTGAGGAGACCATATCAGAAGGGAAGGAAGCATGTGTGTTATGGAACCTAATTTTGCAAGATGCTTCTGTCTCTTTCCTGTACAGCTAGGGATAGCAGCCTGGGTGAGGCAGGACTGGATAGGAACAGGGGCAAGACAAGTGAAATTACATACCTGCTGACCATTGAGCCATCTTAGTGGGAGGTGTAGAAATAACAGCTGTTATGCCAGTTGACCTGCATTAGCGGCTACTGGGCAACCCTGCTATGGCTCCAAAGCCTCAGGAGAAAAATCCTTTCTTCCCCAGGCTCCATGCCTGCTTAATCAAACTCAGATATTGGGGCTTGTTGTGAAAAAAAGATTTCTCTCTTTGAAAAGAATTAGGAGATCTTTCACTTGCAACCAAGAACTGCCAAAGCTGGACAGAAGGTAGTTTGATTTAGCATCTCCTGTGGCTGATGGCACATATAACAGTGAAGTAAACTCCTCCACAATAGTGTGGATCTACACCCAAAATTAAGTTCCAAAGGCGGATTTGAACTGACAACTTTATAGCGCTGAAACAAAGTAATCTTATTTATTTCAGTCGGGTTTTTACGTTTCCATTTGGAGTTTCCCAGTGATGAGTCAGCCATAAAACCTGGAAGAAAACATGCTCAATTTTCAAACAGAAAAATATTGCAGAAGGAAGACACAGTGGTAAGACATTACAAAAAAAGCAAAACAAAACAAAAACCCCAAAACGAAACACCAAACCATTCCATGCTGAAATAAGCAGTAACAGAGCCCAAGTAACCTTTTAGAGGGATAAAAAAATGCAAAGTGAATCAAAACACACACCATTCACATGTCAATTTTCCAGTGACAGTTAAATATGAGAATTAACTACAGAAGATACACAGGAAAAACAAAGTGTCTGCAAGAATGAGAGCCAATTGTACAGACTAAAGTCATTTACAGAAAGGCATCCAGACTTGATCTGAAGACATCAAGAGATAAAGCATCCATCACTTCCCTTGATAGGTTGTTAAATTATTCTTGTTAAAAATTGGTGCCTAATTTCTAGCAGCCATTGGTTCTTATTATGCCTTTTTTCTGCTAAATTAAAAATCACTTTAATACCCTGTATTTTCTTCCCATGAAAGTATTTATACACTATAATCAACAACCTCAACCTTCTTTATGGTAAACTAAATAGATCTAGTTCTTTAAGTCTCTCACTGCATGGCATTTTCTCCAGCCTTCAGATAATTATTGTGTATATTTACTGCACCTTCTCTAATTTTTCAACATCTTTTTAAAAATGTGGAAACCAGAACTGCATAATATTCCAGTATCAGGTTCCCCAATATAAAATATGTAGAGGTAAAATCACTCCCTATCCCTACTCATTACTTCCTTGTTTATACAGCAAAGAATCACACTGCCACAGCAAAAGGGAGCTCATGTTGACATGCTTGTTATGGCCGCTAGATCCTTTTCAGAGTTACAGTTTTCCAGGATACAGCCACTATTCTCTAGGTATGGCTATGTTCTGTATCCCTGGATGTATAATTTAGCATTTATCTGTGTTAAATTGCCTTTTCCTTTAACAGGCCCACCTTATCAAGAGATCCAGGTTGCAGTGTGTAGCTGCCCTCTTCCCATCATTATGTACTACTCCAGTAATCCTTGTGTCATCCACATATTAGATCAGCACTCATTTTATACGTGTAGATCACTGGTGAAAGTGGTGAATAGTGTTGAAGACTAAAAATTGAAACTGACTGTTGATGTGCTTGTTCCTCTGTAAATGATGATAAAGAATTGGGGCTCTTTTAGTGCCAAACCATTTGATTTGTGTGCACTAAATGTGTGCATGCCCGTCCTCTTTTGTGGACACAATTTAGCACATATAAGAATCAACCTACAACTGGAGAATAAGGCCTAACATGTTGGATCTTGTTTATATTTTAAGGTCTTCAATGCTTTGTATTTCCTTTCTGCCAGTCTCAGTGACTTTAAAATGAAAAAAATGCTGGATACCCACTCTTAATGCTATTCTAAAGATTGAGTGGTGATGCGGCAATGAAAGATGAAATCATCAGTGATACAAATTAAAGTCACAGGACATTGCAATTCGAATTGTATCAAACTAAAATTTTTCATTAAGTCAAAAAAATCTCATTCTGGTCTGTTGAAGGCTTTTTAATTGTTCAGAGAAATCATAACTAGTGACCTGATTGACAAGAATTCACTGATAATGTAGAAAGCACTCAGGACATTCAAGCAAGCAATCAGATTTATAACAAATCTGTTCTGGCCTTGGTGTATCATTTAGAACTATATATTTTATGGTCCTATGAACAATATGTACACTCTGCATATAAAAGGGCTATGCTATAGATCAGTAGAATTTACACAGCTATGAAATTTCTTCCCTTAAATAATGTTGTATTGTGTTATGAAGTAACATACTTTTGTCTAATACATGAATGGGAACACTTTCCACAGAAGGAAAATAAAGGCTTGATTAAAGCATAAGTTGTGTCTCTTAGGACTTTAATTGCTTTTTAAAAAATAGGTTTACTGTATCAAACATGATTTGTTCATCTGAAGCTTCATGTTTCCATTGCTTCAGTGACTCAAATCAATTTGGGCAAAATATTAACATAATGAAGAGTCACTAACACTATAACAATTGTTCAGGGATTTCAAAATATCTATTACCTATATTTATGATGGCTTCTTTTAGATGTAAATTGAATGACAGTCCTCCTTATCTCTTGCTTCGTATTAGCCTAACAATTCCAATATAAATTGCACCCAGACCTCCAATGGGAAGGGGAGGCAAACAGGCCCGGAACTCCCAGGCGACGTCTACACTACGAGTTTTCTCAGCAAAAAATATGCTAATGAGGGACTCATTTGCATGAGTTGTGATCTCATTTGCATATTTTCTGCCAATCCATTTTTGTGCTGGGGTTTTTGCACAAAAACGGATCGGCAGAAAATATGCAAATGAGATCGTGACTCATGCAAATGAGTCCCTCATTAGCATATTTTTTACCAAGAAAACTCGTAGTGTAGATGTAGCCTCAGTGACTGCAGCAGCAGCTGGAACTCCTTTTAAATAGCTTCAGAGCACCACTCAATGCAGTTCTGAGGGCTGGAAGGGAGGGTGTGCTGCAGGCTGGGCAGAAGTAAGGGCTAACTGCCCTTGGCCATGCCCTTTCCGGGGGCATGGAGCTGGGACCCCCCCACACACCTTGCCCCGTGGCTTGCGGTGGTTGTTGACCCTGCTGATTGCACCTAAATTTCATAATAGCAGTCATAATAGTATAATAGAACAGGATCTAGCCTATTATGTTCAATGTGTGGAATTAAGTTAACAGAGAAAATCAGCTTCGGCATTGAGAAAGTTTAGCTACAAAAGAAAGAAAAATAGAAAGAAAACAGAATTATCATTAATCTTAAATAGAGTATTACAAATGCACTACTAAGTCAGTTCTGAAAATTCAGGTTTCAGCATCATCCTCACTTAGCTACAATGTTATTACTGGCCCAAGCCACATCTTGGTTTTGTTCCCATAGTTTCTCTCAAAGTTTGTTTGTTGACATATGATCCCAGAAAATCATTCTCTGAGTTGGGATAGGAAAACAACTTTAGACATCCGCCCCTTCCTCTGTATAGGTTTTCAAAAGAACCATTGATTTCAGACATTTGTGGCTAGGCTCAAAGTGTGGGCAGAGCAAAACCTTGATTCTTTCAAAATTATTATTTTAAATTAAGGGTTCTGCTCTCTGAAGCTGCAACCCTGACTTGGGAGGCTGGAGAGAGAGATCATGATTATACCTTGCACGACAATAGGATTGTAGGCTCTTCCACTATATTTTTATTGGTTCCTCCACACTGCACTCCCGTAAGTGCATTCACCGCAGATATTTTTTAACATTCAGTAAGAGAACTATGGAGTACAGGAAATCCATGAAATTACTCCATTTGGGGGTTCTGCTGCCAGTAGAAATAGCAGCATCAACATATTTTTGGATTTGCTATGTTTTCCATTTTGTATTCTACTACCTGACTGGTTACTTTGAATTACTTTCCTGTGTAGGTCGTATCGTAAAGTGGTTCTAGAAGTCTATTGCTAAATCCATGGGATTTACCTTGATTATTACCTTTCTCTACATGAAATCACATTGAAATCAGTGGGATTACTTGAAGAGTAAAGATGAAAGTAAAATGGCCAGAATCTGACCCTAGGTGCCTTAAGTGCTCCTTTACTGTAAACTTGCTATGCTCGTTGGTGAGCAGTTACTGACAGTGCTATATGTGATCTGGCCCTTTTCTTGATACATTTTCAGACAAACCTTTGATTTTCAATGCCAGGCATGGAAGAATGTTAGGTGTGTGTCTGATATTGAATTCCAATCTTTCCCAAAGTACATTTGTCCCATTTAGAACTCACAGGTAAGTGTCACAGGAAGGCAAAGACAGAGCAGCTTCTTTGGCAGGGCCACTTAACTTTAAATGCCATTATTTTCACCTGCAAATTAGGCTCTTCTCTAGTCCTTCTAGATATTGATTATTCCCACACGTGAAGGGCTGGCAATGGCTGTGACACGGAGCCAGGAAAAGAAACTTCATTTAATGGCAAGCTCCATCTCTCTATCCTCTTTGTTAACAATAGTATCCATCATAGATTGGTAAGAAGCACCTTATGGGCTGTTACCATTTCTGATAACATTGAACTGGGGTTTTCAAACTTTTTTGAAAAAAGCCCAAGTGCTGCTTCTTCGTTTCCTCTTGAAATCATTTTAAAAACTTCCCATAAAAATAATCATTAGTAGTTCTATTGAAGTGGGAAGTGGAGAGGGCAGCCCTTGGTGCTGATTCATAGGGACTCACCACACATTATAGAAGATGCCACCAAAAAGGGATCAATAAAAGCAGCCAAAACTAAAGCTGAAGAACTGGAAGCAAACTCATGCCAGCTTATGCTGTCTACTGTACAGTTATTTATATAATTAGCCTGCAAACAAGAATCACCAATACCAGAAAAACTAGATGCCATCTATATATCTTATAGTCTCTTATCACTTGAGAATCTCTAACAGTTAATTTGCTTGGGAGAGATTATTTTGTTTAGTACGTAAGAATGAAGAACCAGAAAAAGTAGTTTTTTTCTTCTGTTTACAACTTTCAGAATAATGGTGGCCATTACAAGCTGGTGCAAGCTACAGCAGTTCTGAGGCTGCACTCATGTATGCTGGGGATCAGGGAGCCCACAGGTTTTATACAATTTTCTTTCCCACACCACATATATTTTGGGTTCTGGGCAAATTTCAGCTCAGACAGACCCAGGACCTAGACTAAGCATGAAAACCATCCCACATCAGACAAGGCCATACAAGTTCTTCCACACAAATTAAGCTCTGCTTAAGTCCCTCATGTAGATCCTTTTACTGGGGTAAATTTCATTGTCAGTCTTCAAAAATACATTTCACAATTATAGTTCATAATTTAATGTAATTTAAAGAAAGTGTGAATTACTTATCTATCTCATATTACAAGAGCAGAGGGGAAACAAATTCTTCAGAATAAGTGACTGTAAATGTATATGTTCATGGCATTTAATGGGTTTTTTTAATCAAACACAAAATTCAATGATTAATAAATTGAATGTACCACCACAGGTATTATTTGAACCAAAACATGCTGTGGTACATTGCAGCTTAATTTAAATATAAAATATAACTTTATTGCTTTAAAGCATATTATTTTAAAGCATATAATTTCTGACAACCTAAAGTAAATATTTAATAAACCAAAACACTGGTGGTCAGGCCTTATTCATACATCTGATTTTATTTTTACTAAAAATATGTATCAGTTTCTACACTTGCCCTGGGCTGCCTTGGAAAAAGGAATGCAAACTGACAAAGCTTCTTTATTTCCAATTATTATTCTAATTATTTATCCCACAGTTTGGATCATGATTGCTTCTATTTACACTCGGAGCCTACTACATTGTACTACTTCTGCATGACTGAATGTTAAACAGACACTTCAGACAACCATAAACAGCTCCTTTTCCTAATTAGAAATTCAGAATTTTTTAGTGGAAATAAGAGTAACATCTTTATTGATAAGAAGCACCTTAGCTGGAAAGTGGTGCTGTATGCTCCCATTTACAATAGAAGTGACTGAAAGTCAAGGAAAGCCCTAAAATAAAGACTAGGACCCAAAGATGTGTTAGACAGGCTTTTAGAAAACAGCTTATTTACATATGTGAAATACTCTGATTTTTAACACATTTAAAAGAGTGCAGCTCTCCTTTAGTAGATTACTTCTGAATTTATTTCAAATAGATCCAATTAAAACTATAAAAAGAATGAGCCACTATTACTATAAAATAATGACTGAGAAAAAGCACAGTGAAATACTACATAAATAATGGTGGAAGTTTGTTTTGAAGGTTTGTAGGAAACAGGGTGAAGTACCAGGTTTCATTAATACACAAATCAACATTTTAGATCTTGTTAAAATGCTTTTACACACAGTACACTTAGTGAAACAAAATGTGCACATCATTATATGCTAGGAAATGATGCAATTAAGTAGAAGTGACAGTCAAGTTTCCATCCGAAATTAAGAATGCTTAATGGGGAGCACTGACACAAACTGTTTTTAGTCACAGCATAAGAAACTAACGTGACAGTGACATGCCCTACAGTCCTGATTCACAAACCTTTGAATGACAAATTTGCTTCTTTGTACATTGTAGCGGGAAGTAATAATAATGAATTACTCACAGCAAGTTTGTCTACCCTAATAAATATAGACAAAAAGAAGGGCACAAAGGATTCATAAACAGCAATATTTGATTTCTGTGGAAGCTAACATAATACTGGCTGCTCATTAAGTGAGGTGTTGAGAACCTTCAAACCGAATAGATTTATTTTGGTGCACAGCATCTCACAGGTCCTAAATAGAACGATTGATATGCATATTCAGGACTTCTCCAATTCATCTTGAAGACTGACAAGTAACCCACAGCCACATAAAAGGCAGTAAGGCTGTAGCCTATCAAAAACTGTAATTGCTTCTAAAGAACTTTTAACTGGCTTTGCTTAAATAACTGCACAATACTATACGAGCAACTTCTTCAATACTGTGCATAAAACATAACTAGCACACTTTGGGCTGATCCTGCTGGCCTTCCTTTCGGCTTTAATTAACTCCAACTGATGGTAATAGGATATTTTCTGGAGTAACAACTACAGGATTGAGCCCACAGTTCTTACAAAGATGGCAATTTTTAGAATTATAATTTTATAATACATAATTTTATAATTATAAAATACAAAACAAAATCATAGTTATTGTGTGCTGTAGCGGGTAAAATTTTTTCAGATTCTGACAAATGAAGTAAACTTTGTACATTTCTGTAACTAGCCAGATAGGCCCATATCCACAAAGGGACTTTAGGCATTGCAATACTCAACACTTCAAATCCTAATTTTTAGATGACAGAAAATAACAGGAACAACAATATGATCCACAAAGCTTGAGTTAGGTGCTTAGGCTCCCTATTCAAAGTATGGAGAGAGAGAAAGAAATGTACAAATGTGATCCACAAAGCCAGCATACAAGTGAGAAGCCACCTAAGATAGCCAGCAGGAGATGCTGACAACAGGGTTGTGTTAAGGTCCACCCCCTCTCACAGAGTTTGGTATCTAAGTCTAGGCAGCAAGGAGGCATCACTATTTCTGCTTGTGATTCACAACTAGGAGCCCCGTTCTGAAGACTGGTATCAGGATGAAGTGGCGATGCTGTCATCATTGCCAACTTTAGCCTAGTGGTTGGACTACTCAGCTGGGATGCTGGAGACCTGGGCTTAATTCCTCCCTCTGGCAAAAATAAAAAAAATAAAAATGAAAAGTGGCCTGCCATCTTTAAGGAGATACTCTTACCACTGAGCTAAGGGGTCTTCTGATGTGGGTTTCCCTCAATCTCTTCTACTGACACTATACCACTTTGGATAAACATGTAAAGGGTCACTGGGCCAGAGCAAGAGAATGACTGGGAATTAGGACATTCCCCAGGGGAATGGAAGAGCCAGGGACCACAGTCCCTGCTTTCAAATGATTCTTCAGTTATTTATGCACAGGTGTATGTTCTAACCCCTGGGCTAAAAAATTATAAGGCGGGCAACATCACCACCATCTCTTCTCCTCCTTCTCTATCCAGATTCTGAATGAGACTTGATCTGGTAGGTCCTATGGATGAAATAGGCATTCCTCTGCCTATCTTTGGTTCTGGGATCATGATTAGGTGGGAGATTGACATCTGGAGTGGGGCAATAGTGCACATGACCTGAGGAAGAAATATAGGCACCAGAAAAGAAAAGGTGCTTACAGTGTTAGGTGAAAGCCAAGCAAGAATTTTTTGGCTCATACTGGCACTAAAAATGAGATTTAGGTGTTTAGGTATTTTTGTGGATCCCTCCTCCCCTCTTCCCTCCATGAAAATTCTGCCTAGGAATCAGGAAATGCTTACGATTTTCAACCTGTGGAATTTCCATCATACTGTCCTGTTCAAGGACATGGGATATAAGCATCTGTTCTGAGACGGTACTTCCTCCTAGAACCACTCCATACTAATTTTGGCATCAGGAAGCCACTTTATTTTGAGATGTTCCTACACACATAGTCACAGATTGCACCCAGCTTCATCAGATTGACTCTAGCCAATCCATTCCCTCCTGTCTTTATAAATGTGATCATGATGCATAATGACAGCAGGTTGAGAACCCTGGTTTACTGTATAATGTCTTGATTACAGTAGTCTCTAGAGCCTATTCATGACAGGCCAATGAAATACAAGTTAGAAGTATTTCCTGTCTGAAGATCAATCCCTGTGCAGGTATAAAAGGCAGCAAAGTTCCTCCCGTTAGCCCACCCTGTTGATAAACACTGAAATCCTATAAATGGGTTAATGGATTCCTGCTCAACTTTCAGTGGATGTAACAGTTACAGGTCTGGCTCACTAACTCCACCCTGGATGTAGGGAAGGTGGAAGAGGCTCTTTGGGTGGGTCAGGGACAAAAAGGTTTGTATCGCTTGAGGAGAAAGCTTAGGCTAAAAGTTTATGACTTTATTGTTATTTTAGTTACCAATAAAGGCAAACTCCAGGAAAAGGATACTTTGTGGCCCTGTTCTCCATGAAAAGGTCAGCTGAACTCTGCTAGCCTAGTACCATGTAGCCTTATACCTTGTGCAGTCCATTACATCTGTCCATCTGGCTGAGTAACATTTTACAGCCAGTTTTCACTTGCATTGCGCAAGGGATGTAAGTTATCACACACAAGGTGCAAGCCTGTGGAAAATCAAGCCCCCTGTGTATGGAGACACTGTAGAGGGTGAGATGGGCATTCTATCTGCTACAGTAAGTGCCATAATCTATGTATCAGATCGCAGTCACCATACACACCTGCTTGATGGATACAGTATTGACGAATGTAGTGGGAGATGAAATAGTTCCACAACAAGCTATGCTTTTTTTACCTTGAAGGCCTGTGCCCAGGTGGTTCATTTATCCTGAAAAAGGTCAGCCTTCTGCATAGTCAGTATAGTTGGTCTTGGTTTTTTTTTATCCTGCTTTCATCGGAAAGCTATGAATATTGACCTTTAAACAGAGCTCTCAGTACTGGAAAAGTAATACAATAGAGTCTGCTGCTTTTTCCTTTCTACATTCTTATAGTCAAAGTTGTTAGACCAAATTAAATGTTGGTATAACTCCACTGAAGTATTATACCATGGGTGAATCAGGTCCCTCAGAGTTTAGGTGGTAACTCCAGGTTTATTCTATTATACTGCTTTGCTTATTCACCCATTATCAGCCCACAAAGTTTTCATTCAAAGGAGACATTCTTGCTGGATTCCCACCTTGCAACGATCAGAAATTAAATCGTTTAGCTGCAACCATGCATGAAGTCATTAGAGCCAGCTGCTGTATATCTGCAGCAAGCCTCAGGTTAAGATTAAAGCAGTGTACTGAGCCAAGTAAATTGACCTAACCAGCAGTTTTCTCTGGAAAGAACACTGAATAGGACTGTAATACCTCTCCTAATTTCCATGCGTCAGCACCAAAGATAACATTTGATATTTGCTTCACATAATTTACAAGGAAAAAAATAACATTTCCCATGTGTGTAAGTTATTGTCATGATAAAATAGCAAGAGAAGGGTCTGAGATAGTTGGAAATTTACAAGAAGGAGGAAGGAATAATGAAGGGATTTCATTCCTTTTTTCTACCATTAACTTTCTCTAAAGTTGCATAAAAGAGGAATAGCCAGGATCAGTGAAGTAGCAAGAGGTGCGGAGAGGGGGCCAGTTGCCGCCGGGTGCCACGATAGGGGGGGGGTCACCAATTTAGTCCCCCTATGCTCCCAGTGTCAACCCTCGGGTTGCCTGCTCCTCCTCCACCCTCCACCACCAGCTGGAGCCTCCTCGACGTCTCTCTGCCCCAGCCCAACTCTCCTCCATATCTGCCAGCAGGTTAGTGCATATGAGGGCCTGGCCCCAAACCGGGGGCAGGGGAAGACGCGGTACAAGCTCCTGCCTCTCCTCCCAGGGTCCGGCTCAGCCATGCACCAGGTTTGGGGCCCTGCCATGTGGCGGCGGGCACAAATTTTGCCTTGCCCCTGGGCACATAACACCCTGACTATGCTTCTGGCCAGGATCAAAGATAATACTATGTGAGGTGCAGTGAAGAAGGGCTGCAAAGGGTGTGTTGTGTTTCCAGTTTCCAGCCCCTTTCTTTATATAATTTTTTCCTTTAGTGAATTAATAAAGTGTGATGAATTCACAGTGCTGGAGACAGATGCACACTGGTTTTCACAGAAGTACAGCATAGGCAATGACACTACAAGCTCCTCTCAGTGACGTGTCTCACCCCAGCCTTGCTGTATTCAGTATTGTAGCTATGTCAGTCTCAGGATACGAGAGAGACAAGGTGGGTGTGGTATTATCTTTTACTGGATCAAATTCTGTAGGTGGGAAAGACAAGCTTTTGAGCCACACAGTCTTTGGCTCTGTATGACTCAAAAGCTTATCTCTCTTGCCAACAAAAGTTGGCTCAATAAAAGATAGTATCTTATTCACCTGGTCTCAACCTTGTAACTCAGTTTCCATGAACATTAAATCCAGGACCCTGCTGCCAAAATTTCCAGCAAGGCTTTTGAATTATGATAGCATGTTTTTGTAACGTTGACACCTGTCCACTAGGAGGATGTGTTTAACTCATAGCTTATTTCACAGAGACCTCCTACAGCAATCAAATTTCAACAGCTTTGAATCACTACTGCCGAGCTGGTTAGTAGTTCTGTTATAGTTCTGTCACGCAGGAGTGATAATACTTTCTGGTTTAGAAGTGAAATCAAAATTTTGCCTACTTCTCTGATAATCCATACTGCAGCCATGAGGAAAAAAGTGTGTTTGGACTCCACCATCAAAAGGGAAATGAATATTCCATATTGGTGCTTTCAGTTCTTGCTTTAAGTCATCTGTTCCTTCTGACAATCAGAAACAGACCTATAGGAGCTGAAAGTCCCAGAGCTCTTCAACTCTGTAGCCCCACTTTGTGCCACCGAGTATAATTGTGTGCAAAGAGCAGCAGAGAAGCCAAGACTGAATAGGTATGAACACTAGATACATAGGATGAACTACACTTCGACTTAAGAGGCTGATAACAGGATTGATGGTGGGGCAATCTGTCTGCTAAATTTAAACTCCAGTGTTATCAATCTGGCACTTTTTACCAGCTTTAAAGGAGAAAAACAACGTTTTGGGCTACACAATTGCTCCATCTGGGAATACAATTACAAGACTCTAGACTGTCGGCAGGATATGTAGCAAGGAAGTGTTAATGCATCAAATGATACCTTTAAGTTGATTATATGCTTCTTTGACTTTTCATATAAACTATTAAGGGAATAAAAATTATTGAAGAACATATTCTGGGTGAGTGTAAACAACTGTATAATATAGCTACCCTGAAATATAATATAGTTTACTTTGCAATTTCTAACTATTTTGATTTAAAAGTGAAAGATATATATGTGAATAGAAAAACCTGATTCCAAAAGATTTATGCAAATTAACTTGTCTCCAAATTATTCCTAAAGAGCTCAGAAACACACCATATTGATATTAATCTTCTATTCTAGCCTTGGATTGCTGCTAAACAGAGGAGTCTCATAATGTACCAATTATGATGGACAATTATCTTAGAAACTCAAGGCTCAGTTCTCAGTCTCAGACACTTGAAAATGACTTGATTTTCAGGTTTGTTCAACACATGAAAAATCAGCTCACTTTAAGATATTTCCAGCTGGCTCCCTCAAAACTGAGGCATGAATAATTACTATTCACTTGTGAAAATCTTGGCATAAGAGCTTTCTTTATTGGTCCTATCAGCCTCGGTGAGAACTGTATTCCTAAACTCTGAACTAATGTTGTACATCTTGAAACTCAGTACCTTGCAGAAGTCCCTCAACAATTGATGAGATCAAATTTAAAACTGAAAATCCCGAGCTACTTTTAGTCTGCAATTATTTTTTAAATGTTGACCAATATCTGTAGAGACTGAATGCAGGTTTATTAAATTACCTCTCTTACAAGCACCTACAGAGAAGTCATATTACACATCTTCTAATACAGCACATATTTTATTAAATAAGTATCATAGGACATGTGCAAAGAAAATAAAAAGTACAGGAAACAGGAAAACCTGATTAGAACTGGATACTTTGGAAAGGTGGCCTGTAACAAATCATGCTAGCTCCTACTTCTAATACAACGAAAAGACTTCACGAAATACAAACGAGACATAACTTTGTGCATGCACCATTTTAAAAGAAACAAATCTTTTTAAAAATTGAGGCAAATGTACTACTCAATAACTGAGATGGGAGGGGTGAAGTTACATCTTTTACTAGACCAATTTCTGTTGAGATAGTTTTCAGAGCTCTTTTTCAGCTCTGTAGAAGCTCAAAAGCTTGTATTTCTCACCAACAGAAGTTGATCCAATAAAATATATTACCTCATCCTGCCTTGTCTCTCTAATACCCTAGGACTACCACGGCTAAAATACTGAAAACTAATCAGGAACTGCTCAAACTTCCCAGACAACTACATATTTGAAAAAGAGTCTCTCACAGGTTGGAAAACGAAGACAGCTGCAGTTTAACAAGATCAAATAGTGTTTCCTGAATAAATTCCATTGCTTACAAATTATAAATTACAGTGCTGCTACTTGCAGAGTACAGTAGTACTCAACATGAGTAAAGGTGGCAGAGTACAATTCTAAAAGTTTAAAGCCAAGTTTTTCAAAAATGAGAAGTGATTGTGAGTGTGTCTCAATTTTGGGAGAGGGGCATAGGGAAGGGCCCAACATGAAACACCTGAATATGACTTGATTTTCAGAAAATATCTGATTCAACATTTCTGAACACTAACTTCACTCTAAGGCAGGGGTCTGCAACCTATTGCTCTCAAGCTAAATATGGCTCAGTATGGAACCAAATATGGCTCTTTTGTCATTCCCAAAATAGTTGCAACTTTTTAAATAAAAATGAACAATTCAAAATTTTAAAAAAGCGTAATTACTCATGTAGCTTGAATGTGCGCATGAACCTGAAATTGACCAGATATGATGTAAACTTCAAAGAAATGTGCAAAAAGATGCAGCAGTAAAGGTCTCATTAAATAAAGTTTGAGTACAATGTTTCATTTTTATTTTTATTAATCATCATGTCAATTATCAATAATATTAAGTTGTATATTTTCAGTCATGCAAATGGGCATTCTTATATGGCTCTTTGCTGACCACTTGTTCTGAATTTTGATGTAGTTTGCCTCTCTGGTTTGAAAAGGTTTCTGACTGCTGCTCTAAGGGATCTCAACCTGGACCCCTAAAACTGTGGCACCCACAATCATCCATCCTTTTTTTTAGAATTGTGACCTTAGTCATTCCTATCACACCTTTTCAGAACGTCATTCCTACAGTCTTAATGAATATTAGTGAGACGATCAATGGCCAGTTTCTAAAAACAAATCTTATCACCAAATAGATTCTCTGGTATCTTACTTAAATAACTTCATTCCTAACGTGCCGTCTTCATAGAATCATAGAATACTAGGACTGGAAGGGACCTCGAGAGGTCATCG
>CM057846.1:49131281-49151291 GCA_030068395.1 Apalone spinifera | reverse complement strand
TCTCTGGACCCTCTCTAATTTCTCCACATCTTTCTTGAAATGCGGTGCCCAGAATGGAACACAATACTCCAATTGAGGCCTAACCGGCACAGAGTAGAGCGGAAGAATGACTTCTCGTGTCTTGCTCACAACACACCTGTTAATGCATCCCAGAATCATGTTTGCTTTCTTTGCAACAGCATCACACTGCTGACTCATATTCAACTTGTGGTCCACTATAACCCTTAGATCCCTTTCTGCCATACTCCTTCCCAGACAGTCGCTTCCCATTCTGTATGTATGAAACTGATTGTTCCTTCCTAAGTGGAGCACTTTGCATTTGTCTTTATTAAACTTCATCCTATTTACCTCAGACCATTTCATGATCTGCTAAAGATTTTGGTACAAAACTTTAATTACTTCTTGCTAAAAAAACAACTAGCAATTACATTATAGCAGCTAGAAGACTTACCCAGCACTACCCGGGCCCTTCAGAGCAGGGGTCTGTCGGTGTGGGGGTGCAAGAGTCAGGGCAGAGGCTTGAGGATGTGGAGAGCTCAGGGCAGGAGAACGGGGTGTGGGAGGGTATGAGAGTGAATGTTGGGGGGTGAGGAGGGGCTCAGGGCAGGGGAATGGGGGAGGCTGCTAGTTTCTCCCGGGAGACAGCCCAGGGCAGCGGGGACTGTGCATCCCATCCACTGGCTCATTCTCTTCCCCTGGTCCACCTGGGAAGAGGCTCTCCCTCCCCCCCGACTGCCTCTGTCTCTCCTCCCTGGCCATCACCTTCCAAGGCAGAGGGGCTCCCCTCTCTAACCCCTCCCAGGGCAGGAGGGGGAGCTAGCAGGGGTTGTCTCCCAGGCAGGGAGGCTACAGTTACGTTTTCTGGTTGCAGGCAAGATGGCTGACCCCCAGGACTGCTGGCCACTCCCTTGGCGGTGCAGCTGCCCCCAGTAGACACTGCAAGATAGTTCTAACCTGCAAGCTCACTGTCCCCAGAGGCCACTCTCATACTAAGTCTCTTGGAAATGCAGCCCTCCTTTTGCATGTTATGGAAAACAGTCCTTTTCCTGGAGCTTCCAGTTCTCCTGGCACAACCAAAACCTGACCTTGTGGATGCGCGGGCCATGCCACTTCCTGCAGCTCCTTTGGCTAGGAACAGCGCACTACACCCAATGGGAGCTGAGAGGCTCCGTGGCAACAGACACTTGAATAAACAAAGTGTTGTGGGCCCTCCTGTGGCTTTCTTGGGTGGGCCCATGACCCAAGTTTGAAAATCAGTGCCTGAGGTAGGTGACTTCGTTGGACAATTGATCCGGGATTGGGTTGGCTCTCAAATCTGCCTCTCTGAGGATCCATATTGCAGCTACAAGCTTCATATGTTCGGCTCAGCTCTCACTGTAGACTAAGGATGTTAAGGATTAGTTGACTATCCAAAAAGCAAATGCTTATCAGATAGTCAGTCAACTAGTCCATTTCCTCTCCGCCCTCCCCCACTTGCTGCCTCTGATAGAGGCAGCAAAAGTGAGGGGAAGAAGGGGTACTTCAAAGCAGCAGCGCCACACAGCTGAGCCCAGGAACTCTGAGGCGGGCTTCAAAGGGGCAACCCCGCACAGCTGATCCCTGGCTCAGCTGTGTGGCGCTGCCCCTTTGAAATACCGCCTCAGCATTTCAAAACAGCAGCTGCCATGTGGAGCCCGGGGTCAGCTGGGGACTCCCCAGCTGATCCCGGGCTCCGTGCAACATTTCTGCTGAACCCAAGATCAGGCAGGGAATTCCCAACTGACCCTGGGCTCTGCCTAACATTTCAAATTGGCAACGCAACATGGAGCCCAGGGTCAGCGGAGGATTCTGAGTCCCTCACTGACCCTGGGCTCCACAAAGGCGCTTCTGCTTTGAAGTGCACAAAAGCCCCCGCTGGGGACTCTTGTACATTTCAAAATTGGCATGCCCGCATTCAGCCTGGAATCAGCAGGACTTCCCACTGGCCCCGGAGTGCACGCAGAGTTCTGCATTCTTCCTTTGAAGTGTACAAGAGCCCCTTGAAAGGAGAAATGCAGATGTGCCTATCAACTAGTTGAGCAGTCAGTGGAAATTCCATCGACTACTCGACTAATAAATTAACCAATATTTAACATCCTTACTGTAGACTATGATATTGTCAACATATAATATTACTACATATACACCATGCAGCTGTAACACTCCATATATTACCTGCTGGAACGTGGCAAGAAGTGAGAAGGGCATGGTTTTAAACTGGTATAGCCATCGTGACCTGGCAAGTGCATTTTTTTTTCTTTAGATTCAGATGGTAAGAGGATTTGTTAGTATCTCTTCATGAAGTCAATGGTGGATATACACTGAGGGCACATCTAGACAGCAGCGTTATTCTGGAATGATGGATGTTATTTCAAAATAACTATGCAAGTGTCTAGTCAGCAAGCCCATTATTTCGAAATAATTTCAAAATAATGGGCATCTTATTCTGGAATCTGATGTCCTTAAGAACTTGACCTTCAGTAAGGTGCATAGGTTAAATTTGTCCCTTGGTCTCTCAATATTTTTTAGGGGTCTCTACTGAGGCAAATATTTTTATGAGTTCACTAGCAATAACAGATGTCACTGCTGATTAGATGGGAATGTCTTTCAGATATCTGGTGGTATAGTCCAATATTACCAATATGATTTGTGTCCTGCTGAGGACATCTCTAATGGTCCCATCACATCTACATCTTTTCGCCTGAAGGATATTCCCACAATGGGTTGCGGTACAAAGGGGGATTTCAAGACCTTCATCTGGTCCATAAACTGGCATTCCAGGTATAAAACCAGGTATAGTCTTGTACTGACCTCCAGGTACACATCAGGCCAGTAGAACCTTAGCATCACCCTGTCAAGCATCTTCTCTCTCCCCAAATTGCCCCTACATGTGGATGTATGGACCAACTGTAGTAGCTATCTTCAGAACTTTTTCAGTACTAAGTGTTGCATTCGTATCCCTCCTGTCTAAGGATCCTCCATTGCCATGTATGCCCTCTCCCCTATTAGTTCAAAATGGGTCCATTGTTTCAACTGCTGGAGGTCCAGTACTTTACCATCTGCAGGTGAGCTGCTCAGAAAACTTGTAGATGTTGGGGTCATTTCTTTGTTTTTCCACAACATCCCCTCATTTGAACGCAGGTCTAGGTGATGAGTGGCAGTCTATGCCTCAGCTGGGTATAGGCAGTGAGTTCTTTATCCAGGAGCACACTCCTCCTGTGTCTTGATCTTTCTTTGAGTCCTCTTATTCCCAAGGCTCTCTCTTGGACACTATGGCCATTACCATCTTCCTGGGTCTTCTAGCTCTGATTCTGCTTTCTCATGGAAGGATTCTGTCACCCTTTGATCTCTTCCCCATATACCTTTCATACTTTCAGTCATTCCCAAGTATGACTGCGTAGGCCAGATCTTTTGCAACTCCATGGTCAGTTAATACTTCTCTCATTGGACAGGGTCACATGTCCCGAGGGATACACTGAACGTAGATTATGTCCCTAGCTTTACCTCTGGTCCCCACCAGTTTCTTCTAGTCTAAGTCTGACAATAACAAGTCTATCAGCCCTTGTACAGCTATTTCATCTATTTGTATTGAGGACAACACCTCCCTAAGATCCCTCCTTCAAGCCCTGTTATTGCCTGTCCAGGCCTGACCATAATTACAGCATGAATGGGTAGTCCTTTCTGAAACATCCTTGCTTGCCATATGCAACATAGCTCCTGATGGGAAGAGTAGGTTCTCCTAAGGTAGAGAATCTGTTTGGATAAGATCACTCAGCCAGGCCACATGGACTTTCAGGTTCCTCTCTTTAGCTTTGTTCCCCATCCCATTGACGTTTCCCTCCCCCCCACACACACACACATTCCCCAAGTTACCCTTATTGGTGTTTGAGTATTGGTACTCTATGGGGACTCACAGTGTCCAGGAATGACTTTTGGTGTGTCAGCCTCTAGCCCAAAGAACATCAGGTAGCTTTCTGCCAATGTTCTCTCACCCCCACTGGAAGGATTTGGACTTCTATTATTTTCCTTGCAGATGTAAAATGTCCAGTTACATATACTTTACAGTACAATCATAGATCACAAATCCAACAGCAGTATCAGCTCTTCAACCAGTAAATTCAAACACGTTTCTATCAACTATGCTATAGTTATAAGCCCCAGCTGTACAACAGATATTAAAACTGAAAAAAGTGAATATAAAATCTATATCCAGAGCACCTCATTAATCTTGAAAAGACATTTAGCTAATACAGAATTCAGTATTATCATCTTTGCTGGTTCAGGGAAATAGGGATCTAATAAATTGCTCTAAGGCAAAATTATAATGACTAAATGAGGCTATGCAATTAAGCCATAACTTTTTAAATCACTCTTGAAGTTAAATTTAGAAGAATTATGAGAAAAGGGGCAATTAAATGCCAGACTTTTCAATCTAAGTTCCCCCATCAAAGATTTAGTTACCTAAATTGTTTTTCACTATCTTAGTGGCAAGCTAGGTGCAACAATATTTCATTCCTCAAGAGAGGAAGCAAGGAATGCTCTTTCAAACAAAAGCTTTACCTTGTTATCAAAATCTTTACTAAGAAAAATAAACTAATCAAGATTGAGCTATGAGGCCTCTCTGAAGCTCACAAGTTCCAAATGTTCAAGTAAGTTTTAAAGAGAAAAGAAGAATAGTATTTGGCCAATACTTTCTTCATATCACAACATCAAATTATGAATGAATATGTCAGTGAATATCTATACACAGCAGAGACATGGACAGCTTTCACAATTACTATTACATAACTTTAAATAGCTGCAGTTAATAAAAAGACTTCAGTACAAAATTCTAAGATTTATTTTCTGAAGAGAAGCATCAATCTAGTTATTTAGGACCTAATCTTGCAAACACACATGTTTAAGTGTAAATTGTTCCACTGAAATCAGTAGGATTATTCACATGAGTAATTTTATGTGTTTACAGGATCGCGAGGCCATAATCCTTTCCTTAGCTACATGAAAAGCTTTTAATATTTAAAATGTAATTTATTGATTGAAATATTAAATGGAAATCACACCAATAAATCTTCCAATTTAGCTTTTCAAAAAAAAAGTAACTTGTGGCTGCAAACCTAGCATTTGAACAAAATCCTCGTCTAATTCACAAACAGAATTGACAAAAATGTGCTTTATAACATTTAAACCAGTTACCTCCTCTTGTCCACACTTCCTTCTTCTCTCCCTTCCAAATCATACAATGTAGTAAGTCAAACCTTCTATCGATATCAATAACAATTAATATTTTTGTATTCCCACAGTGGTTTCCATTCTTGGTTCCTAAAGAACTTGAACAAACATCAACTGAGTATGACTCACTTCTCTGTAAGGTAGATATTATCCTTATCTTACAGGTGAGCAAATGAAGGCAGAAAGAGACTAAGAATAATACCCACCACACAAAATAATTAAATATGTCAACTAAAGCCTATTTAATTATTTTGGTTCCTGTTTCTGAATGGACAAGCCCACATACCACAGTAATGGGTGCAGTGCAAGAACCTTAATGAAAAGGAAGAAAAAAGACCACACTTCCTCTCTTTTCCAAAATATGCATCCTGATTCTTCAGTCATTTACATTGATGTAAGAGAGAAAAGAATCAGGCTATGATCTTGAATTAATTGCACACTAATATAGTTCTTGACAATTGTGCTCTATCTAAATTTAACACACTTTCTGGCTTAACAATTTTGAGATACACACAACTTTCATAATGTATGAGATGGTGCAAATGAATTGACTGTTAAATAGCAAAAACAGACTCAGAATAAAAAAACAGAAAATCTGCATACCAGCTTTCAGTTGTGCATTCACTGACGACCTAATTCAAATTTCCTCATAAAGTAAAAATAATAGTTGAACTAATTAATATTATTAAATATCAGTTATGCTGATATTGCATTAACACTGAACTACAAAAGCTGGAAGGAGAGGAGAATTATATAATAGAATCAGATGCATTTCTTACATGCTGTGTGCGAGAACTTCGCTACATACATCTGCAATTTTTTTAAATTCCTCCTACTTCTTACAACAACCTTTTGCTAATTTTCTACAATTTTCTGCTCCACTAACTTAAAAGTCATTTCCTTAAGAAAACACATGACAGACAACTTGAGTGACTGATTATATTGTGCCATCACTTTGTTTTTCTGTGAGGCCTTTCTTTAAGAGGATGGATGTTAGTGTAAATGACAGAAAGGGGAGCTTCGCATAGGATTTCACTTCTGTTCAAAGACAAGCTAATGCAATCGCACTGAGGTGCAATCAACTTGACAAATGGATGCTGTGCAACCCTGTGCCTCCCACTGAAACCTGAGAGCCTGATTTACACAATATTCTCCCTGTAAAGTGAAGCAAGAACAAATTCCAGACAGACTTAATGCTGCTTTGCTGTATAATGGGTTGATTTGATAATTCTCCCCACATAATGAAATCTGATAATACTGGGGGAAAATACATCAGAAAGAAGGAACACATTAATGGACTTGTAAAAACACATTTAACTTTCAACAGGTTCAGTAAACAAAAAAATATATTTAGCTTAAATCAGGAGTGTATTCATATGCAGCCAGTGGTCCTCACATTTAAGAATGAAGCTAGTGAAAGATGTTGGGTTTCTATTTACATCTAATTTCATACATCATGCTTTTCTTAAGATGATAAGAAAAGAAAACACTTAAATATCAAAATAAGCTCTGGAACGTGTTTGTGTGTCTCACCTTCCCCTATTCCCCCAAACCACACAAATTCTGTGATACCAAATGATTACACAGCAAAATGTAAGTTAGGTAGAAAAAGATCCTTCCAAAACTCAGTATTCACTGATGATCTGAATAATAAAAAAAAATAAAAATAAAAAACAAACTCAAAATAATTTTTTAAAATCCAAAAATAACTAAGATAATTTAGTTTAAAAATCACTTTCACCCCAGCGTTACCATATCCACAAAAATGATCTGAATGTTTCTATAAGGAAAGAAGCAATAAAGAATGACTGGTTTTGAAAAGAATTAAATTTTTTTCCTAGCACATGACTGTAAATTACACAGATTGGCACTGTTTCTTGAAAAATAAACATTGTGCCTGCAGACCAATCAGAAACTTTTCACACATGTAAAAGTCGAATGATGCAGAAATTTTAGGGTTCTATTTACTTTGCTGTTGTCACAAATAAAAGGAAAAAAAAACTTGTACAAACATTTCATGCTGAAGTGAATGGATTTCAACAGCTGCTGATTTGGTGACATCGGGAATCCCAATGGAGATGTCCTGCTGAATTAACGTCTTGGAAATGTTAAAAAGAAACTTCAAACAAACCTTGTTTAGCAGGCGGTCGAAGCGCTCTCTGTGGGGATCATATGAAGACTAGCAAAGCAGTCACTCAGTCATGAATCAGACTTGTCAATAGTTGCCTATTTTCTCAACAGGTGTCTCAATCATGAACACAATCCTTTCCCCCCATAATCCTTTTATTTAACAGAAGTCACCCACCATCTGCATAGCACAATAGTTTTGCTAATACAAATCTTATCGATCTTCTAATAACCTATCTATGTCTAGTGTGATTACTGGATCTTATATTTGCTCTTAACCATCTTCTACTCTGCCTACTTCCAGGAACACAGAAAGTAGAACTGTAATGCAGGAATTATAAAACATTTAATCCTTTGTTATTGCTGCAAATGAGCACAGCAAACTCTATGCTATCATTCCCTGTTGTATGACATATTTGTAGCGTGCTATTTTATTCTGGGCTCTTGTTATTAGTCACTGTTCAATAATAATCCTTCATCAGAACAGAAATTACTGTATACATTTTGTGGCAATTATCCGCCTAATCTTAATATAAACAAGAAATATTCTCACTGAGGGAACACATTTCCACCAAACCAATTAAACATAGAATTTTAAGAATGTTCTCCAAAGCCTTTTTCAAGGGGAAAAAATAACTTCCCATTTAATGTGTTCCAACTAATCTAGATTCAACAAATTCAACAGTATTTTCACAACTGAAATTAGATACTTTTCTAAAGCCTAAATACAAATCATAAGTAAATTCTTTATGATAATAGGCTATCAGAAATCCAGACAAAAAGCAAAACTTAATAGGAAATTGAAAATTACATACAATTTGCCATCTTAAAAAAGTGCCTATATACACATGCCCATAGATTTTGAATGACATCAGTGTCAAATAATACACATAAAAACAGACTGGGATTCTTTTTTTTTTATTATCTGAAGTTGGGTCACAAGAATGTGACAAATGAGTACATTTTCTAACACAATGAGTTTGGGCAAATGAAACTATTTATAATTTGAGCTAATTTATGTATTCAAACCTGCACTGCACATTTACATTTTCAATGTTTTGCTGTTATTTATTTTAAATTCCTAACAGGAAACAAAAATTTTAATTTTCTGACTTCATCCTTTGTTTCTATAAAATAGGAGACTCCTATGGAGTATCTGTTTTGTAAAATAATTGGAGCGTGTTATCAGCAATACGCAGGATAGCTACAGTTTCATTCCTATAGCAATAATACCAACATTCCTGTATGACTCACAAATCAAACTTAAAAAGAAACTCACCCCCCCTTCAAAAAACCCCAAAAGTCTCAGCTTTGCTGCAGTGTTTTCAGATCATAAACCCTTTCATATCAAATCTTTATAAACCAGCACCCCACAGAATTTAAATTCTCTAAACATACTGTTCAATTTAATAATAATTTCCAAATGCCTCTGAATCTCATGTCAAATGAAGCTAGAAAGTAAAACTTGCAGTTTAATCACTCTGGTTGTATGTGAAAATTTTTCCATCTAGTTGGATAACATGAAAGTGCAGCAGTTAGTTCCCAGTCACCCACAATTTTAAAATTTATGATATACTCTCTTGGAGCAAAGACTTGTTTAAATACTATCTGTAACATCAATAAACTATGTGTACCACCGGCGCTGTAACTTGAATTACCAAAATGAAAGACATCACAAAGAGATCATCTCAGATTTCAGTAAAAAGGCCATTTATATTAATAGAAGTTCACATAAAAATCAAATATGTTCACTTTATTCCAATTTTAAGATATCATTTAAATGCTTAACACACACACACACACACACACACACACACACACACACACACACACACACACACACACACACATATACAGGATATACTACAGTGAGACGCCTATTAAAACACATGGATAAATAGAGGGATACACATAGCATAGAGCAGATCTTGGAAACACTACGTATGTGAGTAACATTGCACACAAGCAATCTCCTTGGAATCCAGGTAAGTATATGCATAAGTATTTTTCTAATTCCCATTAAAGATAGCATCTGTAGGTGAGACATATTCATTAAATATTCTTTGAAACATCAGTAATCAAACAAATCTTTGCTTAGAGTTAACGTGTCAGACATTTTTTATTTGAGGGATGACAGGAATTACAGTTTCGGCATCATGCTATCCAACAGCTCAGCTTGCAGCTGCAATAATCAATTGATTTTTTTTCAGTGGGATCACTCAGAAGCAGAACATTGCTCCTATGTGTTCTGGATCAGGATGCAGAATGATTCTAAAATGTTTATATTATCTGAAGTCAGTTTTGACAGTTATGTATAAGACATCAAATGGCAAAATACATAGTCAAATATATTCAGAGAACATAAATATTTACATTTCTGCATATAAAGTCCCTTTAAAGCAGGGGTTTTCAAACACTGGGTCGTGGCTTGTCAGGGCAAGCCACTAGGTGGCTGCAAGATGCTTTGTTTACCTGCACCTCTGCAAGTATGGGCAATTGGAGCTCCCATTGGCTGTGGATTGCCGTTTCTGGCCAATGGGAGCTGCAAGAAGTGGTCGGAATGGTGATCCAAAGCCAATGGGAGCTGTGATTGCCCATACCTGCAGAGGCAAAGGTAAGCAAAGTGTCTCGTAGCCAGCTTAGTGGCTTGCCCTTATAAGCCATGACTCAGAGATTGAAAACCCCCACTTTAAAATATATTAAATTATATTTTCTAGAGCACAAAAGCTGAGCTTACTTAGGGCATGATACTGCCCAGTGCCATAAAAAATCCAGAAGATTAAAGTTTTAAAATGTATTACCAACAACTGAATTGAAACAGATCATGAGAGAGAGCATGGTTGTTTTAGAGTAAATTGAGCTTTGTATCTTAAGCATAAAGATTTTCTTCTTCCAACATGTGCTATAAATTCTCATTGCACTCAGCTCTTAGTTCTCTCACCACAAATCTATGGTTATGTCATGCCATAGTGCAACCTGGAGCTTTCATTGGGTGAATTGCACTGCTGTGAGCTGGATCTTTCACAGGGTAGCACCTCAGCACCAGGGCATACATGAATCATCAATTGCACATGTCATAGGTAAGAGAGCAAATGTAATCCTTGGAAGTTTAAACAGTGGACTATCAAGTAGAATTGGGTAGGTGTTTTTACCACTGTATGAGGTGTTAGTAAAACCACTGCTAGAATACTGTGTCTAGTTCTGGACTCCACTCTTTAAAATGGACATTGACAAATTGGAAAGACTTCAGAAAAGACCTACACAGATGATACAAAGTATGGAAAATATTCCTTACATTGAGACTATAATGAAGCTACAACGAGGAAAAGAATTCTGATCTTAGAGGGCTCCTTAACGAATTTAGATAGAAGCACAAGATCTAATGAACTAAACCTAAAGTTATGCAAATTCAGACTAGAAATGAGGTGCAAGTTTTAACAGTGAGGATAATTAATCATGGGAACAGCTTACCAAGTTATATGACATCTTTAAATCAAGACGAAATGTCTTTCTAAAAAAGATTCTCTAGCTCCACCGGAAGTCGAAGGCTTGATGCTGGAATTAGTGTGTGAAATTCTATGGTCTGTGTTATGCAGAAGATCAGACTACATGATCCTAACCAAGATCAGACTATCACTATAGCTAGACTGCAGAGAAAAGTTGGGAAAAGATATGAATATTGTGAACTGCAACTTGTGTATCTTTTTCTACTTTTTTTTTTCCTCCAAAAGAGGCTTTTCTGAAATTTGGCCCATCTACATGGCACCAAATTTCAGAAAAAACTCCTCTTTCAGAACATCCATTATTCCTCTCTCTGAAAGAGGAATACAGGGATGCTGAAAGAACACAGCAGCTTTTTTGGAAACTGTTCCAAAAAAGTGGATGCGTTCCTTGAATGCGGCAGAGTTTTTCCAGGATACCAGAGGTATCCCAGAAAGCTCTGCAGTCTAGACACAGCCTATATTTCTGTCCTAGAAATCTCTGAATAAGTGTGGTTATGCTGGGGTATTACATGAATGCCAAAAACCCACTCCAGAAAAGGTCTGTAAACACCTGCAGTTTTCATTGTGTTCTTTGTTGCTGGAGAAAAATCAGAATTGACGCTACTTCTACCTCCATAGTCCCTAAGATCAGCACATCCTCCAAGAGCTGCTAAGGCTGGGTTCATCCATATAATGTGTCATCTTATTGGCTCCCATCCCCTTGGTTAGCTCACTATTCAACTGCAAAATGAATGTGTGAGAGTTCACACTCTCCCCATGCTTTATGAAATAATTTATGGACACAAATATGCATAACTAAAAGATGCTTGGGACAAATTGCCCCATGTAACCTATCAATCTTAATGTCTTAATCTGCTGGGTCTGGATATCTTATTTTGACATATGTATCATTCTTGTGTGTAAAGTTATATAGGGAGTATGGAATGCTTTATGGGTTTAAATGTGCAAATGAAAGCCATCAAGGGTGGGCTCGATGTCTCGGTAATTACCTGTAAACAGTCTCTTTTGTCTTTTGAGTCCAAGCAGTGGTTGGTTTTAGGAAGTCACGTGACCACCCCAACAATAGGATCTGACCAAGTAACTTTCTATGCAAGGGTGGAATGCAGAAATAGAATTCCCACCCAGAGTGGAATCTATAAAACAATGGGAAGAGAACAGTTTCTTTGTCTTTGGCTGGTGTAGCACCCCCAGGAGGATAACAAGACTGCAGGGAAAAGGAGACTTCCCTGATGTGGAGGCTTAGCTGGACTAAGAACAATTTTAGGGTGAGTCTGTAATAAGCATGAGTGTATGTTAAAATTTGCTAAGCATTTTTTATTTTAAATTTGGAATCTACTTTGCTCTACCTGTTTTCACTTACAACCACTTAAATCCTACTGATTATACTTAATAAAACCACTTTTATTTACTACCAAGCCCAGTGTAAATGATTGTTACCTGGGGGAGCAATCAGTGTGTACATCCTCCTTTCATTGTTAAAGGGGACTTAACTAAATAATTCATTTGGGGTTCTGATCCTATATGGGGAGTGGTTTCCTTGGAAGCTGGGCCCTAAACTGCCTTTTCCTTAGACCTGAAGTGTTTCAGTGTCTCTATTGCTCCTGGGGAGGGGACAGTGATCTTGGCTGGGAGAGACCAGGTGAGCTGGCCCAAAGAGCAATGAGTCAAGTGTCAGTGGCTCTGTCAGCAGTCCAGGGAACACCTCCAAGGGGTTTTGTGACTGCACCCTCTCACAGTACATGAGTCTAGATCAGCTGTATCTCCCCAAGGGGAGCATAAAGAGGCATTGTGCCTCTTAAGAGTACAATTTAGCTTCTAAAACTGTTCTCAGGTGTGATGAGCAGTGACCTCCCTTTGACTTCAGACAACATACTTCTACCTTTCCATGCTTTTCCCTTGTCTTTTTTTAAACCATTAACATAACTTTCCTCTTTAGTCTCCTTGAGCCAGTTAGAAGCAAGTAGATACCAACACTATCTGCCTCATGAAAAAAAACCCAAATTATCAGAAGAAAATAAAAGTGAACTAGTGGCGATTCAGAGTATGAATTATTCATATTATTGCAGGAATATGCACTTTCCCAATCATTCTCACTGAAGACTGTATTTGTGTCCAGTGGTGGCCCGTCAATACAGGTGACCTAGGTGGTTGCCTAGGGCACTAAGAAAAATGGATGTTGAGGACTTTGGAGACGGGGGCACCGATCGCCTAGGGCGCCAGTTGCTGGCAGCTCGTCTAGGGCCGCTCCTGTTTGTGTCTTTGTGTGAGGCCTTTAGATCTGATCTGTGTATAAAAACTGCCTGGTTTAATCAAAGAGATCATGTTAAACCAGGCCTTGCCAGAATGTGGCCAGGGGGCTGGATGTGGCCCCCCAAGCCATCAAATCTGGTCCGCAAATGAAGCAGAGAGCCTCAGGCGGAGTCCCTGTTTGCCCTGCCCCCAAACACTGCTCAGAAAAGCAGCTGTCAGCCGTTTAAGTTTCACAACTGTAAAGGGGTGAAGGAGCGGAGAGGCTGCATGCATTGTTCCCACCCCTAGCATAATCCCATTGGCCAATTTCTGTCAATGGGAGCTGCCTGTTTGAAACGTGCAAGCAGGCAGCATGCAAAGCACCTTCTCCCCTCCCCTCAGGCTCTTATTCACTGACGCACATGGCCCCTGCAACTGGTGTGGGGGTGGGGCAAGCAGGGGGTGCTGGCTGGGAGTCACACAGCTAAATTTCCTGATCAGAACCTGCCTCTGGCACTCCAGCCCCCCAACCATATCCCACATAACCCAAATCCTCTGCCCCCCTCCTGAACCCATACATCCTACCAGATCATGCACCCCAATCTCCTGCCCCCCAGTCCCAACTTAAACCCCTGTACCCTCGCCTGCATCCTTGTCCCCTACCCCCAGTCACAATCCTTTCCTGTCCTAGGTCCAAAATTCCCCATAAAAAATTATTGCCCAGCCCTATGTTAAACCCACCCATTGCAACTTTGTGTGTAGACTCTTTACATTTAAAGTTTAATCCTGGTTTATGTATATTTAGCTTGCACTTGTAAATGTGTAAGTCTATGCAGACCAGTCCTCATTAAGTCCAACAGAATTATTCCCATGCCTAAAGTTACACACGCGTCAACTTTCCCGGCATCAGGACACTCAGATCAGGTTTTCCACATTTTGGGAACCCACTTTGAGAGACATTGAGTTGAATTTTAGAAGTGCAAAGCACCCACATCAGAAGATACTGACAGCTCTAAGTGATCAGAAAATCAGGACCAAGGTCTCAAGCTGGATGTCTAGAATCAGAAGGCACTTTTGAAAATTGTGACCCTTTGCTTTTTCCTCAGGGTCTGCAGCTGTTTTAATTTATGCTTTGGGTCATTGTTCTGGGTATTACTGAAACTTCACACTAAATCATTTTCTGTGCTAAAATTACTTAGATACTATTATTTTCCCATGGTTTATGCTTTGTCCATTACAGCAATGATGAAACAAAACTTGCTTCAACACCTTAAAAAGTGTTTTAACCAGGGATGGGAAATAAAATGGTAGCGGTTCACCAGAGTTAACCCCTGATGGGCCACTGCTTCAATATTTACCTGCACTTCTGCAGGCATGGGTGATCGCCGCTACCATTGGCTGGGAACGGTGACCTGTGGCCAATGGGAGGTGTGATCCCCTTACCTGTGGAAGCACAGGTAAATATAGTGATGTGGTGGCCCGCCAGGGACTAACTCTGGCAGACTGAATCCAGGCTGCTGTTCAGTATTAGCCCACTCCTGGTCTTAACACTATCACCTGAGTACCATGCAATAAAACTTTTTTGTTATGCTTCTCATTCTCTCATTTACAGACAAAGCTTTTAGTCTTGGGAGAAATATATTAATTTTTGTTTAATCTGATTATAACTCTGGTCCAAAACAAAGTGCTTCTCCAAACTGTCTTCAGCATATTTTATTTGCATTGCCTTATACTATAGCATTGTTCGTTTATTACAGGTTATTCTCTAGTTCAAACCCCCATTCCAGATGTTCCTTACGTTCTTGTACACTTTCCTTGAGATCTATACAGCCGGTCCCCGAGTTACGAACACATCGACTTACGACTGTTCGTATTTACGACCAACCTCCTATACAGCCAGAACCCGAGTTATGAACAAAATCTGCACTTATGAACAGTGCGGCCGTACGTAAGTGAATGTAATCCGACTTACGAACAGATCGAGTTACGACCTACCGGTTGGTACATAACCCATTCGTAAGTCGGGAACCAGCTGTACTAGTTTCAATACTGTTCACTCTACAGCTTTGTCAGTTTTCCCCTTATAGTACTCTAACACTGCATGGTGTAGTATCATATTTCCATAGTCCACATACGTACACAAACCTGTTTGCTTGTTTTTTCTGAAGGACATACCTTTGTGAACACAGGATATTCTGCTTCTGAAGTCAAAGCTTAGCTTGCTCTTCTTGCATTCACTGCCACCCTTTGATATAAAACACAGCCTCGACAATTCAACTTGAATTCCAGCTTAAGGCAAGTCATTTTTTTGACAGACAAGTACAGTTGACTAGGATTTTCATTATCATTATGGTGAAGGCAGGCAAGTGGATTTTGTGCCTGGTAAGTAAAGACCAAGACCAATTTGCAAGGCAGATACCACATGCCCTGAATTATGTATTAAGACATTAATTTCTCTTATTGAACAACTGACAAATGCTGTAGCAAAAAGTCTATTGAGGGCTCAATCTCACCACCAGTACTGGCCTGCTCTGGGGCTGATGGAGAGCCACACTGACCCAGTAGGATTTCCATGAGGCAGTGTAGCTTCCTTACTACTGCAGCCCCTAAAACGCATACTTCTCTCCATGATGAGGCAGCTCTGCAGACTGCTGCGGAAGGCTTGCATGGAATTATGTCTGTGCCCTCTCCCTACCCATTCAGTGGGGAGTCTCCATATTTCCCTCCTCCCCATACTCCTAGGCAGAACCCTAACCACATTCCAGCTGTTAACTGTAATGTACTTTATTTTTCCCTTTTCAGTATATCTCTGTACATTTTTGCACTGAATCATAAAAGTCAGGTGTCACAACTTTTGTGTGCATTTTCGACTGAAATATTCATTACATGATGTCGATCCTTTAGCACCTGGCACTGAGCATGAGTAACTGGCATGAAGGAAGGAATATAATACTCAGAAATAATACAAATTCTCAGCCCACTCTGGAAAAGTTTGGGAACTCCTGCGTAAAGTCTGAGACACTCTAATACAAATCATCTTGTGAGAACTGGACACATTAAAATCAGGTCCTTTGTGTCTTTTGCTCAGGTATTATCTTCTGTAAGTGTAAAGTAATTAATTTAAGGCTATTACTTTCTATTTTAAGTGAAGAGATGTATTCTCTCAAACACAATTTCCTCACACTCTACTAATCACGGAGAGGAAGGCTAGAAGCTACAAATCTTTAGGTTCTCCACTGATGCATTAACTAAACAAAAAAGACAACTTTACTGGTTTCAGAAGGCTTTATTAGAACAGGAATCTTTGAAGAAAAAGATAAAAGATTCTAGTATGTTTAGATTTTATAATGTAAACAACTAATTTAATGCATCGCTAATGATATACAATAGACACCATCTTGTAACACGAATGCAAGAAAGACACTGATGTAATCCGTGAGAGATTTCAAAGCAATTAATTTGGGACTAGGAAAAGAACCTCTATTGTGTAAACTCTCCCTGCTTTTTTTAAAGTAACAATTAGAAACTGTAGCCGTTTGCATTTATTAAATAAAGTTAACAAGCCATCACTAGATGTGGCTTCAAAACCTTACATTTGGAAGTTGTATAGACTTAACTTTCTAGTGAAAATTATTGATTGGAAGCTTTTTAAAGTGTTAGTGATTCTACAACTCACAGGACTTGGGTTCTTTAATTTATGGTCATAAAACTATAATTTTTGTAAAAGTTCTCAAAATATTTCAATGTAGCCCAATTGTGCAATCCTCCCTGGCATGTCATCACGCTCTTTAGATTCTCATACTTTTTGTTCTCCAGTGGCAAATGGGACCCAAAGAGAATGTTTTAGATTAGGTGCCACTTTCCTACACAGTTCTGCCAATGCTCCTAGACCCTGAATTGCAATAGCCCTTAATATTACAGCAACTGGTTCACAGACAATTGCTTCTATTCCTGCCATACGGTGTTCTCCATGCAGTGGAGACATGATGTGGACAATACCCATTAGGCATTAGAATGAGTCCGCCAAACATTTCTCACTTTTCCTAGGACATGTCTACACTAGAAAATGATTTCGAAATAACTAAATTTGACATAACTCCCAATTGAACAAAATCAAAATAGCGCGTCCTCACTGCGGGGAAGCATTGAAATTACGTAGAATTATTTCAAATAGCACATCCACACTGATTGGAGCCTGCTTCAGATTTAGAGCCCCTGGAAGCACTCTGGGAAGAGTACCAGGATGGTGGAGACTTCCTGAGCCTGCTTGATCAGGCAAGCTACAGCACGTGCTTTCAGGTGCTTCCCTTTGCAGCCACATCTCACACACCCCTCCTCCACTGCCTCCCCCCTCGCAGGACACAAAAGGGACGCATTATGCTCTGGTTGCCCTTGCGGATGCCACAGCACTCACAGCATGGAGCCAGAGATGCTGCAAAGCAGTGCTAGGCTCATGAGGCTCATGCTGCGCCTCATGTCGCAGTTCGTCCAGACTGCACGCATGCTGCTCCAGCAGGACAAGGACCAAGACCTTCAGGACAAATGCCAGCATGAACCACAGGCCCTGATCACCTGTGTCCTGGTGCTCCTGCTGCTGCACATGCCCCTCAATCCCCTGGACACTGTGGAAGGCTGATGCTGGCAGCAGGAGACGAGCTCAGACTGGTGAAACCACATCGTCCTGCAGGTGTGAGATGACCAGCAGTGGCTACAGAACTTCTGCATGCAGAAGGCCACCTTCCTCAAGCTCTGCGAGTGGCTCGCCCCTGCCCTCAGGCAACAGGACACTTGATTGCAACTTGCCATCTCCATGTAAAAGCACGTGGCCATCGACTCTGGAAGCTTGCCACAGTGGACAGCTACCGCTCCGTTGGGAACCAGTTTGGGGTGGGGAAATGTGTGGGGTCTGTGCTCCTGCAGGTAACCAAGGCCATCAACCAAGTGCTGCTACAGAGGGTTATCACCCTGGACAATGCAGACAGCATTGTCAACCAGTCTGCCAACACAGGTTTCCCCAACTGTGGGGGTGAGGGGAAAGACAGCACACATATCTTCATCCTGGCCCCTGACCACCGTGCCTTGGACTACATAAAAAGAAAGGGGTGCTTCTCCATAGTGCTGCAGGCCCTTGGGTATCATAAGGGATGCTTCATTGACATCAACGTTGGCTGGCTGGGAAAGGCACACGACACCTGCATCTTCCTGAATTCCTACCTGTTTAGAAAGATGCGTGCCGGCACTTTTTCCCCTGACTGCACCATCACAGTCGGGGAGGTGGACTTGCCAATAGTGATCCTGGGTGAGGCAGCCTACCCTAGCTCATGAAGCCCTACATGGGCAGCCTGGACCAAACCAGAGCAGTACAATGCCAGGCTGAGCAGGTGCCACATGGTTGTTGAATGTGTGTTCAGCTGTTTAAAGCGGAGGTTCAGGCGTCTCCTCACCCGTCTGTACCTAAGCAAGCGTAACATCCCCTTTGTGGTGGCAACCTCTTGTGTGCTCCACAATCTATGTGAAAACAAGGGGGAGACTTTTCTGCCAAGGGACAGGGACAGAGGCTGAACAGCTGGCTGGGAAATTCAAGCAGCTGGAAACGAGCACCATCAGGAGAGCACATCAAGGGGCTGTGCTCATCAGGAAGGCCTTGAGGCAGAGTTTTGCACAAGGCCAGTTATGAGACTCTCCCCATGGCTCTCCACAAGAGGCCCTACATTTCCTCTGTGTGCCTTTCCTCCCCCACTCCTCCTTTCCCACCTTCGCCCTCCCCTGCAGAGCAAATAATAAAGTCTTCTTTTTTTAAAACAACAGGTCTGTTTCTTGAGGGGACACAGAACAGGAGAGGGACTGGGGAAAGAACCTGGAATGAGGGAGGAGGAGGCTCAGGGACGGGGCTGGGACTGGGTAGCCAGGAGGCTTCGGCTGCCTGAGAGGTCCAACTGCCCCTTCAAGCAAGGCCATCTGTTGCCTACAAAGCAGGCATTTTCCTGCAGGGATACAGATGTCCCAGAGGAGCATTGCAACACCCACATCCCAGGGACAAGCAGGCATGGGAATGTGACAGCCAGGCCAGGAGCCTGAGGAGGGTAGAGGGGGATGGAGCAGCTCAGCATCCTTTGTGTCCTGCACATGCTGAGTCCAGCACAGGGGCGTCCCATAGAGAGAAAACATCTATCCCTGCCCGCGGGAGGATGGCCGGAGAGGCTGGGGGAGGTGCATGTGAGTGGCAGATTCTGCTTGCCAGAGAAAGTGTTATTGGGGTTCCCTCCTCTTCCTCCCCCCAGCAGATTCCCATGCATGGGATCAGTTGTCTCCACATAGCTGCACTTGACCAGGAGCGGATGCTGCCTGAGTGCAGGCATGAGCCTGTGCTGTGTGCAGCATTGCTGTGTGTGGTTCCAAGAGTACAATAAGCTCTCCAGCAACCTTGTGTGAGAGCGTCCCGGGGTTAAATGCTCTGGACTGGTGTTCCATGTGCACCCATGTGTACAGGCTGTTGTGTGGCCCCCAGGCCGGGTGGGCCAAAAGAGGTGTGTGCAGCCCCTTTCAGTCCATCGCCTGCCCCATGTATAGATAGGGAAAGTTAGAAAACTCGCCTGAAGTGTCTTCCCCGAGTTCATCTGAACCTAGGAGACATCCCAGGGCAGTGGTCTCCAACCCTTTTTACACCCAAGATCACTTTTTAAATCTCAAAACAGGTGAAGCTCTACTGCCCCACCCCTTCCTTGAAGCCCCACCCCTTCCTTGAAGCCCGCCCTCTCTATTCTCCTCCTGTCCATCATTTGCTATCCCCAGCCCTTACACACACTCTGATAAACAGTTTATTTTTAAATTATGCAATATATAAAATTACAATCACGTGTTTATAGTTATGAAATAAATGATCTGTTTTTTATTCATGCTATTT
>CM057846.1:49095938-49131181 GCA_030068395.1 Apalone spinifera | reverse complement strand
AGGGAGCCAATGCTCCCTCCCGCAGTACACCCGGCAGAGCAGCTAGTGCACTTCTGGAATTGCCAGAAGTGGCGCTAAGCTGCGGGACTTTTGTCCATCCCCAGGAAGCCGACACTACCTCCATTTTTACTTAAGGTAGGTAGTGGGGCTTCTCGGGGGTGGGGCGGACAGGATGCCTCGCGAGCGACTGGTCGAGGCCTCGCGATCGACCATTCGATCGCGATCGACCTGTTGGTGACCACGGTCCTAGGGGGTGGGGTGGAGGACTGGCTCCAGGATGAGGAGCAGGTCCTAGCTGGTGGGCAAGGTCACCTGGTCGGCCTCCTCCTCCTGCTCCTCCACCACCCTGCCCTCCTAGAGGCTGAAGCCAGGTGTATCCGGGTCAGACTCCATGATGAAGGGGAGGGGAAAGAAGGAGAGGGGACTGCCCCCCCACCCAGGATGGTATCCAGCTGGTCAGAGTACTGGCAGGTATGCAATGCCACCCCAGAGCATCCACTCTGCTCCATGGCCTTGTGGTAGGCCTGCCGAAGCTCTCTGATCTTCATGCAGATATGGCTGAGAGTCTGGGTGTGGCCTTTGTTGGCGATCCGTCCATAGACCTCTGTATTCCTCTTTCTGGTGTGGCGATCCTAGAGGTTGGTCTTCTCCCTCCAGACCTTGATGAAGTCCAGGATCTCTGCACCAGTCCAGGCCAGAGCTCAACTGTGTCCTTAGCCAGTGGCAGCCAAGGGAGCAGCAGAAATGCTGGCAGACATGAGAGGCTCTGAGGGAGCACTGGGGTCCATTATGTCTCCCTCACTGGCTCCACTTCTGCTATGTTGAAATAGCCCCTCACCGGGGCCATTCTAAGTTACTTCTCCCCAGTGCTTCCTGGGGCTTTAAATCAAGATAGCACATCTAAGGAAACCTGCCTCGGACTAATTTTGAGGCTTCCCTGCAGTGTAGTTGTGCTATTTCAAAATAGGCTATTTCAGAATAACTATTCCGGAATAGCTTATTTTGAAATAAGCGTGCAGTGTAGACATACCCTTAGTCTTTAAGGTGCCACAGGACTCCATTCAGCTGCAGACTAACATGGCTACCCCTCTGAGACTATGTACCAGTGGTGATCTGAGCTGTCCAGGAAAGGATTACATAACAGGGAAACATTTCAGGGAAACATCCTGATACATTTATAAGGATCCTGGGTAGCCAAAAGTAATTTTCTAAAGATTTTGGTATTGGAATTTCCAAGAAAAAAGAGGGTGGTGATTTCCTCTTCGGTTCTTGGGTAAAGGGAAGGAACCTTAAGTCAGGAATCAGTGATTAAAGAAAACATAACATAACTAGTGAGGTGATACAATTGGCATTTGATTGGAAGATGGAGCCAGAATTTAGGTTATAAAAGGCCCAAGGTAGGGATGTAAACAACCTCTCTTTCTCTGACAATCTTACAGCCTTTTTTATCCTTATCTTATATCCTGAGCAGACGAGTGCTGGGCGTAAAAGCAAAGCAAGTTTGAACAAACTATTCCATTGATAATGGAAGTTACTCAAAACTTGGTTGTTCCTGTGTGAGTATTAATACAGCCTGACATCTGTGTTATAGCACTTGTGTGAAAAAATTTACAATGAAATCCTGGCTGCTTTGAAGTCTAAAGCTTCCTTTGACTTCAATGGGGCCAGGATTTCATTCTCAGTTTGTATCTGGTCTGCGTGGATTCAGCGGCATATGGTACAATGATTATATAGTTAATAAACTGTGTCACCTTGTTTGTACTAGGTAAGCTTGTAATGTTGGTCAAGTGACTTCACTAAGTTACAGGAGTGAAAACTAGATGACAAAGACTGCCTTGGCAAACACATGGTTCTTCAGTACGTGGCATGTACACAAACTGTTACTTTAACATGCAAAATGCTTATGTAAAATGCTACGTATACTTCAGGTGGTGGGTGTGATGTGTTTAAATGCCAATTATATAATCAGTTTGCCTGTTGAGCAACTTCCCTGAATGACAAGTGATTAAACGGGCTGTCAATGAACAGATACTGGATTACTTTGGTTAACATTTGGAATGTGCCACAAATAGCTCTGGCAGATACTGAATGCAGCTTGGGTGGACAGTAAACTAAATACTTAAGTGTGGGTGGCAACAACTTTTCAGGGTCACCACAATCTGCCTAAGATGGATGAACCTATAAACTAAAACACTAAAAAATTAACTAGATTTTATTTGTTACAAATTATTTTAATTTACAATGCTTAAAAAACATTACCGGATGTCTATCCACTAGTTAGTGGATTTTGTCTTCGAGATGTAGCTATTAAGATGAGGTTACCACCATCAGAAAGGTGGAAAGGAAACGCTTCAGTCAGAAGTTAAGTCCCTAATCAATCCCAGCTTCTGGAAAAGGCAGGGTGAGGATTCTGCTTGGGGCTTCATCTTTTGTTCTCAAATTTTGCAAGTAGAGGTCTGATAAATATGAAATTCTAATTGCAGAGCTCCCTGTCTCTTAGCCTCCCTCCACAGCTTGTTGCTGCGGCAAGGGAGGAGGGTCTCCACCAACCTATCTACCCTATCAAGCTTCATTGATGCTGTGAGTGAGGTGAGTTTCCTTTCCTAGTGGGCAGGTGGAAAACAGGCCTTTGTTTCCCAGACTCTCTCAGTGATTTCCATCCCTTCTGAACTTCTCCAGAGCTGTCCCTGCAGCATTTCCCTCACATTCCAATCTGCAGCATGAAAGTAATGGGGCTCTTGAGTTTCACTGCTGTCCAGATGGATTTAAACAGTAACAGTGAAACTTACAAGTCTTGAAACTGATTAGTGTTGTGATTAAAAACAATGGACAACAGACCACTTGCTGGTAGAGGGCTGGCTAATTACAAATTGCTGGCTCTTCCCCTTTGCTTCCACATGTTATGCTGCAATGAAAGACAGCTAAACATATGTTCAGTCATCTCCTAATATTACTATGTTATATAAGCAATTATGTAATTGCCACACAGAAATTATTTGGTATTATTTCAAGGGGTAAGGATGAAGTTGATGGGGGCAGTGTGCCTTATTCTCATAATTGCCGTGCATTATGTCATTCATTGGTAGGAACTCTAAAACACTGCTAGCTCAGAATGGTGGTATTTCACACTTACTCTGCACTAGTGTGAATAAATGTACAAATAGAGAGCAATGAGGCATCTGGCTTTGTAGCTGTGTTAAGATGGGGGTCATGCTATGAAGGTGTTTGGGGACTCTCTATTTGGCACACTCAAAAACAACACTAGTTTGGCACACATTCAGCTCTCACATAGAAGGTAATTAGTAACTTTTTTTTATTAAATGGAAACATTAAATTCTGCACAAATAGATGTGTTTGATCTCATGCTCACCAGGGAAAGCTTTAGTTTCTGACAGTGAAGAACAAACGCTCTGTCATATATATCCATCATGATAACTAAGACAGAAATTGAGTTAATATAAAACAGAATACAAAAAGTAAGGAGAGAATTAATGTAGTAGCTTCTATCCACAAATGCAAGAGGCATGGCAGACAAGCAGAAATAGCAGACTGCTCTAGTGGGCATAAGTAAAATCTAGTAGGATGACTCTCACAACTAGAATGTGAGTATAAATGGGTACAGCTTATAGAAAACAGGAAAAAAAAAGTAGGTTTGGTGCTAAAATGCCAAAAGTATTTCAGAACTCAACCACAGGATAATCCGTTAAGCATATTGGGGCGCCAGCTTTGTATATGCCTGGCACAGCCTTAGACCCAGGATCAGAAAATGATCTGGGAAACGGCTTTCTGTACCAATCAATTGAAGACTTGGTCAAACACACAGAAAGGTTTTTAGAATAGCCAGGCAGGAATCTTGATTGTGAGATGGTTGTTGAGCCTGGAGAGGAAGGCTGGAGATCTGTGTTGAGCTCAATTTGGCCTTCTGTTAAATAAACTGGATCCCATGAACTATATACATTTTTGAGGGCTGAATTGGAGAAATTGAGGCAGTGGACACCAAACTAACTAGAGGACACAGGCACCATTACAAATTTTAAAGAGCTATATTTTGATAACAATGAATGTGATGAGAAAGTTTTTTGGATAAGGATTAAGGAGGAAAGGAATGCTTTTTTTTTTGGCAACAAATTTGAAAAGAAATCCTTTTCTTCTTTTCCATTTTTGGCTATGTCCAAGTTCCAACAAACCTAAAAGTGCCGGTTATGAAGTAAATCTGAATTAAAAAATCCTGACAACATTTTTTTGTCACAGAACAAAAATCACTTTGAATAGAAATTAATGTAGAGCTCTGGCCATCTAAGAATTTGTTCTGTCAGGCTGAAAACTGATGAGAAAATAACTGAGAGGAGAAAGATATATCTACATCCCCAGAAGCTTCCTTCTAATGCCATTCACTATCTCTGGCAGTACTAGCAACAGCCAAAATATTGCTTTCATAGTTTGCAAATCATGATAGCCAAAGCCTTTGGCCTATGTAAGTATCATTTCCCAGCATGCTCTGCAAATACAGACCTTGCACTATGTAAAGTCACAATCTATTCGTTCCTAGAGACTGACTTTATTAACAGAAATATCAACGAGATAAGAGACATCAGCTCAAACTTGTCCCCACACATTGATGATCCTAGGAACTGAACAGCCCACATCTTAGATCTTCTCTTCCCAGACAGCCACTCCTGTGTCTCTTATATTGAGATGGAATAAAGAGTCACCCACCTCAGAAAGGGTATGTCTACACTGCATTCCTCTTTCGAGAGAGGAATGCAAATGCAGCTGAGCGAAATTGCAAATGAAGCGTGGTTTTGAATTTCCCGCGCTTCATTTGCATAATCACGTCCGGGTGCTCTTTCGAAATACCCTTTTTCAAAAAAAGAAACGCTGTCTAGACACGGTTATTTTGAAAGAAAACCATTCTTTCAAAATTACCCTTACTCCTTATAAAATGAGGTTTAAGGGCAATATCAAAAGAAGAGTTTTCTTTCGAAATAACCGCATCTAGAAACCGTTTTTTTTTCGAAATAGGGTATTTTGAAATAGCCCCTGGACGCGATTATGCACATGAAGCACGGGAAATTCAAAACTGCGCTTCATTTGCAATTTCGCTCAACTGCATTTGCGTTCCTCTCTTGAAAGAGGAATGCAATATAGACATACCCAAAGTCTCCATAAGCCACTGAACCCATTTCTAGAAGGATTCACACTTTGTAGTAGGGTGGAAAAATGGTGTTACAAGCATCTAGATAGCTGGGACATGAACTTTCCAGCAGCTGTTTCTGAGGCCAATGTTCACTGTCTCTTGCATCCCAGGATAGCCTCTTTATTCTGCCACTCTGACAGAAATGCCATTCCATTAGCACTATTTCTACTACTCATTAGATTATTATTTTTAAACCTACTAATGAAACTGACAATAATGGCGGCTTTTATAAGCTTTAAAGTTCTGTACAAAAATAGGACTCTTAGAAATTCTCTACCATGAAGTAAGATAACACGATAGTAATAATATTACAGTGTCATATTTTCTTCAAAGTATAGTAACTAGTAGGACAGCTCTAATGCAACACAAACATTAATATCAGGATAAAAGCAAGTTGCAGAGCCCAAGGCACAGGCTAGCTGCAGAACAATCATTCCTTTCGCACTAGAAAAATACAGTAATAAACAGACTATTGTATAGTACTGACAACTCTAAGAATCGTAAGTTAAATTCCCCCAGATCGTGGCACTGGTTTAAAATAGTAAGATTTTAAGGAAACAGTAGATTGCAATGTTCTTTGGTCTTCCATCTCAGCTGGTAGGAGAAAGCTGATCATCCCCAATATACATACAATTATTTTATGTTCAAAATCCAGACTTACATGCATAGTATTTCCAATTAAAGTGTTCAAAACAATGGGAAATGCCTTAAAATGGTCCTGAAGCCCATAAGACTTCACAAAAATAATTTTGTTAGTTCTATGTTTTCTGGTTTCTGAGCCTTCCCGTTGAGTTCAGTTAATGTTTTCCCACTTTTCTCCTCAACCACAATACTTTTTTTTAAATAAAAGCTGAGATTTTGTCAATCAGTTTATTCTTATAGCATTTTTAAAAATGACAAATATCACGAGACACACATTAAAATCATGAGAGTTCGCAACACTGAACGTACCCATATTCCATACACAAAAATATGAGTATGTAGGTACGGTTCACTGTGCTTAAAGGGTTGAGGGAGCTGAGCTGCTCAAGGGTTAATAAACTCACTGAGGGGTCATAAAATAATTTAGTTTGACATTTTACATATTATGAGCACAGAATTTCTCCCAATCACCCATGTACTGAACCCAATAAATTGGGGTTGACTAATGCATAATACAGGCCTTGCTGAAGCAAATATCCCAGAAAAGCATCTAGTCAAGATCTGAAGATTTCAAGAGAGGAAGCATCCAACATTTTCTTTGACAGTTTATTCCAATACTTAATTACCCTAATTGTTAAAAAATGTAGTTTATCTCTGCTAGATTAAAGGGTCTCTCTGCCTGTGAAGGGGTTTCTACACTGTAATCAAGTTATCACTCAATCTTTTTTGATATGCTAAACAGACAGAACTCTAATTCTCTCCATGCAAGGCTCTCAAATCATTCTAGCTCTTTTCTGCAACTCTTAATTTTTCAATTTTTCTTTCCCTCTCTATCCATCTTCCTTCTTATTCTCTTGCGTTCTCATGCTCCATTCAGACTTTCCTAGTCTACTGTTCTGCACCTCCTTGCTATATTTTCCTTCACAATCTTCTACCCCTCAAATTTTCCCTCTTATGTTACATATTGTCCTGTACCTCCAGTTTTCCTTCTGCATCTGGCATTTTCTGCAATCACTCTTAGTGCCCACTAGCAATCCACAGTCCTCTTGCCTCCCACCCCCACACCTTTCTTTTCATTTCCAAACTACAGAGCCTAGAAATTACCATCATCCCTGAGAACAGCCTGGCCTCTGTCCCTCAAGACACTATGAGGAATGTTGACCATCTTAACTAATGGCAGCCTGTGGCACAAGCTCTACTGGAAGTAATGGGAAAGAGTAGACATTTAGAATAAGGACAAAAGTTTGCAAGGCTTCTGCTGAATCCTGGAAGATTGGAAGAAGCTATTAAAAACCACCCTGAATGTAAGTTGGGAAACTCCTGATTTCAGAGTTGGCAAAGAGGAATACAGGAGAAATGCCAGGACCAAGGGAGCAAGGGTATTAGAGGAACAATCCCCCTTTTTACTATTTGAGAACACAGAGTAACATTAGCTCTTGGGAACAAATTGCAATTTTTCCCTTTGAAAAGCAGAAGGAAAATGATTTCCGCAAAGCTGAATTTTGACTAAATGAAGTAGGCCTTGGCAGCTATCTAATGCCAATCATGTGATCAATCCCAAATGTGCTAGTGTGCAGTTTTTTTGCTTCTTCACCACCATTTCACAAATGTTTATTTGAATCTGAAATTGCTCTAGTGAATACAGTATAAAATCAATAGTTTATTAACAACAATGACTTAGCCTTAGGCCAATGAGTAAAAACTCAATACGTATTACAATAAAACAAAATGAAATCTGGAATTATACAATATTAAAATATATAAAGATGAAAAAAACCATGAATCATTAAACTGTATTTGATCATCATGACATATGCCTTTCCCTTATTTTAATGGCACACTATGCACAGAGGGCATCTGATCAAACCTCAGATATATTACCAGTTCTGAACAAATATTCTAGTTTTTAAGAGGCTATAGCATAGGCATCTGAGACAAAAACACAGAAAATAATTTTGGCCTGAAGTGGCAATACAGATTACAATGTAATAAATAACCGGGAAGAGTCCTTCTCTTGCAATGAGTCTCATGGACAGAACCTATTACATTTCTTGGTGCCAGTATATTGGCCTTCTGAGTAAACTGCATGAACTAAAAACAGAAAGCTGTGAAGGTCCTTCTTAACAAGTTATAGCACAAGCTATTTAAATATCTGGCATATCCATAAGTTTCTTTAACACGGGGAAATCAAGGTGGCATATTTGTAGTAGAAACAACTGCCGTATTCTACTGCATATCAATATCCTCTATTGGTTCACACACCATTTGTGAGAACTACACACACACACACACACACACACACACACACACACACACACACACACACACACACACACACACACACACACACACACACACACACACACACACACACACACACACAGAGAGAGAGATAAGGGAAAGAACCAACTTGATCAGTATGTTGCCTATCAATCCTCCATTAAGGTAGCCACGTCTTCAGCTAAAGACATTTATTTTAGTTTTTGAATATTTTTTCGTGAAACCCTCCCATTGGCAATATGAACCAAACACGCTTAATAAACTCTTCAGGCCCACTGGTGTTTGTGATAACAAAACCACTTCATTTGCATACAATAAAACAGACACAGAGTGATTCATGATTTAGGGAGACAGAACTAATCCTCTTTTAATATTAAAATATCATGTCTATAAAAATTAAAACAAAAAGGGGTTAAAAGACAGGCCTGCCAAACCTCCTTTGTAACTGAGAAAGAATCTGTTAAATTCCAGAACAGGTCTATGCTAATCTTGGCTTATGAAGAACTCTAAAAAGAAAAAAAAATTAGGGATCTATTCTATCAATCATCAATTTGCTCCCAGACAGTTCCTATCAACAGAATCAAAAGACAATTTCAGATCAACAAAAGCTGCATACGAGTTGAACTTTTCTAATCCGGCATCCTGGGGACCTGACTGGCTGAACCAGAGAATTTGCTGAACCATAGGAGATCAATATTGTCTAGCAGTGTTACCAACACTTCCACTGCTTAATGGGCTCTTAGAAGGCATTTAGGGATAAATTAGAAATCAACCTGAAGGCATGCTGCAGAAAAGTTTAGTCTAAACAGATGTCTACCAATCAATGTTCTTTTAAAATACTTCTACAGGGATAAAATCCTCCGGTGGTGCTTTATTACAATGTTGTTGATTAAAAAATTATAAATTTCTACAAGATATCACAGACCATTCTGAAAAGAAACAGGGAATGGAGATTACCTGCGCTGACTATATTATTATAGAGTCTGAAATTGTTTTTCTTCCAAATTAGGGTGACCAGATAGCAAGTGTGAAAAATCAGGACAGGAATAGGGGGTAATAAGTACCTATAAGACAAAGCCCTGAATATCAGGACTGTCTTTATAAAGTCAGGACATCTGGTAACTCTATCCCATATTTGGTTGAGAATCAGCACTTCCGTATTACTCCTAGTTTTTTTGGAACCCATTAGGGAGGTGAATGGTTAACTGGTTGCTAGTCCCTGCTAACTGGCAGGGGCTCGTGAAGTGTGCTGTGGGTAGGGACGCTCCAGGCCAGCCAGAGTGGCCCCTGCCTGTGGTCCAGCTCAGCCATAGCCCCTGCCCACTCCCATTTAAGTGGTTAACCGGTTAAACATAACATTTATCCAGTTAACTGATTATATAGGATCTTACATCCTTACTACCAGTCTCTAAAAATGTATAAAACTTTTCATTTTGGCAGCAGATTCAGATTCCTTCCACAGTGCCATATGAAGCACCTTTTTTTTTTTCTTTCAGCAATGTTTTATTAAGTTCTCTAAAGTTAACTAGATTTGTGATGGGGTCTTTCCTCATCTCCCTGAACATGGCCCGTTATTGTTTTCTCTGACAAAAACAAATCAATGCAGCATTAAAAAAAAAAAAGGTTGAGTTCCAGTACAGTAACAAGAAACAAAAAACTCAGAAAAAATTAGAGTGGGCATCTTCTGCTGGGAATGGAAAAGAATGATTGACTGGAAAACTGCAGATCAGCTCTTAACATACTTCAAAAATCATTGATGGTGGATTATAACTATACTGCTGAGTAACCAACCTGATTTCAGACACGCATAATGAAAGATGTTCCTAAGTTACAAAAGACAATGTAGACTCAGAAAGTAGTCTCCATCATTGGAAATGCCATTCTGAACTTCTTCATAGGAAGAAGTGACCATTATCAGATTCATGATATTACTCAATTTCACTAGACTAAGGAAGTGGCTCCTAACAACAATACAAGATGAAGATATAGAAAGATGTATTAGGTCAAGTAGTCCAACCTTCTGCCACAGTAAGGTTGTTGCTAGAACCAGTTACCAATATACTGTAATCTACTATATATTTTAGAGAGTTTGTCTGTTTGATCAAGAACTCTTCCTAAACAGTAAGAGCTAGGGACTACCAAATTCAATACACCGCTTTCTCTTACCATAACTTAAAGCAACATAAAGGTTTGGTTGGGCCAGGATAACAGGATGTGCCTAAAATAGGATTGCTTCTCATAAAACCAAACAGAATAAGACAGACTCACCAAAGCAAGTACTGTCCTCAAAATTAAAGTAACTGAACAAATGTTGAAAGAGTCTGAACCAAGATGAGCCAGAAAAAAGGGATGAATTTGGACTAGACATTACAGAACATTAAACAGAACAATAAACATTACAGAAAATAGATAAAACAGAAAAATGTGGAGTGGTGATCTGTTTTGGCATAGCTAAATCAATGCTAAGGTTTGAAAACTAGAAAAAATGTTATTGGAAACCAAATTGATTATAGCCCTTTTTGGTTAAAACACAGTGAATGATAAGAGTTTCTAGGGATGAAGAAACAAGATATACTTGAGGGAATTCCTGAATTCCAGACAGATTCTAGGAATGAAAATTTGGAAAAATTAAGAAAGCTAATGAGTAAGCTGGGAAGGGAAGAAGTATTAAAATCCACAAGTTTGGAAGAAAGCTGAGAGATTTTAAAAGCATCCAGGCCAGATCCTCAGCCGATGTAAAATAGCATTCATCTATTAAAAAGCAAAGGCCCTGTACTGAATTACACCAGTTGAGGATCTAGACCATCATAACTAATGTACAACACAAAAGGTATGATGTATAAGTATCAGCAAATATGGGTTAATACAGGATTTTCAAGAATGTCAATTTTATTGTGAACTACTGATGACTTTTATTACTTCATTTCAAACAAATCTACAACAAGCCCTTTCCTTATTTCTGCTAAACCAACTATATTTGTTGACACTATATAAACCCATTATGATGAAAGCTGTAACTGATCAATTACACTCATACCAAGTCAGAGAATAATGAGAGGGGAAAGATTTTTAGTCAGACGTTTAAAACTCTAATTTTGTTCCTTTATATTATATATTAAATTACTTAAATCAAGCTTCTGATAAAAAATTGAGAGAAAAGTTTTCTTTGTTAATGGGTCCTCCTCTGCCACTTTAGAAAGGGAATACTTCCCTTCCAGTTTTCTAGTTCCTCAAAACAATGACAGCAGCCCACCCCCCACCTCTGAAACACCACATAGGAGAGGAGTTGCCTCTATAACTGGAAGGACAAAGAAAGATTCAGGCTCTTCTAACATTTCCATGGACATAGTAGGCCATTCCACCTCTAGAATAATAGCCTTTTCCTGCTGCTAGACAGTGTAGGTAGTACTGTCGTTCAAATGATAGAGCTTTATACTGAAGATTCGGGATTCAATCCCTGTTGATATTTCGTGATGGGAGATCATTCTTACAGCTGTACATAGTATTTCCTTTTTAAAGCACTTAGAAAATTATATAAACCCCTCCCCCCCCAAAGGTACAAGAACATTATTTAAGTTGAAAAGTCAAGCAGGAATGCCAGGTTCATGGTTGCCTATGCAACCTTAATTCTACTCCTTTTGCATATGCATTATGATATAATCTTTAATTATATGACCACGCATTTTTGTTTTTCATGGGACCTTTGTCTAATTCAGTATGCAGAATGGACACACAAGTAGAACAAATTAAGTTTGAACAAACAACATTAAAGCTGGCAATTCCCAACTTTTCAGTGCTTATCTTTTCAACCTAAGTAACACTGTTTCACCATAGCTTTTTTAAAAAATGCAATTATTTATATAACTTTAATGTGATTTCTAGTTATAAGGTGATTTTCTGTTTACGAGCCATGCCTTCGCCTAAATAAATGCCAAGTCAAGGCTGAGATGGCTGGTAGCCCAGAATGCAGTTACCAAATTGACAGGGACCACCTCAAATCCTTACAGAGTACTGGAACATTTCAATAATGTATCCGAGACACAACTAGGTTAAAAATGTTTTTTACAGAACGATAAGCTGAGAGAGTTTGGAACAGTATAAACAACTTGCTGGATGAAATGAGAAGTTGAGGAGAATATGTTTGTTAAATCACTAAGATATTTACCATAGTTTTCCCTTAGAATAAAGTACCAAGTAGTTGTGAGTCGCTACTTTAAGAACAGGAAGAATCCTCAAGCTATCACATAAATAACTAAAGGCATTCATGTATATTAACAGCTAGCTCCCTACAAATTTTCATTTAATGTTTTAAACCTAAAATATGACTAAGAATGTCTGAATCTTTTCCCCAAACAAAGCTAATTCTGATCATTGCCAAGATGAGATTACCTTCTTCTCTATGAAAGATTCTTACATCTAGGCTGACAAAGTGTATGACATACTCAATACACTTTAAAGATGACCTAGAAAGGCAAACAAAAATTGCTTATGCCTTGTTTTGTTTTCTTGTTATATATCCAGGGTCTGGTTTATTTTTTTTAAACTTATTTTTTGTATTAGAAATATCTGAAGCATCAAAGTCTTGTTCTTTTCATGTTTTTATAGAGGACTGTTTTGTAGGATTATAGAGCTATAATGGAAATCTTCTCAGATGTTATCTTAAGTGACAAGGGAGAAGAAATGATTAACAAAGAAAGTTTTTGTCCCGAGTATTTTCCAGAAGCTTGAGTAAAATAAAAACAAACAAAAAATCGAGTTTCTCTCAACTGCAAAGCTATCAGCCTCTTGTCATTTATGATGCTGTGATCCCCCTATTTCTATTTCTCTAGTCATCCATACAATCAGGGTAGATAAGACCTGATATTACTAACATTATATTAAAAATACCAGAACCTTTACACACCAGTTTAAACCCAAACCATTCACATTTTCTTTATACATTCTGAAGAAGCAAAAGAGGGCACAAATGCAATTTTTCCTCTCCTTTATGGGTCACCTTTTTAGTCAAATAAGGATTTTATTGTGGCAATATAGGCACACTGTGGTGGCAAGAACATGCCATAAATAAAGCAATATTTGTGCAAATGGGAGATTTAGTAATATCGACACCTTAGTTGAATTTATTAAATAGATATGAATACAATTATAGGTGTGTGGGGTGAAGGTATTATACCTGGTCATGGCTGGCTTCAATGGAGCTTCCGATACCATGGAAAGTCATCTGCACAGGAGACAGTGTCAAACTGGTCATACACTCTTTGCCATTTTGTCTATCACTGTAGTGTACCTATAACAGAATAACATACGTAATCTGCTAAACACCAGATTGCATAAGGGAGTCGTGCTAAAATAATCTGTCCCTTTCCAACAAGTCTGTAAAGGAATTCAAAACATTTACACTGAATCCAGGTTCAATATAAAACAAGGAATATGCAAAATATTCTGAGTATCCACATCCTGAACTGGGGACAAATTTCTCTGGTTAATCAGTTTGTTGGTCCCTCTTTAGGTACTATATGCTGCAGAGCCTAGGAACATTAAAGCCCAGTTAAAGATATTGTTACAGACCTAAGAAACTAGGTCTATGTTTCAGTTTTCAACCTATATGTTATTTTAAATAACCTTTTATGGATTAAAAACAACTATGTTACAGACAACCACGGCTACCCCTCTGAGATTTTTATAGATTAGTTTAAAAAACTTTATTTAAACTACAGTTCTCTGCACAGACTAGCCCTGCTTAGAGATGGTTGGGAAATTTTCAATTAAACTTTTTTCATCTAAAAATGCCAGTTTATTGAAAGAGAAAGTTTTTGCAACATAAGGATCAATTTCAACAAATTTCTTGACAGAATGTTGAATAAAACCTTTTAGAATTTGGCAAAATATTTCATTTTCACACTTTCTACATGAAAATTCTGGTTTTCCAGTTCAAAGGAGACTTTTAGTTTAGAAATTTAATCCAGTTAGAGTAAAAACATTTTAAATGGTCAAAAATTAAACACTTCAAAATTACTGAAACTAATTTGACATAAAGTGAATTTTTCAAAACAGTTCACCAGAAGTTAATTCCCCCTCCCATCCCACCCATTTTTTATGCACAAAACTTCTAAAAATTTCAACTTCTCAGCCTCATTACGGATAGGAAATTTGTTTTGAAATCTCAAAAATTTTCATTGAATGGGAAAGCCATTTTCCATCCAACTCCAGCAATGACATTACTTTTAATTTTTTCACTGCAATGTGATTGCTACAGAAACACACTGAATGCATTTCAAATGCACTGATTGTTTGATATTGCAATATCATTATCATAGCTGTTTTCCTTTTTAATCAAATCAAAAGGTTTTATAACATGGGGAAGGAATTCACATTATTTTTAGAGCCAAGTACAACTCAATCTCTATTAGTATTTAAAAGCACTCACTAATCAGATTCTTGCACAGAATATAAAGGAAGATACTGATCCTACTGGATTTTCCCCTTTGCCTTCAGGTCACCTTAAAACAGCTCTTAAACCCTCTATAGAAAGAGAACCTTCTTCTATCTTGAGGCAAAATGAAGTCATGCATCTCTGATGTTTTATTAGTAAGAACAGGGTTGCCACTCATGCTGAACTGATGAAATATTACAATCTGCTTTGTAGCTCCTGGATTCTTGACAGGCAGATAAAGCACTTTGTTCTGCAAGAAGGGTGGAATTTATTTTATGATGGTAATTTACATTGGTTACCTGACCCCTGTCAGAAATGGAAAGGGAGATTAGTCCTATTGGAGACAGGCATTTTAGGGTAGTACCTATTTACAGTTGCATGGCTGTTGGGGAAAAGCCTCATCTTTACATTTAGGCTAGAAATTTGAATATTATTATTTCTGTGGACAACTAGGGGCCATATTAAATGATCCCAAAATGTCTGTGGAATTGATTGAGATAGATAACACTAGATTGGGCACTGGGTAAATGCACCTTATGTCTGATTCTTCTCTCTTACTAGATAAATTGGGAGTATTGAATTGAGGAGTTAAAACAGTGCAAAACTAAGCTAAGGGAGAAGATAGTAATGCAATCAGCAGGTTGCAGAGTTAACTTTATCGATTATGCAGACTGTTGCATATGTGTGGCCAAAATGATCTATGAGATCTATAATGAGGATTTTTCCTTGTGGTATGCATAAAAATACAGATTTCACTCAACATCTTGTTACAGCTTTCTGGATCATCCCCCTATCTCCTCCCCTCTGCACCATCCACCCCCACACAACATATGCCTACTAAATTGCTGAAGGCTGTCTGCCAGAAAAGCCATACTACTCACTGAGAAACCACAAGAGGCCCCTTCACATATACAATAGCTCAACTCTGATTGATCGAAAGAATTATGAAGCTATGAAATTGGACTTACAAACATAAACTGAAGTTCTCTAAATATCAGGACTACTGTTATTACAAGAATGTCTGAGGCACCCATAACCACCGTATCTAGTTGCAAATCCAAATACTTCTGCTGAATAGATGTGGTAAGGAGAGTGGGCCAGAGACGCCTCACATTCTGCACCTCCAGAATGCCACAGAGCAGGCATTAGGATTTGGCCCCAAATAAGCCAGGCTTGATACCAACAGTAAATACTATTGAAAACACGCACACTCTGTGGAGCAGACACATATCCTACAGAGCATAGCGGGGTCTGGAGCAAGGACCTTACTGCATTAGAGTACAGTCTTTTGATTTTTTTAAAATGAGAGTGTATGAACAAATTCATTGACCACAATAACAATCACAGAAATAACTGTGCAAATGTAGCTAACAGAACAAGAAATGTGCTAAATTCAGAGTTTTAATTATTTACATGTCTCGAGCTAAGCCCTGCTGAACGAGCGCCATGATGCACTCTGACCTAGTCCAAATGGGTCAGCCCCATTATTTCAACATTTCTCAGCCACTCGCTGTGCTCGAAATATCTCTTACCAACAAAAGGCAACCCCAGTTCAACAAGAATCAACATTTTCTTCATCAATCCTCCATGTCCCTGACCTAGCAACTCAGGGGTGCTGGAGAATGGGAAAGAAACAGAATGTTCTTTAGCCAGATTTCTCTGACCTCTCATAGAGTCTGCAAAACAAATTGTGACAGCAATCTATGCAGCAGTTGGAAAACAATTGTATAATTGGCGTTGTTGTTCTCCTGAGTTGAAGTGGCTCGCCTACATAGCAGCTGGGAACACAAGCACTTCATTGAGAGAATACAGATGCAGATGTCCAGGATGGAGACCTGGCTGCTCTGTGGAGAAGAAACAGGCTGGGAACCACCCCAGGCAGCAGATTCTGCCCAATCCAGGCCCATGTGAGCCAAGAACTGGCATTCAATACTGGCAGTTAGAAGAGAGAACCAGATCCCAATGGCCAGTCAGGGGATAGCACCTGTCTCCAAGCCTAGAAAACTCAAAGCCACCACCTCCGAAAGGGAGAAACAAAAGATGGTAGTGGTCAGGGATGCTTTTCTGAGGGGGACAGAACCATCCAACTGCCAACCTCATCTAGCATCACAGGAAGTGAGTTGCCTGCCCAAAGCCCCCATGTGAGACATTACAGAAAGGTTTCTGGGGATCATCCGTCTGCTAAACCATGTGGATACTAATGATACTGACAGTATGATCCTGGGCAAATCAGCAGTGACAACAGGGCTCTGGGAGCAAGGATAAAGGAGTTTGGGGGCACAGGTGGTTGAAAGAAAAGGGACCAGGCAGGGACATGCACATCCTAGAGAGGAATGCATAGCTGGCACTGGCAGGAGGTCTTGGGCTTCCTTGACCATGGGTACTGTCCTGGAAAAGAAGACTGCTGGAGTTCACCTGAACAACAAGGAAAAGCATCTTCACAAACCAACTTGGCAATCTAGTGATTAGGGTTTTAAACTAGGTTCAAAGGGGATAGGTGACAAAAGCCCACAGGTACATAAAAAAGGTGACCTTGACAGAGGTCTTGAAGTTGGAGGGAGTATGCAAGAGAGTAGGGGGAAGAAATGGAAAATTACAATAGGTTAAGAGAAGCAGCAAGAGGGAATACAATGGGGTCATCTGCTCAACATTTTAGCATGCAATCTAAACTATGACTTAATTGGCATCACAGATTCTGTGGGATAAATCTCATGACTGGAATACTGGTATAAAGGGGAATATCTTATTCAGGAAGAACAGGCACGGAAAAAAGGGAGATGATGTTGCATTGTACATTACGAATGTAAATAGCTGTACTTCAATCCAGAAGCAAGTAAGAAGCAGACCAGTTGAAAGTCTCTAGGTGAAAATAAAAATGGGAACAAAAGAAGTAATGTTGTGGATGGAGTTTGCGATGTGCCACCAAATCAGGAGGAGAAGGTGGATGAGGCATTTCTAGAACAAACAACAGAAATATCCAAACGACAAGACCTGGTGACAATGGGGGACAACAACTGAAGGCTGACCAAGTAATCTTAGCAGCAGCCTCAGACTCTGAGATTGAGGAGTGGCAAGAGGAGGCTGGCCAAGTGCTCGGAGAGTATTTACATTGTAATTACTAAGATTAATAACTATAAGAATACTTTGCATTTGAAATTACTAAGAGCCTGTAACCCCAGGGTCCCAGAGTGATTTAGTAACGTTCAACTTTACCATACCTGTCAAGCAGGCAAGTGCTATTTGTGCAGCTAAGGTAAGTGACTAGCCCAAATTCATTCAAGGAGTGAGTGACAGTGCATGAAATGCAACCCAGGCTTCAGTCTCCTTTTCTAACCCATTGGCCGTGTACATTCTCCTTATATTTAGGAAGTAAAAATAAAAAGATTATGAACAGAAAATGCTGTCCAGGTCCACAATCTCGCTTGCAAGCTTTTGTGTTTGAAATAAAGAGAAACTGATAAATGAGCTCTGGCCACTTTTAGGTCAAAGCAGCTACAAAATTCAATTTAGTAAAATTCAAAGTATTTTGCTTAGGTTTTTTGTTTTCTAAATAACAACAGCCTCTGTAAGGAGAAGCTTGAGTCTGGAAAAGAAGTGCCTATGAATGATAACATCATGATGCTAATAGTTGTGAAAAGTTTCTGAGCAAAAATTCCAGAATCCTAAGCTGTTTCGGACTAACATGGGTATAGTTCTCTGCAAGAAACCTGCCACTGAATGTACTAGTAAGCATCCCTGTCACCAGATTCAAATCAAGGGCTATGTCCTGGTTGCCTGCTTCTCACAAGCACACATCAGAGCTGTAGTCACATATTCATGCTTGTATATTCTTTGTTGTGACGGTCGCAACTATGCACCATTCTACACAGGGAGAAGCACAAATCTATAGAGTTTGAGATGTGTGCTGTGTTCAGGACTATGATGTCCAGAATATGGATGCATATTAGTATTGCTGGTTTAGTATTTGTGTGTGTCAGCTATGAACCCATTTAATAACTGGGCCAAATTTTGTCCCTTGTGTTACTACTCTCTGTTACTAGAAAAGATTTAAATATTTTGAAACACAGAACATCCCATCAAAGTAGAGTATGCAATCAACGTTAACCATGTTACAACTGAATGCAAGATGATATAGCCAAGATTCTACACTTTGCAGACTAGATTTATAATGGAAAATCTGAGTGAGATTGTATAAAATACACCAGAATTTATAGAGTTGTTATAGGATCACTATTAACATAGCACTACTATAAAATTTAGCTTTCTGTTCCTTTGTATATTGAAATAGAAACACACCTCCCACATGCAGAAGTGACAGTAATTGTGAAATGATATTGCAGGATTTACCTCAAGCTTTCAATAGCTCACTTTACAACAAAGGGCCAAAATATCAATGCAGAGATATTACACCTCCAAACTCTGATTCCTCACAAATGTGTGTGTGCTAAGCTCTAGCACACAAGTAAGTCACATCGCCTTCCCTGGACTACTCTTGAGCTCAGAGTGAAGCATTGCTGTTTGTAAGAAAAAGGCCTGTGCTCTTATTAGGTCACAATTATACAGAGGAAGATACCTGTTATACTAGTTGTCAATGGTTCTAACAATAATACACCAAACTACCGTTTGAAAATAAGGTAGCTTTATGATAACCAGACACTGAATGGAGGAAAAAAAACCACCCAGCTCCCCAAAGAGACTTTCACACACTACTGCTTAGCTGTTCACAGTTTGAAGCACAAATTCTGTCTGGCCAAATACTTTCTTTCTTGAACATTTATTAGTTTAAATAATAATAATAATAATAATAAAGTCATGTGTGACATTGGAGTTCATGTTTCTAAACCAAAAAAATATTCTGATTCAAAGTACCAGCAGGAGTCTCAGAATGCTAGACAGATATAAACTGGGTAATAAAATGCCATTATGTTCAGCAATGCACAAATCTTTAGGATTGACAGGCCACCAGGACCATTCTGTTAGAACAAAGGATAGCATTTGTTTAAAATCTGCCCTTTAAATTCAAAGTGCCAAATTCAGTGCTCAACTATTCTAAATTTACATCATTGTACTCTGATGATTTCATAGGTTACTCCAGATTTCTGTTGGTGAACAGATCAGATTGCGACCCAAAGAGAATGTTAAAGAATTTTGATTCATATGGGCACTCTTACAGCATATTTTCCTTCCATTTAACTTTTTGTTGAATCATTTATTTTTACCACATTTCTCCTATTTTATGTTAACTGTGTACTTAAGTAATTGGATTTGCTATTTTAAATAATAATAGACAGTTATTTAAAAAACTGTGCTCATACTTTGGTCCACTTCTGTTCCAGTGACAAATGGCAATGGGCAGCTACACAATGATAAATTAAACTCTGGTTTGCGATAGGTATACTGATGAATTCAAATAATTTGCGACCCAAGCTCAGACATCCGGCATTTCTACCATGTATTAGTATAGCAAATAAGGTGTGAATCTTTTAATTATCCTTACATCCCTCCTCCCCCTCTCCTCCACACACACCTTTTCCCCAATGCTAGAATTAGCCACATCTGATAAGGGAATGGCACTTGAAATATCAAGTTAAAACATTGCTTCTTAGTATCTACCTTACAATTTGTCAGAGAACAAAATGGAGAGAACCTACAGTGTAAACAAAGTAAGGAGAGTAAAAAGACCCAAAACATGAAAAAAAAATATAAAATGAAGGAGTATAAATACAAAAAGCAAGACCCGGATGAAAATATTTTTCTCGGTCCCAGATGAAAAATAAGAAATAAAAATGAAAAAAAAATCACAAAAAAGTGTTGAATCAAACTGTTTCCTGCAACGCTGGAGTTCCTTGATGTAGTGGGATTACTAAATATAGTATTTTACTAATCTCAGCAGGGAGCTGGCTAACTGCATGCCTGTCAGATGTTTCTAATGGTCACCCCCTGTGGAACAAATCTAAGGAGAGCGTGAAAAACACCCATATTTAAGAAAGACCCCTTGCTAGATCATTAAGGAAAGATAAAGGCTTGTACATTCATATGTGATATATAACACAATCATCGTGTCAAGAAAACATATGTTTGATTAGTATGCCTCAGGTTCATTAATCGCTATGTCTACCTCACAGCAGTGGACAAAGTTTCCATTGTAGCTACTGCATGGAAGAGTAAAGATACTCAGTAGCTAAAAGACTGTACTAAATGATTTAGTCAGTACTAAATCTTGGGATATTCATAACATGCTCCCTTCTTGCAAAGCCAGCATAGCATGATAGCTGTATTATAGGCTTAAATATTCATTAAAACACACAATATTAGATTTCTGGATAAGAAATAAACACTTGCTGCATCATAAATAGATAACTTTTTTTAGTCTGTTTATTTAGCTATCAGCACAGGTTTTTATATTGCTGGTTATAGTGGCGTGGACAGTTAAGTTGCTGTTCATAAAAACTTCTATAAACAGTAAACTGCTGTTGATAAAAGATGGAGAAAAAATTTTATTAGATAAGGACACAGTTCCCCTAAAGAGGATACATCATTTATTTATTGAACTATTTCTACAAAGGCTTGTACCTCATTTATTTATATACTCTCCAAACTTGCATCTCTTGTTCTCAGTTATGACTGTGATTTTAATGGCTCCTGTAAGCATTCACCATGCTCTGTCAATGGAAAAAGTCCTAGCCATTGACCTTCCCTGTCTTGTCACTGTAGTCACTATGATGCTCAGTTACATCTGAGAGGAAAGTTGAACTACGGTGACTGTAGTTGTGCAAATCAAAATTCAGCAAGATGTGTACAGTAACTTATTTTACCTTTCCTCTATTACTAGATAGTATGTACTGAGAATTAAGATTTCAGAATGGCATGCTTAGGGTATGTCTACACAGCAACATTATTTCAAAATAACTTAGTCCACATTTACACAGTCGGCAGTCATTTTGAAATAATGTCAAAATACTGCCAAGCTGGAGGACTTCTTACTCTGACTCCTGTAACCCTCATTGTACAAGGAGTAAGGGAAGTTGGAGGAAATGTACTGTATTTCAAAATAAGTGCCGTGTAGACACTCTCAATTTTGAAATAAGCTACGCAATTGACTTAGCTCAATTTGCGTAGCTTATTTCTAGTTAAGCCCTGCTGTGTAGGCGCACCCTTGGTTTCACATGTAAAACAAGCTACTATGTTTTCCATTCATGAATGTAAAGATAACTGTGTGCCTGAATAAAAAAGAGAACATTCATTTCCTAAAATCTCATTACTGAGGGTTATATTTATCTATGAACACTGAGAAAATACTTTTAACGTACAAAGTTAAAATTTGAAATATATCACCTACAAAACACTACCACCAACCAACCTAAAAAAAAACAAAACAAAAGAAATTGCTCATACATGAAACATTGTAAAATGCTATAAAGCAATGTGTCATACTTGCAACAGTTCTGATAGAAATGCTTTAGCTGCCTCTGATTCACTAACATGTAATTATTTAGATAATATGTTCTTGGAGAGAAAAATCTAAATTCAACTTATATTTCAACAGAAAAGGCAGCAACATTTGTATAAAAAATCCCTGTGATCTTCTGTTTTCTTCATGTGTTCTGGAAAAAATGGAGGTTTTGCGCCTTGCTAATGAAGAATACAGGGAAAGGGTTTGCATAAGAAAGTTGTGGAGGAGCAAGTGACAGATGTAACTGTTTCTGATCATTGAGGAATTAAGGCAGGTTTGGAGAAAGAAAATTATTCATATTTTAAATAACATTTTGGTTTTAACATCAAGGGAAATATGCTTTCACCTGCTCTTAATTTTCTTCTTGGTTGTGAAGACTGTTTCAGCGAAGATGGAAATAGAACACTTTTAAGCTGGTTATGTAGTACAAGTGAAAACATAAAGTTGATCAGTGTAAAATTGCAAACAGAATACCAGTTCTTTGACTTGGCTGAAAATCTGGTGAGAAGCTATCCATTATATTGTGGAGTAATTTAAGTATGCAACAATGTACATCCAAAATACCTCATTATTTTCATTCACAGAAAGTACATACATTTCACTTCCAAAAATAATGCTGTTTCTTTGTGCTCCAACTTTTTAAATGGCCTGACTTCTAATTGTGAGCTGTATGGTAGTCTAGCTTCCTGCCTGTAATGAGGAGCGTGGATTTTAATGGCAGGCTTTAGTCTTATTTCTTCCTCCTCTGCATTTCTTGCTACTTTCTTTAGTAAGGGTTTTGGTTTGAGAGTCAGTTACAATATTATGGTTAAAACTAAGTCTCACTCTACTAAAGATTCAGCATCATACTTATATATTTCTGCTAGCTGAGACTTCAAATCTTTCAGAGTTTTGGCTTTACTCCAGTGCAAGGTTTGTATCTAACTTACCAAGTCACATTAGGATTTACTCTGAAAGAACTTGGCAGGGAGCAGAGCCTGGCTTGTTTAGTACTGGCTACAGTATTTGGAGAGATCCTGACAGCTTTGCAACTTTTTTCACACAAGTGGATTGGTTATGAGAACTTCATGCACAAAGTTACATGCAGGTATTTGGGGGAGGATTTCAGTTACCCTTTTCAAGGTATTAATGAACAAAGCAAAAATATTTTATTAAATGTACCAGCCTTGATTTCATTTGCACAGTTCCTCTCCAGCTTCCTCACTGACCTTGAAGCAAGAAAACTCCATTTAGAGTTTTCTCCAGAGAGAAATTCCAAGATGTTAAATGCTTTTCAATGCCAGGCTTTTTTTCCTTTTGAGGGTGAGCGGTAGTGATGGGTTGAGTAGGAGAAAGACACTGCAGAAATTTGGAGCAGCCAAACGTTTGGATGCAGGGGAACATAAAGACTTTGGCCTGGCACCTAGTGAAACTGCAGGATTAATATTAGCCAATCTACAAACTGTTAGATAAGTGACATTAAAGATCGGTGACAAAAACTATCAGGAAGAGATGACAGTTGGCAGGTGCTAGAGAGTCTGGGATAATGAAGATTGTCAAGTGATTTTATTGGACTTATATTCTCGGTGAGGAGATGGAGTTTTATGAGATAATAGAAGCATGTGGTTAAGACTCCAGAGGTTAGTTTTTGGAGTAAGGGCTGTTGTCACTGTTGTTAATATTGTTGTTAGTATTGTGTTAGCCCTGTGGAGCACGTTGTTGTTTAAACATACAGAAAGACTCATCCCATGCTCCAAATGGACAGATTCTAATACCCTTATTCATGATGAGCAATATCTTTCTTATTCTATAAACAGTTCCACTGAAACCAATGGGACTATTAAAATAATGTGCTAGTGGATATCTATTACTCAGCATGGCAAGAGTAATAGAAGCTGATCCAATGAGCTTACAATCTAAGACTGTGATACTACAAAGAGGATATTTTTACCTGCCCACAAACAATAAGGTCCAAAACCAGGGCCCAATTCAAAATCAGATGTATCAAGAAAATGTAGCACAATAGGGAGGCACATTTTGGCTACAGGCATGGAAGGAGTATTTGCTGTGGGGAATACATAATAAGAATACGGGTCTCTATTGACCTATTCCAAGCCAAAGCTCAGAACCATTACTTATCCTCAGCCTCATCCTCCTTGACATACTAGCTGCTTTAGTCAACCTTTCTCTTCTTTAAATCTTGCTCTGTCCTGCTTCTCCTCTGCATTGCTCCTTCAACATGTCCTTCAGGGGCTCCTCCTCCCCCAAATCCAACTTTGTGGGGGAGGGTTCCATTTGCCCCTGTCCTTGATCCATTCTTCCTCTCCAGCTACACCTTATCTCTGGGCACTCTCCATAAAAACACAAATTCAATTACCCTCTTCATGCTGCCTCACAGATTTACCTCTTTTCTCCAGTTATCTCCTATTCAAACTAAAATCTAAGCCTGTCTCCCTCACAGGTCCTCGTGGTTGTCTAGCCTCAGCTCAAGCTTAAAATGGCTATAACAGATCTCCTTATCTTCCTCCACCAGCTGTCTCTGCTGCTTTAACCACGTCACCCTTCTTTGAATCCCTATTTTTGAGACCATCTTCTCTATTGCAAACATAAACTCTCTTCACTTTGAAGACCCTACTCAACTTATCCTTCCTCTGCCTATGATTGTCTCATTCACTATCAAGACATTGACCCTGATTTCTGTCCACCCCATAATGCCAGCCAGCATTGCCCACTTGTTAAATTTTCCAGCAAGCACCCTCATGATTTCTCCCATGTTGCCTCTCACACTTGGGACGGGCGCCCATAAACGTCTGCAAAGCTCCCTCATTAGCCACCTTCAAAACCCTTCTCAAACACTCTTTTGCTGTAACGCCTACAAAACACTTGATAATGGCCAGGTGTCTGGTATGTTGAGACCACAACCTACCATGCTGACCAATGCTGTCTTGCAGTTTTCTTGTACTCTCTGGTCAGTGTATCCGCATCCCTCTTTTGCCTTCTGTCTTATACTTAGATTGTAAGCTCTTAGAGGTACCTGCTCCTTGACTGGTGCTCATATGCATGATGATAATACAAAAAAAAAATGGCAATCTATGGTAACATAGAGTTGCTATGGGCATACCTCACAGGTATCAATCTCTTTTATGTAAATAAAAAGAAAATAAATATCAGCAACCTCCAGGGCCCTCTGCCTGTGTAATTTTAATATTAAATGTCTGATGTGTCCCAAGAACACTTTTAGTATGAATCAATCACTGGCTGATAACTGTCTCTGTGACAAGTTAGACCCTGGTCTCACAGCTATACTTCAGTGGGGATCCATGCAAGCATAGCAGTCTACCCACATGATGTTGTAGGACTGGAGCCTTAGGTATTTTTGCCCTTGGTAAGGATGTAATACAATTTGCTTTAACAGCCTTCTTTCAAAACTATTCTGTAGACTGGGTCTTTGTAGCCTTAAAAAGGTTTTCAAAAATCATTTTATCTTAATTATGGCCTGATCACTCTTGAGGCAAGACCTTTCCAAAATAGATTTTTGAAAGCTGTTTGCTAATGCAGCCTTATAACTCATTTTACATTAATGATTCCAGGAAGCCTGGGGTTATAATTTCCACAACCTACTTTCCTTTATGTATTGTTTATGCTTTTCCACTCAAACTGGCTCAGAAAGTTTTGTATTGTTCCAGTACTGGAATATCTGCTGGAGGTCCAGTTTCCAGGCCAATATTAGCTACAAATATTTTTGTAGTTGAAGGGTTGGAGTTGAGAACCATATCATTTGGCTTTATGTTCTAAATTTGATCATTTGGTTGTATTCCCCATGATCAGCATCATTCAGACTTTCAGGCTGAAACTTTGCAACTTTGTCTCAACAGAAAGGCTTAAAAAAATTCTGAGATAAATCTATTAACCCTTTCTGATCAGTCTCTGGGGAGAATGGAGATTTTTGTTTCAGTTTACAACCTTCCCCAACCAAGTGACCATTTGATCACTACAACTGATTCGTATTTCTTCAAACTTGGTATTTGTCTAGATCTCCTTGAGGAAATGTCTCTCACTTATCACTACATTCTGGCTGCTGGGGTAAGCACCATTGGAGGATCATGTTATGTTGGGGTAAAAAGGACAGAAAACAGCTGTGGCAAGACATTAGGAAGCATCTTCTTCCTTTCTAGCAGGTTGGAGGGAGAATGAGTTTTTCCCTCCTACACAGCCGCAAGGAGTAAGAAGGGTTCTTTTCTTGACAGATGGGTCCAAGTAGGAAAGAGTGAAGCCTTCTTGCTCCCAGCAGCCAAGAGAAAGGAAGGGATGGGAGTTCTCAATTTGTAAACCAATGTGATATGTAAAGGTGAGTCATGCATTCTGTATACTACCAGGAAAAGACATTCTGACAGAAAATGCCCTATGATCTCCTGCCTGGAAGCCTTCTTCTGAGTGTGCTGCCCCTAAACCCTATTTGATGGGCTCCTCCATCTTCTGTGCCAGCTGACATCACTGCTCTGTCCACTCTTCCAACATAGCAAGAATATCCAGATTGGAATGAGATAATACATTGAATTTCTTCAACATGCTACCATATTTAAGTTCAGCAGTATAAGAACCATTCTGTTCATTTCTGCTCTTACAGCTGTTTGAATTTAGAGTCATTGGAAGATGTTCAGAAATTTTCTTGCTTGTTTTTATCCCTAATCTTACAAGTTTACCTAATAAGCAACTGTACATCTGAAAGCTAACCCAGAAAACCTTGTTCTTCAGAGTTCAAATGCCTGGTAAACATCTCACTGGAGCCTACTTCCGATATATCACTGCTACATTTCTGTGATATTACAAGTAAGAATGTTAAGGACTAGTCGACTATAAATAAGCAAATGCTTATTGGATAGACGAGTCAACTAGTCGATTGCCCCCCTTTCTGCCTCTATCAGATAAAGGCAGCAAAGGAGGGGGAGAAGAGTGGGTGCTTCAAAGTGGCAGTGTTTCAAAGGGCCGCACCGCATGGAGCCCAGGATCAGCTGTGTGGCGCTGCCACTTTGAAACGCTGCCTTGGCAATTCAAAGCAGCACCGCAAGGAGCTGACCCCGGGCTCCATGCGGCACTGCCCCTTAACGGGGCAGCGCCAAGGCAGTCTTCAAAGGGGCAGTGCTACACAGCTGATCCCCAGCTCAGCTGTGTGGCGCTACTGCTTAACGCCGCCTCGGCATTTCAAAGCGGCACCTCCACACAACTGAGCTTGGGCTCTGTGCAGTACTGCTCCTTTGAAATGCCACTGCAGTGTTTCAAAGGGGCAGCACCGCATGGAGCTCGGGGTCAGCTGATCCCAGGCTCCGAGTGGCATTTCTGCAGAACCTGGGATCAGCTGGGGAGTCCCCATATCATCCTGGACTCGGAGTGGCATTTCAAAGCGGCAGCGCAGCATGGAGCCCGGGGTCAGCGGAGGACTCTGAGTCCATTAGGATGCTTCTGCTTTGAAATACACAAGAGCCCCTGCTGGGCACTCTTGTACATTTCAAAGCTGGCACCCGCATGCAGCAGGACTTCCCACTGGCCCCGGGCTGCACGCAGAGTTCCGCATTCCTCCTCTGAAATGTACATTTCAGAGGAGGAATGCGGAAGTGCTTATTGACTAGTTGAGTCGTCAATGGAAATTCCATCGACTACTCGACTAGTAAATTAATCGTTAGTTAACATCCTAGTTACAAGTTTAAAGATAATTTCAAAATGCAGTAGGAGGAGCCAGACTGTAAATTGGTGTAGCTCCATTGACTTCAACAGAGTTACCATGATTTACACTAGCTGAAGATGTGATCCTAAGTTTTTAGTTAGACCCTACTGTGAATGAGAGAATGTTAGAGAGTAAATATCTTGAAGTTGTGACATACCCAGCAAAGGCTGGTGAAGTCTCAAAGAAACAAATGCTCTCAGACGGAGAAGGAAATTGCGCTCTGGTAGTGCATCCTTCCTTAACAATTTATAGATTATCATTGGCTTTGACCTCAGAGGAGAACTTATGTCCTATCTATCAAACAGGGGATAGGTGCAGCTTAGAGAGAAGTAAAAGCAGCACCTGAGTTAAGTTAGGAGGAAGGAAACAGTGAATGCTAAGGGAAGTCTGCCAAACTAAAAAGGCAAATTACAGAGGGTCATGTACATAAAAAGAAATAATGAAAAGAAAGCTACATCTATCCAACTAAGTGCTTTCACATTTAACAAAGTAATACGTTTATTGACTGTTAATTACATTTGTTAAGAATTTTTAAATAAAATTGAGTATTTCTGGTCCTTCCACTGGTGATCAGATCTTTCTGAAAATGCTGTCACTGATCAAATAAGCAGTAAGCACACAAAGTGTCAGACACACAAATAAATCAGTCTATTACAGTTTTAACATTCAAATTCTTTTATTAGGGTTCAGCACTGAAGTCTGACTCAGTCCATAGGCAACCACAACTCCCAGTGAAGCCAAATCTTGCTAGCATTCCAGTCACTGGAATATCTACCTATATAAGAACTTCAGGCCTGAGTCCCTTCATTATTAAATAGAATAACAGTACTAGAACTAGCCAACCATCTCTGACACTATTACTAAGTAGTGAGTTCAGTGTTAAACACAATTTTTAAAAGCAACTAAGTGATTTAGATTCCTAAGTCCCATTTCCAAAGTGAATAGGACTAGATTTTCAAAGATGCATCTATCTAGTGGTAGTCAATGAGGCTTCTAAGTGCCTAAATCACTTTGAAAATGGCACTTAGGTGCTCTTGAACATTTATTCATGGTCCTCATTCCAAGCATCTGACAATTAGAGACCAAGCTGAACAAAACACCACATCTGAACTTCTAATCCAAACCATATATTTTAATAATAGACAGATACAATTCCTAGGTCCAGACGAAACTGGAGTGATAGTCATATCCAATCCAAATGTCCAAACTTCCACAAAGTTTGGGCTAGTAGAATATACTTTTTTATTTCAATCCATTTCAGGAAAAAGTTAAAGGTCAGGTGTGAATCCCAGGGAAGATACACTTCTGGTTGGGCTATCTCTGCTTACAACTCAAGGCCATGCTCCTTACATTAGTGCTGAACTTCGTGCACTTAGAGTAGTCCCTACTGACGTCAGTGAGTCCAATGGGACTTCTCATTGTCAAAAAGTTACTCGTAAGTGTAAGACTTTGCAGGACATGCACCTAAATCAGACACAGACAAATACTTGAGACACACAAAATGCTACATTTCGGTAAGGATCACCTGAAGAATGCCCAGCAATGCAATAAAGTAAACCATGTATAAAATGGAACTGTTAATAAATAAACAAAAGTGGGGAAATAGGCATGCTTTGCAAACACTGCAATTAGTGATTTGCAAATTCAAACAGAAGCTCCAGTTAGAAAGCCATGATAGTGAAAAGATGAATGTATCTAAGGCCCTGATCCTAAGATCACGGAATGCAGGTACACTACTGAAGCCAACAGGGCCCCCAAAGTTGCATCTTTACACACACAGCAGTTGCAGGATGCTGACAAAATAATATGGTAATAATTATCCTTTGAACCCTACTATTCTTGCTTTAGAAAACCTCCCATTAGATTAATGGATGGACTTCAATGAACTGCTAGGAATGTTTTGCCTTAAGAATTATAGGGTTAGACTTGTGGTGTCCAAAACTGGCTATTTGGCCAGTTGAGTGTGGGCAAATTGGCTTGAACAATGTGGCTATTTGGCTGGTTGAGCATGGATAGTTCACTTCAGAACTGGTTGGACACCACAGGAGATGATTAATGTATAAACTGTTTCCCTAGAGATTTCAATTTAAACAAATTCTTTGAAATAATTTACTACACTTAAAACTGTCAGCAAATATGTTTTAACTACTCTATTCCACTTACAAATCAGTGAATAAAAAGACATTTAAAAATAACTATTTTAAACAAAGCTTATTTTCCTGTAAGCAATCTCTCAGCAATCATCTGCAAAATAATTAATGTATGAATCATCTGCATATGTTTTATAGAGGAAGTACTAAGAATGCTTTATTCAGAATTTGTAAAGGCTTATTTATGAAGTATTTGGCTTCATTAAGAATGATAATTTGAACTCTACCATTCTTGGAAAGTATCCATGGATAGCATTATATTATAGTGAGAGAGCTACCATTTACACTTTTCTTTGGAATAATAAGTCAAGAAAATGTAATACACTTTTTAAGCACTGTTCCATATATTGGTCCTGATAGCTCTTAGCTATTAATGATCTGTAACACAACATGACTGAGGTTATACACAATTGGTTCAGAAGAATTTAAATTAAATAACTCTCTAAGAAAAGGTGCCCTCTTCATCCAAAGTTCAAAGATTTATCATAAAAAATTCAACAAGCAAATTTTTTGTTTACATTTACAATAATAAATAAATTCAGACAAATATTTATTTTTTTAAAATACATTATAACAGAACAGCATATATATGTTCATCATGAAAAACAAAACTACTCTTATCTGGACCCAAATGCAAATACATGCTAACAATTCAAAAATCATTTCAGGGCATTCCAGAAACATGAAAGAAGCTACCTGTTTGTGAATGTACTATTTTTCTACTTGGTAAATATGCCTGAGAAAGTTAACCTGTAAAGAAATAGGCTTTTAAACTCTTAAATACAAAGAGCTTTCTACAGTGAAATGGTGAAGAGACCTGTGATATGCACCTGACAGAACACTAAGCCATTTCCCACAGAGATTCTGTTCACTGCTCCACCTCAGTTCAGTGATCTAGCAGTGGCACAGAGTTTCACATCAATACCAAATTCATTCAACCAAGGCATTAAAACAGCATGCAGAGATGATGTAAAATCATCAGTTTATATACAGATGGTATGTGGAAATCATACAGATTCTCTACCCAAGTCAGTGTACTCTTGTACAGTATTATGGACAAGTAAAGAGTAATGATAAAGGAGGATTATATGTCTGGCACAAATTAAGACCTTTTAAATACTACAATTTCAACATAATCATCTAGAATCAAAGACTGAAAAATAAGGACATACACAAATAATCATTTTACAGTAGCCACATACTATAGCTAAATAGGAATCAATATGTAGCTTGGGAATATAGTACCATAATTTGTGCTTTGGGTATATTAAAATAAAATATTACCAGCAGGCACAAGCAGTCTGACATGTGAAAGGAAGCAGTGAATACTTTGGGGATTGAATTTCTTTTCATCAGGATTGTCTGTACCTACTGTATGCAGATGACAAATGATACTTGGAGAAATACAAGATATTTAACTCTTATTGTTTAACTCTAATGGGTTTTAGATTTTTGCCTTTTCTTGTATTAAAAGAAATAAAAATGAATAATCAAAAATTATATACTGAGGATTGTTCAGAATCTGAGTACATGCTTTCTTCATTAAGAACAATAGGCCAGTTCCAGTCCATGCAAATTAATGTAGCTCTGTTGAAGTTAATGGATCTATGCCAATTTACGGAACACAATATCTGACACTATACCTCCAATTTTAGTGGTCCCATTTATAGTAGTATAAACAACTGCATACTTTGTAAATTATGTGGGTTTGAAAAAAACAATCATGGGCATACAAAAATTCTAATAGAAACCTTTAATTTTCATAATTTAGTTAAGCAGATTATACATGATCATACTACATGAGCTAGATCATATGAAATAAAGTTAGCAACAAAACAAATTCATAAAGTCTTATGAGAAAAAAACCCACAACAGTAAAATGACTGAATTTTAGCAAACAGCCAGTCCTACCCTTCAATGTTGAAATACATTAAAATATACTATTGCACATATGTATGTATTTTTCTGAGTGTGATCAGGAAGCAGCTTCCTTCCCCCCATTTATAGCACTGCACAAATGGCAAGGTCCATTATGGAGGCTTTTTTACTGGCCTATGAATTATAAGGTATTGCCCACTGCTGGAGACAGATTATCAGATCAGTTAACTGATTCAGTGTGGTAAATCCCATGTTATTCTTTCACCACTAGTGAGTCCGGCACCAAGAACATTCTGCACTGTTCTGACACCAGACATGCTGTTAAGTTACACTTTCCAATCAGTACTTCATTCTTCAGTCTACTTGTAGTATGTGCAGAGAGGAAAGCAGAACACCAATTATAAGGAGTACTATCAGGGCATCTTGATCAAGCAAAGCCTTTAAACAAGTGCTTAGCTTTCTGTGTGTGAACAGTCCCACTGATAACAATGGCATTATTCACATCCTTAACATTAAGCACACGCTTATGAGCTTTGCTGGACCAGGTCCTACAAGAGGAGGAGCCAGTATCAGAACAGAAGAAGCGCACTGAGAGGAGGAAACGTGCAATGCAGTGTAGGGGAAGTGGAAAGCATCTTTTAAGTTTATAATTGTTTAAGGAGGACAAACGGGGAGAAAGATAGGCTAAGGTTATTATCTATACCGCAAATACAGGGTGTGACTGCAGCTCAAGACATACCGTAAACTGGCTAGCTTGGGTCCTGAAACAGTGAAGCCCTGGCAGTGAACACTTCAGTGCAGGCTGTATAAGTCCATCTAGAGCCCTGGTTAATTACTCGCATGGCTGGCCTGCACTGAAACACACACTGCCTCAGTTTCACCGCTCTGATATGTGAGCTAGCTAGATTTAAGCTACTTGGGGAGGTCTCCTTGAGCTGCAATCACACCCCATACTTGTAATACAGACATACCCAGAGGAGGAGAATGTATATTGTGTAAGGGGGTATCTTCTGGGTCCAGGAACTTTCTTAGAGCCCCTGCTTATTTCACAAGGTAAGTGGCATGCGTGGTCATATTCTAGGGGGCAAGAGGAGAATTTTAGATGGCAATGCTATGATTCTGGCTGAAGAGCTTCATTTTCCTCCTCCCATACCTGAAAGCCTTGAATCCTTGCCAAATATTCCAGCTGTTTTGAAGGCTGCACTGCAGAACAGGGGGAAGCAGGAGATAATCCTTTTAGACCTATGGCTTCAGCAGTTGGGGATGTTCCATTCATGAGGAGTTCCCTGGCAATTGTAGCTGTACTATTGGACGCAGCAGATATGCTGAAGAAAGAGCTAGAAGTCTGGCTCATTTCTTTGGATGACAAATAGCTTACAGTGGTGCCAGGAGCTGCTTTGTTGCGGCTTGCTTCCATCTCTTGATAAACATCAGGTGAGAGATGGAGAATTCCCTTTGGCGCTGAAAATGAAAACAAAGACCATTCTCATCACACTTGCAGTGTTAAAGATGGATAATCATACAACTGTCAGTCAGTTTAGATGCTTCCCATCTGAAAACAAACTGGGTCAGACAAAGAGTCTTTTGCAGTAGTACTGTGTGTCAGAATGAATAATCTACCTGATTATAACCAAAACTGTTTTCACTGGACATTAAAGGGATGATTTTTTTAAAAAGGTCCTAAATGTGGCCTCTAAAACTATGCTTGAACTTTGGCATTCAAAGACTATATGGAATGCTCAACTGAGGTAATGCTCAACTGAGTCAAAACTTCCAAGACACCGACACACCTCAAAAATGATAACACAATCTTTATTTTGTAACTAGAAAACTTACCCAGCATTGCCCAGGTGTAAGGCCGACCCTGGGTGAAGGGGGCCACGTGGCCTGCCTGAGGAGGAGGGTTGCGCAGCACATACATCAATTTTTCCTTGGGGTTACCCTGGGGTAGAAGTGATGGGGCATGCAGCCTGCCTGCCAGCTTCTCCCCGGGGCTGGCCGGGGGCCCAGCTGGCAGCTGCTGGCCTGGAAAGCCGGCCGTGGCAGGGGCCGGAGTGGTGGAGGCCATGTTACCAGCCACTGGCTGCTCCCCGGGGCTAGATTGCTTGCTGCCTCCTATTATCATTTGTGAGTTCCTCCTATCACATCCCTCCCTTTCTGTTTGATGCGAATCAATCACATTCCATGTACATCCCATTGCCCTGGCACAACCAAATTATGACCTTGCTTTAATTTATGATAAGAGGAAGCTGCATATCAAATTTGATGGTCCCAGCTCTTACTGTTTAAAGGTGTTCTTGAGCAAATGGACTCACATACAGATGGCCAAACATACAGAGAGACACACAAGTTCTATAAAATATATAGTAGATAATCCTCTTTCTTCCCACATCCGTATACCTGAGGAAACCCACTGAGATTCTCACGTAAGTGTGCAGGATCAGGGCTTAAGTGAGGCAGTGTTAATATATATTTAAGCTACATTTTGAAAACAATTATATCCATTTTGTAGATAGTTTAAAAGATAATAATGAACATGAAAATGTTTTATTAAATCACAACAAACAAACTGAAGCCTTCTCTTGGTAGCAATCAGACTGCCTAAAAGGTGACATTGTGACACTTGGAAATATGGAAGTCCGTTTTAAATGGTAAACCAGTTTGGCAACCAGTTTAGCAATGAGAAGAACAATGCTAGGGTTCAACGTTTACAGGTTATTTTTTATTTGAAATGCATATTAATATCATTTGAAGATTGCAGAACAGTCTTGAAGAAGAATGGAAACTGGATTTCTAATATCTTATAATATAAGTGGCAAAAATGGTATTTTTTTAAGTAAGATGTCTACTGCCAGGAGTAGATTTAGAAATGCCAGCTATAATTAAAATCTTTAACTTCAAATACACGGCGAACATTCTTCTTTGTTGTACTTTCACATTGCTGTCTGAGAAAACTGGTTCTAGGTGTGTCTTTTAATTCCTTTACTCATAGTTTGGCTTTTAATGCATTACAAGCCACATATAGCTAGACCACAATCCAATATTGTTGATTATAGGCATGAAAAGGTATCATGAAGTATTTGGTTGCATTGTTAAAATGTGAACAATTTAGTGACTACCATGATTAATTTCACAACAACAAATTTAACGTGTGGTTCAACTGTTTGACCTTGAGAATTGTATTCATACAAATATACAGACTCACAAAAATCCCACTAGCAGAACTACTCGCATGAGTAAAATAAGAAGGACAGGATGTCAAATTCTGGTTTCACCCACACTGAGGCATAAAGAGCAGGTGTAGAGCTGGTGCAGAGCTTCATCAAGTTGCTTCACCTCACAGCAGTTTAGGCTCACAAAGATGCACAGTGGAACTGGGTACATGAATGGAAAAAGCAAGACACGTTCTTTACCCAGCTAATTTGCTATGTCCTGTTTTCTTGCCTGAAGCTTAGAAAGCTCTAGGCTACGTCTACATTGGCGCGCTTTTGCGCCAAAGCTATGCAAAT
>CM057846.1:49051786-49095838 GCA_030068395.1 Apalone spinifera | reverse complement strand
CCTCATTTGCATAGCTTTGGCGCAAAAGCGCGCCAATGTAGACGTAGCCCTATGGTTCCAGTCCTTCAACTGACTTTGTGTGGACAGATCTCCAGTGAAGTCAGTGGGGCTCTGCACAGGCAGAAGGGTTCACCTGTGTGAACCGCTTCCAGGACCAGGATCCCCAGATCAATATCTTGCATGGCTATGCTATGGAAGAGTTGGGGTAGGACAGCAAGAGGCTTCCAGCACTGTCTTCCTCCCCTGGCAGATCTGTACATGACAATCCAGCCCGTTTAGTATAAAACACAATATGCATCAAACAGTGTTATGGACAGTGTTTTAGTAATGACAATATACCCTTCATACTCCTGCACCTTCAGATAAGCCTTATCTTACCTCACATTTTTTAAATTGCTTTGTAAAATGGTATAAATTATTTAAACAGACATAGCGCATCTCCCAATTTCCTGGAAGGTAAAACTAGGCTACATAAAACAAGAAACAATCAACACAAAATAGTGTTGCAGATACTCAGCACCTTGTAAAATCTGACCCATTGTAAATCCAGTTTCACTAAATGCATTTGAGAAATAAAGGTGATAAATTCAATAATTTAAGTGAAAGAACACATTGGTACAGAAATAATATTATGTAAAAGAATCTTATTTTGGAAGAAAAACAGCACAATGCTAACTTTTTTACAAAATGTTTTAAACCAAATCAAGTTCTGCAGATGTCTATTCCATTGATGTAATATTACTTAAAACAAACATTTCACATGCTTTCTCAGCCTTTTCAATGTTTTTACATGATCCACCCAAATATCTAACTGCTGTCTGGAACAATAGTTTGGAATTTTTCCAGACTACCAAACTTTCTAAATGTTAAAATAACTAATATATGGCATATGATGAATAAAATTATATTCAGCAAGATGTATCAAATGTTCTTGCAAACTACCTACACGGTTATAATGGAGATGGTGAATTAATAATAGGATCTGCATTTATATAACATCTTCCAGCTGAGGATCTCAAAATGTTTTTTTAAAGTAATAATTAGTTAAGTCACAGGAGCCATCTAAGAGGTAGATATTATTGCCATGATTGGCTATTTTTAAAAACAAATAACGTAATATTTTGGTAACAGAAATGTAGCCGTGTTAGTCTGGTGTAGCTGAAACAAAAAACAGGACTGTGTAGCACTTTAAAGACTAACAAGATGGTTTAATAGGTGATGAGCTTTTGTGGGCCAAACCCACTTCATCAGATCAAATAGTGGAAGAAAATTGTCACAACCATATATACCAAAGGATACAATTAAAAAAAAATGAACACATATGAAAAGGACAAATCAAATTTCAGAACAGAAGGGAGATTAAGGGGGGGAGGTAAATGTCGGTGAGCTAATGATATTAGAGGTGATAATTGGGGAAGCTATCTTTGTAATGGGTAAGATAATTAGCATCTTTATTCAAACTTGAGTGTCAATTGTCAAATTTAATCATGAATGACAGTTCAGAGGATTCTCTTTCAAGTGAAGTCTTAAGAGGTCTTTTGGACATTATATTAATACACTTGAAAACTGTTGGGATTTTATCTTCAGAATTTAAGTTTAATGAAGCTAATTAAAACTTGCTTTAAACAGCTGCTGCAATAGCACAGAAAATGTATAAAATCTTTTTTGGAACGTTTGTGCTAAGAAATATATTTTCTTAAGTTTTATTGCCTATTTAAAAAAAATACCCTCTAAGCAATTCCTCTATGCCTGCTCCTTTTGTTTGAATGTCACAGTTTATTTGCTGTGAGAATTATGGTACCACACGATGATGATTAGGACATCAAGTGAGGAATGAACTATAGGAGCATAAGAACTTTTCAGAAACAAATATCAGAGACTGCTTTCATACATACATTTTTGTTAATAAAATTTGGGAAGCTCAAGTACAAACAAATGAGATATCTGTTGATCTATCTCTAGACAGGAGTTGTCCACACAGCATAAATGGATCACTAAGGGCATCTCTACATAACAAGGTAAAACTGTAAAATGGTTTAAATTATTTAAACAGACATAGCGCATCTCCCAATTTCCTGGAAGGTAAAACTAGGCTACAAAGGTAAAACTTGTTACCATAACATAAGGTAAAACTTGTTATGTAGACATCAGTTGTGTAGCTGAAGTAAAAATAGCTTAATTCTGCTTTTGGTGCTGTCTACACAGCAAGAAGTTGAACGAAGAACACTCTTCCTTTGCCTTCCCCTACTCTTTGTGAAATGAGGGTTACCATGAAGTCCTCCAGCTCAACATTATTTCGAAATAATGGCTTGCCGGGTAGATGCACTCTTTGTTATTTCAAAATAACATCAGTGATTCAGAAATAACACTGCTGTGCAGACGTACCTTAAGTGATCCAAGTTCTTATAAGCTTATTATTCCTCTGCAAAATCTCAATTTTTTTGTTCATTCCAAGAAAAAATTGCCTTATGCTAAATTTAATTCAAATCTCATATTACAGAATTATATGCAACCATAAATTATAAAGGTTATAGCAAAGACGCAGATTAATATGTGATAATTACCACGAGTCTTGGGATTTCACCATATACATCAATAGTGGTGCACCTTCTGCTGGATATAACCTGGAGGTGCATTCATGAAAGACTAAATAATTTCCATGCACAAGGATATTATTTACACCTGTAGGCAATCATGTAAGGAAAATATGCAGACTAGCTAGGCTGTGTAATCACTAACATTGAAAAACATCTCTTATCCATTCTTTAAAGGTAATTGTAAGCAGTCTCTTAAAACTGTAATCTCTAATGACTTCCAACCCTGCAATCAAATACAGGTGTGTGCCAATCTGATACAAGAAAACTGCAAAGCGGTAGGGAGGAATATTCTATAAAATGGCTAGATCATGACAATATAGGAGCCTGGGTAACTTCTCTACATGGACTGTCCCTGTAGTTTTACCTGTGTGTTATACTCCCATCCTTCCCTAGAGTAGCAGTGGCAGGGCTACCAGTGAAAGAGGCATCTTTGTTCCTATTCACCATTCCTCTTTGGACAGGCTGAAGCCTTTCTCCTCCTCAGATCTTCTCTTCCCACTGTGAACGAGTCCCTTCCAGAGGAGAACTCAGCCCTCACCCATCATGTATGTAAGGGCCCTTGCCAATGTCACCTCAGCAGAATCCTGGTGAGAGCAAGCCCACCCCAGACATAATGTCTCTGTAGTAGTATTGACAGGGCCCGCAGGGCAGCAGGTTCCTGACCTAACAATGTAATAAAATGAATAGGGCACATATGGGATTGCCAGGTGTCCAGCTTTGAACTGGACAGTCCAGTATTTGAGCTTTCTGTCCAGGAAAAAAATTGAGAAAATACCAGACATATCAATGTCCGCTATTTTCTAATTAGGTAATTTTTATTATCATGAGTATCAGTACGTAGTTGCGTGCTGCCTGGCTGGTGACACACAGTGTGAGTGTGTCTACCAGCCAGGCAGTACGCAACTACACAGTAGAGAGGAGGGAGGTGGGGGCGGGGCCAGTGAGGGCTGGACTCACCTGTGCACCCCACCAGGACCATGCGTTAGACGGGCAGCACCCCAGGATCTGCATGTGCCCGGGCCAGCCCCACTCCCCACTGGCTGGTTCCCTCCGGCCAACTCCGCTCCCCCCAATCCCCTCCCGGCCAGCCCTGCTTCCCGCCAGCCAGTCCCCCACCTCTGATCTCCCCCGGACATCCCCACTCCCCCCGGCCCCCTCCCGGCCAGCCCCGCTGGTCCCTCCCTCCTCCCATTCTGAGATCACGTGTGTCCGGTATTTTTTGAAACCCATCTTGTAACCCTAGGCACATAGATTTGTGATGGCTCTAAGATGGTTATCTAAAGATTCAGGAAAATGTTTCTTCATAATTATCCTGGGTCATGCTTTCAAGCCTTTCTTCACAGCCATGAAATATAGGAACATATTATTTCTGAACGTGAAAGCTGAGATTCTGATGGTGTTGTTCTCTAGACATGGGCCTGTGTCTCGGTCCAGCTCTGATCATACTAAACCTAATTCTTTCCTTCCTGTTGTTCAAAAAATACTCTCAGAATACTCCTTCTCAACTTCCTCATCCCTCCGCCCGCCCCAGAGTTTTCAGTCTTTTCTTGTTTCAGTGATGCAGAGTGAGAGTTTTTCCCAAGCAAGGGCAGAGCAGGCCTGGCCTTCGGGCAAGGAAAGCAAGGCGGTTGCCTTGGGCCAAATGCATTCAGAGCCCCACACTGCCCAGCCCCAGTCCCGCCCACTTGGCCACTCACTCACTGCCCTGACTGGGAGCTGCACAACTCAGCACAACATGCTGCCTCGAGCCCTGCAAACTCTTTGGCCAGGCCTGGGGCAGAGCATTGTTATGCTGCCTCTAGAGCACACCAGAAAGCAGATTGTGACTTGGAGACTCACACATTGCCTCCTGATCGTCCCTTCTGTACTAAAAGGAAAGCTACGCTAATTGATGTGTTGGGAGAGGCCAAACCTTTGCCCATTCCCTTCCTACCCCCCAGAACAATTCAGTAGAACATGCCCTTCTCCCTGCATTGCAATTTGTATTGTCAGCAGAACTCTTGTGGGCTGCCATGCCTAATGGGCCATGATTTAGCCATCATATGATATCCTTAACTTATGCAATACACTGATCATGTGAACATTTGAAATAACCTATCTTTGGCTGAAAGAAGACTATGAGATATAACCTATACATTAGTAAAACAAAGGAATTGGTAAACACTATGGCCAATATGTACACAGCAACATTTCATCTTGAGCTTCAGAAGCAGAAATACTGGCCTAAACGCAAGTAATCTGATAACTGTGTAACCGCTGAAGATTTCATGGGGAGGAGGGGAGGAGAGGAATTATACATGCGGCTCCCGGTGCACACTGGCTTCCACCTGACATCCCGCTTCTGGGGAACCTGATACAGAGACAGAAGCATGGGGCGGCATGCTTATATCCCTACTAGACACCAGTGTTATTTACCTAGTGCATCTGTCTGAGGTATTTACAGACAATCAATCACTGTAATATACAGGCAGCAAAAATAATACTTTCTTCTTACATAATGCTGCCATTCATTAAAAGATGTTAGTTACATGAGGCTAAACGAAGTGATATGTAGCACCCCTATTGTGTTTAACCTCACAACAACCATATTAAAAGTAAGTATACTATTTGTTTCTATACAACTGAATAAGAAAATAAATCATTTCATTTTTTTCACTATTAACATAAGGTCTGGAGTTCCCTAATTTTGCTGGAACATTCTCTGCACAACTGGAGAACTAGCAGAATTATGACAGCACAAGAGACAAGACTGAAACTGGAAGAGTGCAGAGGAGTAGTAAGTTTTAGACAGATGTTTTAAAATTCTGTTTACATTATATTAGTTTTTATTATTTCACTCAAACTCTTGATACAAACTTCAGAGAAAAGCTTTTTTGAAAGTTTCAACATTTTCAACATATCTATCCGGGGAATAAGAACTCATGAAAAACAAGTATTGATATTTTTAATATAAAGAACAAGCAAAAAAAAAAAAGCAAATCAGCAATTTTCTACAGAATATCTGATTAAACAGTCTAGGGGATATGGGTTCAGGGCATATAGCATTTTTTGGAGTCAATGACTTGTACATTTGAGGGTCTGCATAGTAGCTCAGTGTGTCAATAGAACTTAAGAATGAACAAGGCTAGCATTTAAGTTTGAAGGGAGATAACCAAAAGTAGATGGGTCAACAAATTAGGGAAGGAAAGCAAACCAGGATGGAGAGATGACAGCTCAGATGCTTGGAAGAACAATGATACAGAGATTTTTTGAGGTTGAAACAATGAGGAGAGTGCTTCAGTGTAACCTGAGGGTTGCCTGCAAAGGTAACATCATTCATTAACAGAGTAGAAAAGAGAAGAGTAACTCCTTTTTTTGAGGAGTAACGTTAGTTCGAACCAAGGGGTTTGATTTGAACTAACGTGTACAGGAGCGCACTTCCTGGTTCGAATCAGCTGGCAAGCGGAATAGCGCACGGGTGAGATTATGCTAATGAAGTGCGGGATATTTAAATCCCCGCTTCATTAGCAATTTTGGTCGGCTATATTTACATCCCTCGTTCGAACTAGGGAGCAAGTGTAGACGTATCCTAGGCTATCAAGAGAGCTTCCTGTCTCAAAATTAGTGTAACTTCGGTCACCTGAACTCTTGACAGCATACCAAATACCTGCAAGAGACTCCAACCGCTGTCCACAGGTTCAGCTGGTAAAACTGACACCATGGAGTGTTTAGTGATGTTATAATGCTCAGCTGGTAGCACCTGTGCTAGAAAAGCAGTTGGAGAGTCATTTTTCTTTAAGTTGTGCCACCTCAAATGCTTTCTACAGTGTTATCACCACATCTGATTCTGGATTCTACTCAGAATGACCGTGGGATGGTAGTATAAAATTTGAATGTAAGAATGGCCATACTGGATCTGACCAAAAGTCCACCTAGCCCAGTATCCTGTCTGCGAACAGTGGCCAATACCAGATGCCCCAGGGGGAGGGATCACAACAGGTAATCCTCACATGATCCCTCCCCTGTCACCCACCTCCAAAGAAACAGAGGCTAGGCATACAATTCCTTCCCATCCTCGCTAATAGCCATGGATGGATCAAACCTCCATTAATCAATCTAGCTCTTTTTTTTAACCCTCTTAAGTTCTAGCCTTCAGCGCATCCTCTGGCAAGGAGTTCCACAGGTTGACTGTGCGCTGAGTGAAGAAAGAAAACTTCATTTCGTTTGTTTTAAACCTGCTGCCTATTAATTTCATTTGGTGAGCCCGTTCTTTTATTGTGGGAATAAATAAATAACTTTTCTTTGTTCACTTTTTCCATACCAGTCATGATTTTATAGACTTCTATCTTAACCTCCCTTAGTCTCCTCTTTTCTAAGCTGAAAAGTCCAAGTCTTTTTAATCTTTCTTCATATGGGACCCGTTCCAAACCCCTAATCATTTTTTGTGATGAGGCGATCACATCTGTACGCAGTATTCAAGGTGTGGGTGTACCATGGTTTTATATAGAGGCAATAAGATATTCTCTGCCTTATTCTCTATGCCTTTTTTAATGACTCCTAACATTCTATATGCTTTTTTCACTGCCACTGCACACTGAGTGGCTGTTTTCAGAGAACTATCCACAAAGACTCCAAGATCTCTCTCTTGAGTAGTTGTAGCCAAAATAGCCCCCATCATATTGTATGTATAGTTGGGGTTATTTTTTCCAATGTGCATTACTTTACATTTAATCAACATTAAATTTCATTTGCCATTTTGTTGCACAATCACTTAGTTTGGTGAGATCTTTTTGAAGCTCTTCACAGTCTGCTTTGGTCTTAACTATCTTGAGCAGTTTGGTATCATCTGCAAAATTTGCCATCTCACTGTTCACCCCTTTCTCTAGATCATTTAAGGTGGATCCCAGGACAGACCCTTGGGGGACCTCACTAGTTACTTCTCTCCACTCGGATAACTTACCATTTTCCTACCCTTTGATTCCTGTCTTTTAACCAGTTATCAATCCACATGAGTAACTTCCCTCTTATCCCATGACAACTTACTTTACTTAAGAGCCTTTGGTAAGGGAACTTGTCAAAGGCTTTCTGGAAATCTAAGTATACTATATCCACTGGATTTCCCTTGCCCATGTTTGCTGACCTCCTCAAAGAACTGTAGCAGATTAGTAAGACATGATTTCCCTTTACAGAAACCATGTTGACTTTCCCCCCAACAAATTATATTCATTCATTTGTGTCTGAAACTATAGTGAAGAATAAAATTGTCAACTAATTTGCCCAGTATTGACGTTAGACTTACTGGTATGTAATTGCCAGGATCACCTCTAGAGCCCTTTTTAAATACTGGCGTCATGTTAGCTATCTTCCAATCATTAGGTACGGAAATCAATTTAAAGGATAGGTTACAAACCATAGTTAATAGTTCCGCAATTTCCCATTTGAGTTCTTTCAGAACTCTTGGGTGAATGCCATCTGGTCCCAGTGACTTGTTACTGTTAAGTTTATCAATTTGTTCCAAAACCTCCAATGACACCTCAATCTGGGACAATTCCTCAGATTTGTCACCTAAAAAGAATGGCTCAAGTGTGGGAATCTCCCCAATATCCTCAGCTGTGAAGACTGAAGCAAATAATTAATTTAGCTTCTCCACTAAAGGATTATTTCTGTATGATATTATTGCTTAGATGGTGCAAAAAGCACAAAAGATACTTAATAATGTGAAGGCAATTGACAAAGTTCCTAATCCTATTCTTCACAATATAGAAAGAAATAGCAATATTCTTTTTAACCTTGGATTTAAGACGCCACCTTGACTCTCTATTTTCTATTTTTCTCTTGGCTTATTTTTTACTCAGAAGATCTACATTAGATCAAATATCTTTGTTCCTTTGGAGTTCATCTGCTCCTGCTGCTTGTTCACCACCTGAAATCATAATCATCCGTTTGTGACATCACAATTAGTTACTGAGAAGATGATTAGTATGTCACAAACAGATGATTATGATTTCAGATGGTGAATAAACAGCAGGAGCAGATGTACTTCTAAAGAACAAAAATCCTGATTTCATGCAAGAGTCCTTAGTAATAAAAGATTAAGGAAGAAAAACAATAGTAAATATCTTACACATACGTGGAACTGTTTATAAACATAATGTTTTCCATTATGCTCTGGCTCTTTAATCTGGTAGCTCTGGCTCTTTAATTTTCAGTTGGACAATACCCATAATCTGGAGACTTCTGTTTAACCTCTGAAACAGTGAAATACTTTTTCTACCAAAAAATGGTTTGTACCCTTTTTCTTCTTCTTGTGACGTACTAGAAGATTTTACCCGTGTTGCTTGGGTCCTTAACTCAATTAATTTTTGTTATTTGGAAAATAAAATGAAAATGCATATGCTTTATTTGAATCATTGCTCTGAGGTGGGGTTAGGGATGAGAAGTTCAGTACACAGGATGTCCTGGGGAGAAAGGACTACCTCAGCCCTCTCTCACTGCAGCAGCTTGGTGCCAGGTGACAACTGCCTCTCTATGGCTGCTGCAGCTCCAGCTGGCACATCCAGGGGAGGAGTGCATGTGCTCCAGCTGGAGCAGGTCCAGTTTGTTTGCCCACTGTGCTCCTCAGCCAAAGTGAGGAATGCAGCAAACTGTGCGCTTTCCCCTCACTCCCTGATGAAGGGGAACAGCCAGCAATGTCCCTGTATGAAGTGGGTGGAAGGTGGGAGGTAAGAGGCTCAGTGCTGGGGCGTTTTGGATGAGGGGAGAGGTGCACCCCCAGCCAGCTCCTTTCAGCTGCCTGGTGATTCTGTCTCTTTTCGGTATGGTTTTATGAGAAACAATCTCATTCCAGTCACGTCCCATTTTCCTGGCACAACCAAACTCTTACTTTGCTTTGAAGTTCTGATAAGAGGAAGCTGTGTATCAAATTTAGCTCCTACTGTTTAGTAGGAGTTCTTGAACAGACAGACAGACAAACTCTCTCAAATATATTGGAGATAAAGAACGCCTGATATAATGCTATCAGTTAAGAAGATGCAGAATTGAGAAGATTGCCACAACAGCTGGGAAGAGGGGAAAGAACTAGTTTTGGGGGACTAGTTCTGTGGGAGACAGAAGGTGAAATAAGTGACTGTTTTATAGGAAACACAGCAGAGAGTATTTTCCAGTGACAATCCACATAAGATATGCAGTTGGAAAGCAACAGAATCTGTTGCTCACATGTAAACAATTTACTGTAGTTCCTTTAACAGACAACTTCACTTTGCTATCCTAGTTTTAGTCTATATGGTTCAAGAACAAAACACTGCACACTGAGCAGACAAAGAAAGAGAAGTAACACCTATGTGCAAAAGAAAACTAAAATATAATACACCGAAGACTCTGCAATTTTGCCAACGAGGTTCCCAGCTTGGCTCAGCTATTAGAGAATTGCTCTCAAACTGAATAAGGGTAGAAAGGAAGTACACATAAGCATCTCAGGACCCACTTTAGATTCTTATAGTCCCCAGGCAAGTTAGTTTTAGAGGGCCCATCATACGCAATCCATGTCACACCACTGTGATGTAGAGTTCCATTTTCCTACAATGTTTTGATGTTGTCTGATGCTGTAATGTCACTACATAAATAAAATTCGTGGAGACACCATGCCCAATATACTGGTGTTCACTCTATTAAAATGGGGATTTGGAAATGAAGAAAATGATCCTTTTGTTCTCTTTAATCCATTTTATAACTATTATTCTACCACCACATATTTAAAAATATGGTGCTGACATTGAAAAATAGAAATCATATTCAAGAATAGCCTCTTTACATTCATACTTGTGGGGGGATGGCATTGAGCTGTGGAACTGTGAATGGCACGTGCCACTGCTTTTAAAAGTTGTGTCTGTTGCATGAGAAATCATGCATGAGTGACTTCATCACCCACTTCAAAGAAAGGAAGTATACCTCTCCAACTACTTCAGTTTTTTCTCCCTAACTGCAAAGTCCTGGTTTATACAGAACTCCATGGTAAAGTGAAAGGTGTATAATGGGAATTACACAAAGGCCTTCAAAGCTCAAAGAAGACTGTTGAAAATTTTCCTCTACAATGTGACAGTCTGTGGTTGGTAATGGGTTCTCCCTGGTATCTCTCCACACATGCTACAAATAAGCCAACAGATTTTTGAAATGGCTTGGTCTTTTCCAGATAAAAACAGAGTTCTTTGCATCTAGTGTATAGAGATCACTTAAAGAAGACACTGTCTTTCTATGTATCTATGTGTGCTCTCATCTCTGTAGTATCTCAGCAGAATTCAAGGGTCCATTGGTCTAGAACTCAGGCCTGTTCAGCTACCAGTCAACTGACCTCTCCAAGCTGCTACCCAGCAGCAGCTGTAACCAACTTGTGCTCCTTTCCCCATGACCTACTGTGGACACCAGACCATGGGTTTAAATTATGCTAATGAAAGATTTCTCTCCCTCCAGTAAAAAGCAGCTGCAGAGAAGACATTACCATGGCACAATTGCAGTAGGACAGCTGTGCTGCTGTATGGTTCATAGTGAAGACACAGCCTAAATAAAATCCTAATGAAGACAAGGTGTGTTATCACATCAAGGTGCTAACAGGTTGGTCTACCTTTAAACAGTCAGGAGCCTGGGCATAGCCCTCTATTCAAGACAGAGAGGCAAGGGGAAAAGCCTCTGGGTGTCGTGGCTGATTATAGGTAAAGGAAGAAAGGGCTTTCTGATATTTTGCCTAAGGTTTGTGTAGCACAGTAAAACTGAGACTTGGGCATGAAAGTGTGTCTTTCCTGGCCTGGGGAAAAGGCCAGCAGGCTACACAAGTAAACCCTGGAGACAACCTAAAGTTTACCTCAATCTAATACCATGAAATTACAACTACTTTGTCTTTGCTGGGATTCTACCTTGTGTTTATTACCATTCATGAGCTAACTTGAGTTCAGAAAATATCTTTTTATCTAATGAAGACAATGCCAAACTAGATCTATAATTAATGCATTTCAAAATGAGCATGAAAATCCACTCCTCGACTTTTGAACAAAGAACATGTTGTTTTGTTCTTGCATAGCACACTACTATGTCTATTCTCGTCGTAAGGCAGATACATCATAGAAAACTTTATAACTTTGGATTAAAAAAAGACTAACTAAAACGTCCATAATGACTGGAGAAAACCTTTTAGTTGTTTCAAATAATCAAATATGTAAAGGGAAGTGCATTAAAGTTAAATATGAATAAATATAAGAAGTAATACTCACTATTACTTGTTGGCTCAGGAAACCCAACATTTTGGCCATTCCAACCTTTGTTTTCTCCTGGCTGGCACAGTTTATAAAAAAAAAAAAAAGAGAGAGAGAGAGAGAGAGAGAGAGAGGGGGAGAGAGAAATAAATAAATAAAAGCAGCACAAACATATTTTTACAGAAAGTATTAAAGAGGTTTGTGAAGAAACATTTCCATTTTTAAAAGAATAGCAGTTTGAATGGACTAGAGCTAAACAAATACATGGAGAGGTCCTCTACAAATCTGCCCCCACAGTTCTGTTTGAGCACTTTCATTTTCACCTAAAACAGGTTCTTCCAGTACTAGACTTCCCCCTGAATAAACATCATCAGCTACATGTCAAAAGATCAACAATAAAAACGTGAACACCAGCCTACCTGGGACTAGGCTCAGATTAGCAAACATGTTTAACTTTAGAGTTGATATAGTGAGGGTCCTAGGATTTAGAAAGATATAAATGAACATTCAAGATGAAGTGGCCCATTAACACTCCTATAGACATAGGGGAAAAAGGGGAATTAATGGGTAACAGACTGCTGTAATAAGACATAAATCCAGTGTCTTTATTAAGACCATGACATTTAGGGTACGCCTACACAGCAACATTATTTTGGAATAACTAGCATTATTTCAAAATAACTTAGTCCGCGTCTACACTGCAGGCAGTTATTTTGAAATAATGTCAAAATACTGTCAAGCTGGAGAACTTCTTACTCCAACTCCTGTAACCCTCATTGTACAAGGAGTAAGGGAAGTCAGAGGAAAAGAGCTCTATTTTGAAATAAATACTGTGTAGACGCTCCCAATTTTGAAATAAGCTATTTTGAAATAAGTTGCGCAATTGCTGTAGCTCAATTTGCATAGCTGTTTTGAGTTAAGAACTGCTGTGTAGACGCACTCTTAGTATGTATGTAGCCAAGTTATGGATTTAAGACCCAAAGCTCATCTTTTCCAAGAGTTGTGCAGGTTTCCTTTGAGAACGAGGACTTATATGGACTGATCGCTTTGTTAAAAGTATTCACCCACAGTTGATATGGTGTGTTTGTCATATATCATTTCCTGAGTTAATCTGAAAATGTACTGACTGCCTGGTTTCACCCACATAATTATTATTTGGGAACTTAATGCACTGGATTAGGGATGTAAAAGGATATCTGATAAGCATCACCCCTTAATGGGTGATGCTTTCCAGTTCCTTTTAACCAGGGGGGCTGGAGCAGCTCCCCACCCACCATAGGCAGGAGCCTCCTCCAGACCTGTAGGGCCAACCATGGAAAGGGGCTGCTTCAGGCATCCAGAGCAGCCCCTGTCCACAGCAGCCCAGGCACACTTGCAGGCAGGTTTTGTATGTATTGTTCTGGTGGGATCAGGTGCTACTTTGAGTTGGTGTGTCATGATCTGTGGGGAGCTTGCTTCTGATGAAGCACTTGGAGAAGCTGAGAAGTTGTCTGAAGGTCTGGGGAAGGGGCAGGAAAGATTTAATTCAGGATGGGGTCACCATCAAGTATGGATTGTAGTGGTTTGATTATATCCCATGTGATTTCCTTAAACTATGTGTTATTTATGATAAGCTATTTGATCTTATATTTAGCAGTGATACTCTTAGCTCCCCAGGGCAAGAGTAGTGTCTAAATTGCACCAGCTAGCCTTCAACTTCAGAACTGAGATGCTGGAACAAGCCAATCTACCTGATATCTGGCCAGTAGTCAAAACCAGATTTGTGGAGAAAGGTGTAAAACTGCCATAAGACAACTACTATACTTTTATTATGTTATACCACATAGAAATTAATTTATTCCTGGAAGTAAGACCACTGATGAACCTTTGTAATTTCCTGAGTCAGTAGGAAGCTATTTTTTGAAGAGACTAATGGGTCTAACACTGGGTGTCTAACAATTCACTCCTATCTTGAAAATATGAATGAACACATAATTTCTAAATAAGGCATTTTTAAAGCTTTCACAATTGTAACCTAGATTCTGCTTTCCTGAGAGGGGAACATGTCATACAGAGCAGCTCTTCCCCAGCCACATCTCATCAGTAATGTGCAGCAAGCTCCAGTAAAGGGACTATTAATGAAGCAAGGCAGATACACAATGGGAAGAGAGAATGCAAGTGCAAATTTTTATCTTTCCTTCACACTCATCACCACCTTCCACATTTGCACTTCATAGGATTCCTATGATCTGGCTCTCAGTTCACATCATACAGCAGAGTAGCATAGGTCCATTGAAAAGAAGGAAATGGTTAGCTGTTTAAATTAATAGGCCATTTGAAATCTGTAGGTATGTTTGTGTTTAGCATTCTGTATTACAACAGAATGGAAGTGATTTGGATCTGAAGCACAATCATAAAATCTGATGAGAACCCCAATGAAAACTACAGAAGCTAACTTTTCCAACTCTCCTTTCACTCTTCTGTTTACTGTTTAACAACTTCATCATGGTAGGGAGCTTAACAAGAACGTCATGCACCAGTAAAGTAATCTGAAGTGGTCTCAAATTAATACTAACTGTGAGCGGAACTCTCAGGAAACAGAAAAATGGCAGAAAGAAAAGCTGGTTAAAATTAAAATATTGCAATTAGTTCCACCAGCAGAGTCAAATTCTGGTTGTGTCTATGTGAGAAGGATGGGTGAGGTAAGGACTCAGCAGGGAATCTCTTTCTTAGCACTCCACCTAAGGCCCATGTACACTAACATATTCAGTGCTCTCTTGAACATCTGGTTGAGAGAGACAAACTAGCACAACCAGTGGTGGCTCCTGAGCCTGAAATTAGCATGGCCTGTGGACTAGAGATATAGCTAAGGATTCTGCTTGTGTCTGACAGCAGTCCTGGAAGCAACACACTACTTTTTCAAAGCAGCACTGATGGCTACTACTGGTATGCTGGAGTACCCTCCTGAGCCATTCTGCCTGTGTGCTCTGCACAAGCACAATGCCTCAGGCCAGGTCTACTCAACTGCTATAGCTCTGCTTCCCTCCCAAAAGTGCACATAAGCTCCTGGATAAAAATGCTGCAAGTTCCTTCCTATGGCTGAATCTGCAATAGAAAAACAGGGAGCCATAATTCGCCCGCAACATAACCCCACTTGCATTGGTAGACACTAGTACTCACAGAGAGAACTCAAGAATTTTTACTACCATATTGTCTAACCTAGTCTGAGTAAGCTTGAATGACATGATAGGAAGAAATATCTGAGCTCAATTTATATTACATTTTCCACTATTTCCCCTGCTGCTAAGGTACACACTGAAACATTGCCCTAGAGAACAAACATGTTCTCAGGCCCTTCTTTATCATATGTATGGCGATGATAAATATGCCAAGGAGGAACATTGCTATGGTGCCTAAAAAGAGAGATTATCTAGAGAAACAAACACTGGGTAGAAATACAGCTTTATTATGTATTATGTCACAGGTTCTCAACTTGGGAGCATGCAGTCAGGTCTAAGGGAGGCACAACCACCAGACTTGTTTTCAAAGCTAAATTAAATAGGGAGGCCTGAATATTTTTTTCCTGTTGTAATTAAGAATGTTAAAATGTGATTATCTGGCTAATCGTATAGTCAATACAATTTGTATCGACTATATGATTAGTTGAGAAGTGCTGCTCTGCGGAGCCACAGCGGGAGTAGATCCAGGAGCCAACTTGAGCCGGGACTGAGCAATCCTGGCTCGTGCCAGCTCCAGAGCCACCTGTGCTGCAACTCCACATTTTAAATGTAGTAAGAGTTGCTGGGCTTTTACTACATTTAAAATGCAGACACGCAGAGATCAGTGCAAACTGTGACTGCGTGGTCCTGGCTCGCGCTCAGGCCAGCAGCCCCTATGCACAACAGACACCTCTGTCCATGCTTGCGCCATTTCCCCGCTGTGCCTCTGCCTCCCCTGCTCCTTGTGGAGACAGTGCTTAAAGCCATTTCCACCCAGCACTGGCTCCTGCTCCCCCCGCCTGTCAAAGAGAGGCAGCAAGGGGGGAGGAGCGACTAATCGAGTTGCTACTCAACTATCCGATAAACATTTGCTTAGCGGATAGTCGACTAGTCGCTTACATCCCTAGTTGTAATATGGGATTATGGTGTGGAAAAGGTTGAGAGACAGTGTATTGTACTAGAAGAGGGACTGACTGATGACAGAAAGAACAATGCATCTTCAAGCTGCATGATGAGATGTTTTCCCCCAGAATACTGGATTTATTTAGCTTTTAGGCTCGTCCACACTACTGATTAAGTTGATGAAAGTTATGTTGCGCAAGGGTGTGAAAATGCCATCTCTTTGAATGACGTAAATTACACTGAAGCAAAGTGATGTCTGCAACATGCTATGTTGTTTAGGGGGGATAATTATGCTGATGGAAGAGCACTCTCCCCTTGGCATACTGCATCTTCACCAGACGCGATACTGTCCTACAGCTGTAGCAATGTATCGCAGTAGACAAGCCCTTAGATTCTTTGGGTGCATCTACACTGTACCGTAACTCGAAATAAGATAGGCAATTTGAGCTACACAAATTGCATATCTTATTTCAAGTTATTTTGAAATAGCTTATTTCGTCATTTGGAGCTGTCTACACAGCACCAAATTTTGAAATAAAGCGCTATTCTGAAACGTCCCTTACTCCTCATAGAATGAGGTTTAAAGGGACGTCAGAACAGCGAGCCCAGAATAATGGGCTTGCTGTGAAGACATGGGATAGCTATTTCAGGATACTATGGTATCCCAAAACAGCATTGTGGTGTAGACGTACGCTTTGTGGCCCAAGTTACCTAAGCTTTACTACTCTCCAGAAGAGACGAGGCTAGGGCTGACATGATCTACTCCAAATGTCTGTCACATTAGGAATAATGTTATTACTAAACTCCTGTCACTGAAGAAAATAAGACTGTATAACGAGTTATATCGTGCACGCTGGATTTCTTTTTTCCTCTGTTGTTAGCTCCTTCTCAATTTACACAGGTTGGACATACCACAAGCTTTCCAAAACAAATTTACCACACTGCTAACATAGGGCCTGACTGTTCCTTATAGGTAGAGTGGGGTACTGGAGGTAACACGGAACTGCACTGACAACAGGATCACCAAGAGACAACATCACCCAGAGTGCCTGCAAGTGTAGCATGACTGCTGCTAAACCCCTTTACGTACAGCTTCTCTACTGCCCCCATCTCCTTAGCAAAGCTCTGCTGCCTCCTTTGGGGCACCAGGGGCCCTCAAGACAGTAGAGAGGGAATCAACCATGTTTCCCTAAATGCAGGGACTATAAATCTACCACTGAACCTAGATCGGAAGAACATGCTTTAGTCCAGACATTTACAATAGAAATTCACTACACTGAGCACTTGAGAGGAAACAATATCAAGTTACTGTCAGTGATTAGGATTTTTATACACTGTTTAGAACTAGATCTAGGAAGATTGAAAATTAAATTGAGAGGTTTCATAACCATAACATTCTCCTCACATAACTGTTTTCTATCAGAGCCCAGAGGAACCCCACCCTTGCCACCCACACACATATTTTTACCTTCCTTCCAGCCAAAGAGGAAGTGAGAGAGACCAAGCAATGCTGCTCCTTAACTAACTACCAAGGTGGTTAAATGCTAAGAAGCAGTTTCACCCTGTCACAGACTGATCAAACAGCCCCTGTAGCATTAACATACCTGACTAGGAAAGGACAGAGAAAGAACTAGGAAGTGAATCCAGTTCTCCTACATGGCAGTGCAGAGCACGGTCGTTAGCTCTCACAAGGAGATGTTTTCCCCTCCCTTTTCCCCCTTACTGTGTGTGGGACATTAGATAATGTGTTTTATTATCTTAAATACTCCCATTTTATAAAATCTGTGATGTAAAAAGAATGTGCTTAACATCCCCATCTTGAATGTACAGTGTCATATTTCCTTATTATGTCCAGAACAATAGCAGAATATTGCATTTCTTCTTTTTTCCTGATAATCTCAAGACATCTGCTTCTGAAGAATACATCATAAACCCATTTTCAAACAGAATGCATTAACCTGCAAGCAAAGAGCTAATAATTATAGTATACCAAAACAGCAGTGTCCATTCCTAGTTATGATTCCATAATGGTTTCTGCTCTAATCACCCTTTTTCACTTTTGCAAGCCTTTTAAAACTATCATCCTTTGGGCTGAATTCCAAGCCTCTTCTTGCCTAGTGGCTGAATTCTTCTGAGAAAATTTGAACAAAAATAGGCCAGACAATTTACAAGATGAGATATATATTGAAAATAATTATTGAAAACCATTTACAAGATCATTTATATATATATTCACATTATTGAAAACATGCTTGACCTTTTATTTATTTTTAACAGTACTTCAGCCAACATGGCAAGGACTTAAAAGCTGGAATTAGAAGAGAAATACCATTCGTTGTGGAGAAGTTTGAGTGCTCTAGTGAAAAATGGTTTTGATTTGAGAAAATTATGAGCCTTTGAAAACTGCATGCTGGGCATGCACAGTGTATTTTCCTTGGGGATTTTAGCTTAATTCACAGTACTCAGCTAAGAAGACTGCACTGCACACGTATACATATCTTGTTTAGCTCTGTAGTGAAAAGGATAATGAAGGAGTGTATGTGCTGAGCATAGAGCTCAAACTATGTAAGGGAAAGCAGAAAGCAAGAAGAGGGAACAACCAGTGACCAGCAACCTTCAGAGTCTTTTTAAGACAAGGCCTCAACATCCTTTGGAAGGAGAGAGAGAAAGGTGAAGAGAAGAGAACTAAAAAGGGAAAGTGGAAGAAAGTAAGTCCTAGATGGAGGAACAGAGACTATATGGTTAGAAGTCGGAATAAGAGAGAAGGTGAAATTGGGAGCCAGTTAAAGAACCTTAAAAAGGAACAGAACCTGTAAAGGTGAATATACACTCAACAAAGAGGGAAATTCATGAGAGAAGACTATGGTAAGGAAACAGATCCAAATTCACCAAAGGAAGGAGGAATGATAGAAGGAAAAAACTGTCCTATCTTTTCAACTTGGAAATGAAATTAGCTTATTGAAAGGGTCCCTTTAAATAGAGACTTTCCATATTATATCTAATTAAAGAAAAAATGTGTATATGCATTGAAATGATTTTGAAAGATTATTTTTTCCACATTCTTACTTCTGAGTGACAGTATGAATGCATATGACTTCTTCCAGTAGGAAAAAAAACTTTATTTGTTGTGGCCCTACACCTCTCCAGAGTAGATTCTATTTATAACCATCAAAACTTCTGAATTCATTCTTTTTAGAAAAACAAATATTTTTATAAAATGACACTCTTAATATTAAACATATCATTCTGAATGAAAGTCAAACTCCATATAAAACCCTTAAGGATTATATTCTGAAATACCACCACCTAAACCGCACCTGTGGAAATTGGCAGATGTGTAAACCAGTACCAGAGCATGAGATTACCCAATGCATATGACAATTATATGTTTGCAGGTACATTTTAAAAAAATATATATAGTATAAATTACCACATCAGAAAATTTGACCAGATATGAACAAAAAGCATTTTTTAAAGAAAATTAATTAAATAAATTGTTTAACAGCATGGAGCTCTAAACTCAATTCAGGGCAGCTAATAATCTATTGTAGCTCCAGTACAACAAATTCTATTCTCTAACTCTTCAAGACAACTAAAATCCTGGTCTGAACAAGTGAAATATAATAACTTATTGTTTACTGGATAGGCTTTTGAAGTGCAATTGAAATATATAGGTGACATGAGACGGAAAGGAATATTAGTCTTATGCTTCAATTTACTTAATCTAAACACCACTGACCAACAGAAAACACAGATTATTTTTCTGTTCTTCTCCAGATTTAGGTAAATTCCTTCTCTAGCTGTGCTCAGGCAGTTGAGCTATCCAGCACATCAGGAAGACAGCACAGGGTAATTATGTGTACACCCAGCTTAAAGTGCTTTATGGGACACAACAGCTCTTCCCTGTTCTGTACAGAACACTTGAGGGATTGTCTACACTGGGAACTTCTGCACCACCAAAGTTACAGTAATGCAAGTCAGAATGATGTAAGCCACTTTTACAATAGTATAACAAGTCTACACTGGAAGTTTGCACTTTGATAGCCATTTCAAACAAGCTGTGGCAAAAGGCAGAGCTTTAGAAGTAGCTTTAGGCCACATATGCCTCTGCCAATGAACCTAGGACTAAATGCAGATCAGAAGGCTTAGTAGCATGTCACTGACACATGAAGTTACAATATGCATTCAACACAACTTCCTTTTAAGATATAACCCTTTCTGGCTCCAAACAAAAGTGCCATAACCATACTTTCTTGTCCAACAACTAGGTTGTCAAACAAATAATAATAATAATAATAATAATAATAATGCTTTTAGTTTATGTTGAAATGTAAGTTGGCATAAATAGACATTCCTTGAGCATATGCTTAGGCAACCACAAGTAGGGATGTAAGGGAGTAGTTGACTGCCTAGGCTTATCGGGCAGTCAAGTCGATTACTTGCATTCCCAAGACCCTTGCTGCTTCTGTAGCTGAAGCAGCAAGGGGGAGGGAGGGAAAGCAGGACCCGGTGCTGGGGGAAGCCAGATTAAAATCCAGTTCCCCCCAGCACCATCTCTGCGGTGCTGCCTGCCCTGTCTGCGGGGAGGAGGATCCCAACTCCCCGCTGGGACTCTCCATGGACAGGGGCTGCTACCTGCTGGGCAGGCAGCCTAGCTCAGTCCTGGCTTGTCCTGGGTCCGGACAAAGCCTGTCCAAACTGCACTGTGGCTCTACAATTTAAAATGTAGTAGAGGCCAGACAGCCCAGCTCAGTCCCTGCTTGCACCGGGTCCAGGACCAAATCCCGCTGCAGCTCTTCAATTTAAAATGCAGTAGGAGTCGGGGGGCAGGCTGCCCTGTTCCTATTGCCTTTTACATTGCAGTGCTGCAAGCAGGGTTTGATCCTGGACCCAGTGTGAGCCGGGACTAAGCTGGCTACCTATAGACTAATTGAGTAGTCAATAAAAATTCATTGACTACTCTATTAGTTAAATACCCACCTCTTAACATTCCTAACCACAAGAGCCGGGCCACACCATTACAAGTACTGTATCAGATTCAACCTAGATGTTCAGCTTAGCTATTTAATGAATCTGCAACATAGCTACTATTTAGAGTAAATGAGCCAAAAGATCGAAAACTATTTCATACATGAAAGTTAATGATCTATACAAAACATGGAGCCCCAAAGAGGAAGAAATATGCTAACGGGGACATATAAAGGGAGTAAAGAGGAGCAATTTGGTAATATGAAATTCATGCACACGTACGTACATACATGCATGCTATGCTCCTGGGGCTGTATTCTGTCCCCAGTTATATTTGCAGAGGCAGGGATTGCAGTTACCATCCAGTGAAGTCATGAAGTAGCAGTTAAGGGAAGAATATTATTACTGAGCAGTCAATCACACAACTAAATTGGCTTTAGTGAAGCTGCATCAGTTCCCGCAAAATGATGAAGTTGCAAGACCTTCGCGTTTTATGGAACTGGATTTTGGGACACACAATGATTAGTTCTCACCTTTTCTGGCTGATCTTGAAGAGGGGTGGAGGCTTTATAACCAAGCTGTAGCAACATCGCTTCTGCTGCATTTCTTTTAGCTATTTTCTTGTTAGGGCCTGTGCCCGTAGTAATTTCACTGCCTATTTTTACCTTTTAAGAAAAACAAAAATATTGATCATAATCACTAATAAATTCAGTAGCACGAGCTGGTATTTTCCCACCCTGCCCTACTGTGTCAGACCATATAGCCCAGTTTCCTGTTGTCCGACAGCTAGAGATGTTAATGGGTTAAGTGGTAAGCATGCTAATAAGCATGAGGCTTGCCAGTTAACTCTGTTGGTGCTGTGCTCAGCTGTGGCAAAGCCAGCTGGCCAGACAGGGGGGACCTAGGTTAAAAAGGTTAACCAGTAACTGTTTTAACATCCCCACCAAAAGTGGCCAGTGCCAAGTGCTTCAGAGGAAATAAATGGAACAGGCAATCATTGAGTGATCCTTCCTATTGTCTACTCCCATCTTCTGGCAGTCAGAGACTAAGGACACCCAAAGCATGGGACTGCATTCCTGACCATCCTGGCTGTTAGCCATGAACTTCTGTGTGGCGCTTCAAGTGCGGACACTGCTTATATTGATGGGAGAGTTATCTGGTCATCATAGGTAATCCACTTTCCCCTCCTTGAAAGGCTAGGTCCACAGAAGTAGTTAACCGTCAACCTAGCAGTGTCTACATCAGTGATTGGGCTGGCATAACTATGTCTCTCAAGAGTATGGATTCTTTTCACCCCAGAGAGACATAGCTATGCCAATTTAAGCAGACTTGCCCTGCGAATGTCTTGAGCCAGGGGAAATTAAATGGAGATTAACAGAAAGAGTACTGCATATTTTGGCAGAAGAAGGAGGGCAGAGAACATTGGACTGGAAATCATGGGATGGGGATGGAGATTGGTGGAATAAGAAATCTGGGCAGGACGCAATCCTCTCTTTCCAGCACTTATGCCTGTGCCCTTGAATGATCTTTCATCAACACATTTTCTGAAAAGTTGAGTTCTCACTGGGAGTATACAACATAAAGGATTTTCTGCCAACCAAGAAGACCCGCGTGAGAAAAGCAGTTAAAACTTCAAAATAAAAATGACATATTATTAGTAACAGACAACCACAAAGAGAATATAATGCTGTAATTTAATCTTTGGGCTCTGCTGCCATTCATAAACTGTGCAAACTGCATGTTCCTAGTTTATGATTATTGTCTCTCAAGTGTCCTCTATTCACTGTCAGGTCATTCATAATTCTACAGTACCTATATATTTTATTGGTACATTCAGTCACTTTATTTGCCAAATTCTGTTTAAAAAATGGTACATGGTTTCAAAAATAAAGAAGTAATCATCTACTTCATAAAATAGTTGAAACAAAAATGTCATAGGTCAAATGCCTTAAATCTTACTGTTTTTTAAATTCTAAAATATCAGCCTTTGAAAAAGAAATAAACACTCATTAAATAAAGTAAACATGTTTTTCGTGTACTTGTTTATCATATAAATTGATTTTCAAAAATGTTTGAATTCCCCAGTTTCAGTTTTAAATGTCTACTGTACGTACAAGCAAGCAAATGGTCTAAATATCCTCTGCAAACTAAAAGAGGTATGATTAAGCAAAAAGATCCAAAATTATGGAAAACCGAAATCTGAAATAAGCTTGAAGTAACAGTTAACTCTGCAGTCATCACCGGAAAACAACTAAATTGCAAAGAGCTTGTGTGTAATAAAATTGAAGAACCTTAATGAAGCGAGACAAAATGATAATTTATCGCATAGTGCCCAATAAATCAATGTGTTGCTATTTCTCAGACCTGTAAAACTGGTTTAGGTATTATTATAACCTCTATCAAGGATTAAAGGTCTGACTACAAAGAGAGAGCTTTCCGAAATTAACTTTGGGAACAGAACACCAACTAATGTCATCAGAGGTTTTCTTCTGTTTATGTAAGGGTCAGGACAAGTAATTGGATCCATTTCATCACATCTAAACTCGCTCTTTGTGTGACAGATAAAAATGAACATATTATCTCTGGATATTTTACTTCCACATTCAATTAAATCAAATGAAAACATTGTTTAAGTAGTTTACACAAAAGACTTTTTAGTTGGATGTTTTTTGCATGCATTAATGAATAATGAATCCACTGGGACTTATGGTGGGAGAAGAAAAGCAGTATCATTTTAGCATGAAAGCATTAAAAAAGCAAGGCCAAAAGTCCCTGTTTAGGCTACCCTGTTTATGAACACCCATAAAAAGGCAGCTGGGCTACAGAATTACTTTAACTTCCCGTTTCACAAGAATCTTCTTAGTCAAAGGAATCACACAGTCTAATGTAAAGTTTTCCCCCCATCTCTCCAAAAATTCACTACACTTGAACCCCTTTAATCTGGCAACCCCTTTAATTGGAAAATAGGATATGCCAGATTATGGAATTTTCTGAACCATGGATGTTCATGTATACTTTTTGTTTGAAGGTGAAAATAAAAACATTTTGCAAAGTACTGAATTTTTATGTCACATGTAACATCGACAGCAATATGTAGGGGGTCTCAAAGTGAGGTAGGGTGCAGGAACACAGTGGGGGTTTAAATACAGGGTCTGGGAGGGACGGAAGGAAGGAAGGAGGCTGCAGGAGTACTCTTATGGTTGCAAGATGGTTTCAACAAAAATACCGGGCACACTTGACATTACATCACAATCTACATTACATCTTATTTAGAAAATACTGGACATTTATATTTTCTCATTTATAATTTTCAATTTGTTTCCTGAACAGAGTTCAAATACTGGACTGTCTGGTTCAAAACCGGACACCTGACAATCCTAAGTACTCTAGGGGTCGGAGTAGAGGGCCTGGGATGCGACACTTACATGGCACCCCACTCCTGGGGGCACACATGGCTCCACAACCCCTGCTGCTACCAAGCACCCCTTCCCTTCTTCCCCCACCCCTCGTCACTATGGGAACCACGGGTGTTTCCGGATGACGGACACTTAGATTATGGAGGTTCAAATGAATCAAAGTACTGAAGTTGCCTACAAAGCACATCCAAATTCAAAGTGATCTGTCGTCAAAAACCCTTTTTAACTGTGCACAGGACCATCTCAGACTGGGAATGGCCAGGAAAAGTTAAAAGACAGGAGGCTAAATGGTCTGCTATAGGATATCCTACCTTCAAATCCTTAACACAATATGAAAAAAAATTAGAAACCACAATCCTAAGGACATAATGGAAATTCTAAAATAAGGAACCTGGAGGGATAAAATAATATTTTATTTTAAACTGAGTTCAGTGTAATACTGAACAAATGTTCCAAAAAAAGGCCACTACATTTTGAGAGTAACTTGATGCAATTCTAGAACAGAAGGAGAAAGTGGGCAAGATGGGTGGGCTTTTAAATTCAGTGAAAACAAAGTTTAATGGGAAAAAGTCCTGTGTTTCCTGTTCCTAACCTTTCCTAATTTGCTATTGTGCTAGCCAACAAAATATCGTGGGTACACCAAATCTTTCTTAAGTATCTTCTCAGTGAAAATGGTAAAGACACGGTTATTAACGGCTGCTATATTTCTTTTGCTAGTGCCTTTCAATGCATAAAATGAAATATGGGAAGAGACTATTGTGCAATTTCAGATGTGACCAAAGCCAGGGAGTAATTGAACATCTGATGAGAGCTTGTTTTTGCAGAATTTCCAGTGCCCTGCGTGATAAAAAAGTTTATAAAATGTGTATTGTTGTCTAAATGTTGAGATACTTATTTGTACTGCGGTCTCTAATATTTCCAAATTCATCCATCAGTCATCATAAAGCTTTTGTCAAGACAGTGTAGCAACAAAAACAATAAATTAAATAATGAAATCATGCATAAATGGTAAAGAGAAGGAAATAAAACAAATAGGTAAAATAAAAACAAAAACACTAAAAAAATGCAAAAACAACAAAAGGAAAATAGCTATTACATTAGAAAGGGATTATACGTCTAATTGGATTTGTTTCATCTACACAAAAGGAAAAGGTCATATAGACTTTTTTTTAAAATAGCTAGCAGCACATTTTGTGCTCTTGCTGTTTAACTGTATGATATGTAAAGAGCTAAAAAATGTTTAAAATAATTAGCTTTATATTCCACCATTGCTCTTCTTGTGCTTAGTCATAACAAAATAAAGGAATCTTTCCTAATATAACATCCAACAATACCTGCATAACAAATTCTCGGCGACGTGGCATCCCTCTCTCTGAAAGAAGAACATACTCTGGCTCCTTCTCCTTTTTGGCTTGTTGGATTTGAGCCAAGCGACTAATGGGGTTCATTCCTTGACCATATTCTGGTCCAGTCTAAAACAGGATTAAAAAAACCCAAGTTATTTCAACACATGCCAGCATGATAATTATACGGCATGTTCTTTTAATGAGATTTTTCCATGGTGTTCTCTTAGAGTGATACACTAGACAAGACAGCATGCCCAAATAAACAAACTGCATTGTCACTTGATCATGGGACCCAGGATCAGGATCCTTAGACTGACCCTATGGCAAGTGCTGAGCATCTGCTGGCTGTCCACAACTGTGGAGAATGGGTTTTCTAAGACAGTGGTCACCAAACAGTCGATTGCTGGTCGATCTGGGGGATGCCCTCAGTCAATCACAATCTCTGGTGGTACAGGGGCTGCCACTAAGGCAGACTTGCACCCTGCCTGCCCTGGCCGCACGCTGCTCCTAGAAATGGCTAGTTAGGCACCAGGGCGGGGGAGGTGGGTTTCAGCATGCTGCTCCCGCCTTCAAGCACCACCCCTATAACTCCCATTGGCTATGAATGGGGAAATGTGACCACTGGGAGTTGAGGGGGTGGTGCTGGCAGAGAGGAGCAGCGTGCAAAGCTACGTGCTCCCTTTCCTCCACCTTCAGGGTGGACTGGCTCCTTCCAGGAGCAATGTGAAGCCAGGGGACGCTGGGAGCCTTAACCTTGCTGCACTGCCAACATGAAGCTGTCCATGATAAGTGCCACCCAACAGGAAACTTCACCCCAACCCTGACGCCAGCACCTCATTCCCTCTCCTGATCCCCCAATACTGAGCTTCCTCCCAGAGCCAGCAGCCCAAAACCTGTTCTGTATCCTAACTCTCTGCCCCAGACCAGATCCCCTCCCAGCACGCCACACCCTCTCCTACACCCCAAAACTATGATCCAGCCCAGAGTCCCCTTCTGTACCCCAACCCCTGTCCCAGGCTCAACCCAGAGCCCTCTCTGACACTGTGAATCCCTCAGCCCAGGCCAAGCCTGCACTTCTCCTAAACCCCAACACCATTCCCCAGCCTGGTGAAACTGAAGGGAGGGTGAGTGAGAGAAGGATGCAGATGTAGTGAATGGGATGGGGATTAAGGGAAAGGGTGGGGTAGATCCTGGGTTGCCCTTAAGTTCAAAAGATGATCTTTGGTGTAAAAAGCTTGTAGACCACTGGTCTAGGAACTGCAGTCTACCAATTCACACATCTGCTTTCATAGGTCAGAGGATCTGCAAGATAGCAGACTCACTGACCATTTTTCTGGCCCCTCCTTCCATGCCTTCTTTCCCTGCTCACAAAGGGGGCCACTGTGAAGCTTTGCTCATGGTGCATTGTAGGCTGCAGAGTGCCCTTGCAAAGCCCATTTGCATTCCTCATGCAGGAACTACAACAGGTAAGCAGTAGTACAAGCCTTCCCCATCTCCTAGGACCTTCACCTGAACAGTATTTCCATTTAGTTATGCTAAAAATGACAAAGCAAGGAAGCTTTGAAGGTTAAAACTCTGCTTAGCTTTTCAAGCAATCCATCTAATGCTATTAATCCTCACAACAGCCCATGTTAAGTGTTATTGTTGGTGTTAATGTACTTTTCATTTAGTGCGGTAAATAAATTTGTCCAAGGTTGCATAATGAGCTGAGATTCAGATACTGGGGGCCCTGAATGCTCTACTCTACCTTCTGAACCCACTTAATAAGTAATTATATGTAACAGACATGCTTATTTAAAGCAGACAACTATAAAAAATGTGTGTGTGTGAGAGAGAGAGAGAGAGAAAGAGATGTGGGGGGGCAATTACTAAGATAAAAAAAGTGTACCATGTGCCAGAATAGAGAAGAATTTATAACTGGATTACATATATATACTATTGTGCTATCATCTGAACTTCTCAAGTAAGAACAAACAAATGGTAAGGCATATAAAGGGAGGGCCAACAAGTGAAAGGAAGGAACAGAAGTGTATTGGAAGAATCTTCCAGGTTATATCTACTAGAAGTGCTTGGGAATCTATAGGTGAAAGAATTAGGGCAGTGTCATGCATAAGGGCAGTTTCCATGACAGCTGTGTGGGCAATGAGCCAGGCAGAGGCAAAATGAGGAGTGTGTTAAATAAAGCACAAGTGCAATTGTAAAAAATAGATTCTCAATATTGGTGCTAAAATTAGGACTCAGTCTGTCAAATATCAAGAGACCAAGAATGTGATTCTGACACAATTTCTTTTCTACATATGTTTAAATAAAATAAACAGGTTAATTAAATGTAGTCATAAGTGTAGGCTGGTATTCTTCCAGCTGAGGATAAACAGACATCCACACCCATATTAAGTTTCTGTTCCTTTGTTCAGGGCTCTGTTTATTGTCTTCCCAAACAAAGCAAGACAAAAACCAAGAAAGGAACACTATCAATAGACTAGTTACAGTTTTAGACTGTGCACCTCTGGTAGCTACCAGGTAGGGCCTTTTCTAATGCTGAGGGAGCGTGCTCTGCGTGCCTCCTGTTTTGTTTTGTTGAAAAGTATCCTCTCTCTTCCATTTCCCTCCCCATCTTCATGGTTGAGCTCTCCTTTATATTTCAGCTGAGAGTGTGGGCCAAACATAAGTTACTGTATCAGCTAATCCCAACACCTGTCTGCTAGGCTTCTGGGATCAGTTCCTCCCTGTCCCCATCCACCTCTTGGCTATTAAAGAGGCAAACTGCCCTATTACAGTAAGGATGTAAATTCAGGGACTCACAAATCAGGTAAACCTTAGCATTAAGGTTGTTTTGACCACATTGCAAATCATGTTAATGCCTGCATCTACACTGGCTAGCTAGCATCAGACTCATAATTTACCAACAGTGTTCACTAATAAGCTCCATCAGAGATAGCAAAGGTGTAAGCAAAAGCACAGAAAAGTCCTATATAAACATGACATCTAATCCTGATCAGGTTAGATGACTTAATCATAAAAGAGCATGTCTGGGCAGTACTTGCTGAAATGGGAGCACTAGTGCAAGAGCCACCTTAATTCTTGGAATTTCCTGGCATTCAGAAGCGTCACTTTGCAGCCTAATGTTGATAAATGTTAGTTTTTTGCATTTACACCCTGACTTAGCTATTTCAATATTAACTTTCTAGTGTAGACCAATCCTAACTAACTCAGGAATTGTCTACATTTAAAACATTAGAGTGACATAGGTGCTGTGTCACTTCCCTCTAGACCAGTGGCCTCCAACCTTTTTAAGCACGAGATCACTTTTTGAATTTAAGTGCAATCCAAGATCTACCTCATATATAAATACCCTTGCCCCGCTTCCTTCCTACCCCTTCTCCAAGGCTCCGCCCCTGCTCACGCCATCCTCCCTCTCTTGCCCATGCTCACTCACTTTCATCAGGCTGGGGCAGAGGGTTGGGACACAGGCTCTGGTCTTGGATTAAGGGATTTGGAGTCTGAGAGGGAGGCTCGGTGCTGCTCTCAGGGAAGGCAGGTGGATGTAGGAGGGGGTTTCTAGGTGCAGGCTCTGGGAGGGTGTTTGGATGCAGGAGTGCTCAGAGCTAGGATAAGGGCTTGGGGTGCATGAGGAGTTCATGACTGGGGTAGGAGTTTGGGATGGGGGTTCCATCTGGGCACTGCTGCTGGCTCCTGGGTGGTGGTACAGTGGGGCTAAGGCAGGCTCACCCGTGCCCTGGCCCTGAACCACTCCCTAAAGCAGCCAGCAAACTCCATCCCTGGTCCCATTGTGCCCCCTCTCTGCTCTGTGGAAAAAGGATACAGAATGGGAGAGGAGGCACCCTGACATCAGCACCCCTCTTTTCCCTCCCCTGCCCTGCACAGAAAGCAGGAGACTCCCAAGGAGAGGGGCAGCTCCAAGGCAAAGGACAGGAGCTGCACAGCAGTGGAGAGGGAGGGGCAGCTGAAGTGTAGGCACTTGATAGCCTCTTGGCCAAACCAGTCAGGATCACCTGTCAGAGGCTCCAAGATCTACCAGTAGATCCCGATCTACTGGTTGTTGACCATTGCTCTAGACGCTACCTATGACAACAGGAAGGATTGCTCCTATCAGCATAGGTAATCCCCCTCCTTCAGAAGATCCAGCTACATTGACAGAATAATTCTTTAATAAACCTAGTGCTGTCTCCATGAGGACTTAGGTCAGCTTTACTACACTACACTAAGGAGTGTTGATTTTTCAAACCAAAGAATTATGGACAGAATTCTTTAAAATGGGAAAAGTGCATTTTTTTCACCATGCTCACTAAACTCAGAAATATGAGCTGGAGAGATTTTTTTAAGTTATGCAGAGGTATGCATGGATCTTTAGTACAAAAAAAAATATTCTGAAAATAAATTATTTGCACTTAATAGTTCTCTAGAGAGCGTGTTAAGTAAGTTAAATTTAGATCAATCAACTAATAGAATAGTTGATGCAATTTGCATCGACTATTCAATTAGTCCATAAGGGCACCTCCATTTCTGAAATGCTGGGTTTTCCTACATTTCAAAGGCAGAAGCACCGCGGGGACCACGGGCCCAGCAGAGGACTAGTTTGCTTGAGTCATCTGCTCGCCTGCTGCTCCCGCGGCACTTCTGCTTTTGAAATGTAGCAAGACCCTCACGCTGTCAGTTCCCCCACTGTGTCCCTGCCCCTGCCCCCACAGAGCCAGTTTTTAAGTCAGCTTCCCTCAGCACCAGCTCCTGCTCCCCACCTTGCTGCCTCTCTTGGATAGTCAACTAATCGCTTACATGCCTAAAGTGTATCACTAAAGACAGCACTCACGATGCTGTATCTCTGCAGGCTTCAAGGCTCCTGTTTCCACATGTAATAGCAGCGGAGTACTCTAGACAGAAAGGGCTTGATTCTCCATTACCATGCACAAAAGATAGCCATCTACAGCGTGCAAAATAGGTATGAAATGCTACTAATCAAAGTATCATTTTGCACTCACTTTACATTGGTGTAAGTGATTAGTCAGTGGAAAACCAGGTGCAAGGAGCTTAAATGCTTCCCCACACATGCTATCCTAAAAAATAAAATGGAATTTAGGCCACTGACAAAGCCACTTTCTGGACTGAAATGCTGATAGGCTAAACTGAGTATTTATATGCTGCTAAGACTAATCAGTATTGTTTCATAAAGGTATGCAAAGAACACTACATAGCTGCCTTTGTTAGATCTGATGCAAGGCTGGTCACTCTAGCAAGCCCCATATTTCGATGGAATTTAGGATGAATGTACAAAACAGGACCAGTCAGTGCGGACTGGGGCTCATGAATCCTAGAAGCAGCAATAAATCCACTGTCACCAGGAATAAACACTCCATTTGGGAAACCTGAGCTCACAAGAACCTAGAGGCTCTAAAGGAAGCTTCATCCATGTAGTAAAAAGCCTATTAATATCCTATGACTCAGGGAAGATTGTAATGGAAGGGCAGTTCAAATTCAACAAGCTCTTCATGGATTTGTCCACTAACGGTTGAGAAGGAACTGAGCTATCTTTTATGTGGTTTTGAGAACTGAAGAGCGGGGGAGGGATAGCTCAATGGTTTGAGCATTGGCCTGCTAAACTCAGGGCTGTGAGTTTAAGCCTTGAGGGAGCCGCTTAGGGATCTTGGGCAAAATCTGTCAGGGAGGGTACTCGGTCCTGCCGTGAGGGCTGGAGATTGGACTCAATGACCTCTTAAGGTCCCTTCCAGTTCTCTGAGATAGGTATATCTCCATATATTATTATTATTATCAAATAATTTCTAACCTAGATGTAAACACATAGAATCATAGAATATTAGAACTGGAGGGGATCTCGAAAGGTCATTAAGTCCAATCCCCTGCCCTCACAGGAGGACCAAGCAATCTAGATCGTCCCTTATATATGTTATCCAACCTGCTCTTAAATATCTCCAGAGATGGAGATTCCACAATCTCCTTAGGCAATTTATTTCAGTGTTTTATCACCCTGACAGGAAGTTTTTCCTAACTCCCAACCTAAACCTCCCTTGCAGCAATTTAAGCCCATTGCTTCTTGTCCTATCATCAGAGGCCAAGGAGAACAATTTGTCTCCCTTCTCCTTGTGACACTCATTTAGATACTAAGAACATAAGAATGGCCGTACTGGGTCAGACCAAAGGTCCATCTAGCCCAGTAGCCTGTCTGCCGAAATTGGCCAGCACCAGGTGCCCCAGAGGGGGTGGACCGAAGACAATGATAAAGCGATTTGTCTCGTGACATCCATCTCTAGCCTCTGACAAACAGAGGCCAGGGATACCATTTCTATCCCCTGGCTAATAGCCTTTTATGCACCTAACCTCCATGAAACTATCTAGCTTCTCTTTAAACTCTGTTATAGTCCTAGCCTTCACAGCCTCCTCTGGCAAGGAGTTCCACAGGTTGACTATGCACTGTGTGAAGAAGAACTTTCTTTTATTAGTTTTAAACCTGCTACCCATTAATTTCATTTGGTGTCCTTAGTTCTTCTATTATGGGAACTAATAAATAACTTTCCTTCATTCACCCTCTCCACACCACTCATGATTTTATATCTCTATCATATCCCCCCTCAGCCTCCTCTTTTCTAAACTGAAAAGTCCCAGTCATTTTAGTTGCCCTTTTTTGAACCCTTTCCAAGGCCAAAATATCTTTTTTGAGGTGAGAAGACCACATCTGTACACAGTATTAAAGATGTGGGCATACCATAGTCTTATATAGGGGCAGTAAGATATTCTGTGTCTTATTTTCTATCCCTTTCTTAATAATTCCTAACATCCTATTTGCCTTTTTGACCACCACTGCACACTGTGTGGAAGTTTTCAGAGAACTATCCATGATAACTGCAAGATCCCTTTCCTGATTTGTCGTAGCCAAATTAGCCCCCATCGTACTGTACGTATAGTTGGGGTTATTTTTTCCAGTATGCATTACTTTACACTTAGCCACATTAAATTTCATTTGCCATTTTGTTGCCCAATCACTCAAGTGGTTGTTTTTTTTTATTAAGGAGGTTTTGTTATTATTAAAAAATCCTATTCATAAGTCCAAATGCAACAGCCGACATCGGAACCACCCAAAATCCTGGAACATTTGAACCTACATTTGCCCCCAAGGAGAACTTATTGGTAGCCTGGGGGAGCACAAAGCCCCCTCATTAGTCCTGGCTAGGTGGCAGGCAGTTTGCATGTCAGGGCATATCAACAGTAACACTACTGGTCTCTGTAAAACTGTACAACTTTAGAAACCCTAAAAACACTATTAAAATCTAAAACTGGTTTCTTTTTATCAAAAGCCCTGCTTTAGTGACATGCTAATCCCACTGGAGATTAAGACCCCCTCCCCTACAACCCCAATACCAACACATTAAGTTGACCAGCCAAACTTATAGTTTAGAACATCCTCCTTGTGTTTCAGCCATTCCACGTGCCCATGGCTTGCATCGGCTCAAGTTTAAGTTAGGATCGTTACCACTAGCTTCCAAGTGCTGAACCAACATCCTACCAGGCATGGCAAAGCCACGAATCATAGTGGGAAAAAAATATATAGATACTTGAAAACTGCTATCATGTCCCCTTCTCAGTCTTCTCTTTTCTAAACTAAACAAGCCCAATTCTTTCAGTCTTCCTTCATAGGTCATATTTTCTAGACCTTTAATCATTTTTGTTGCTCTTCTCTGGACTGTCTCCAGTTTCTCCACATCTTTCTTGAAATGTGGTGCCCAGAAATGGACACAATATTGCAACTGAGGCCTAATCAGCACAGAGTAAAGCAGAAAAATGACTTCTTGTGTCTTGCTCATAACACTCCTGTAAATGCATCCCAGAATCATGTTTGCTTTTTTTGCAAGTGTCACACTGTTAACTCATATTTAGCTTGTGGTCCACTCTGACCACAAGTTATCCACTATGACCCCTTACATGTAGTTAAGTACTTAAATTGGTTTTCTGTAGAATATGTAAAGAGATTCATTTGATGGTGATGTGAACGGAGCATTGGACTCTTTCCAAGGTGCTATCTTTGATTAACCAATCAAACAAACTGAAGTTGCACTCAGGGAACGGGGCTGAGCCTCCTTCAAACTGAGAGCACTGACAACAGAATCTAACTTCAAGGGCACAAAGTAAACATTGACCTTACAGTAGTTTAAAGGATTTTCAGGACAACAAGTTAGATAAATTTATAGAATATTCTTAGCTGCTAAAATTAGGCTTCTTAGAGAAGCAGTTTGTTATTGACTATCTTAGGACCAGAGCTATGGTCAGAGACTACATGGCCTTCCCTCTCTCTCAAATGATTTTACTCATTTGTTTGTAAGCATTATGAATGCTTTAAGAGCTAAGCTTGAAGCAGCCAGACTGCTTTGTCTTAGCACTTGACACCTTAGCAAAAAAAATCTTAAAAAATAAAACCAAAATAATGGCTAACAAAACAGAGGACATCTAAGTAGGAAGAACGATTGATTAAAAGATTTGCAGAGAGAACTGCTGTCCTATTATATAAATAGTTTGGCTGCATGTGTTCTCTTGGATGTTAGTAGTAACTGGGATAGTGGCCCCCATGGAATCCAAGTTTTGCTTACTGGAATGATGGCACTATATTATTTGCTCAGAGAAACCTATTTTAATATGCTATCTGATAAGAACAGGAACACATACCTGTACAAGTGCTAGATAAACCTACTCCTAATCTGAAACTTGAGTCAAAATGGTTAAGCAATATTACTAAAATGTGAATGAACATCTTACATCCAACTTAAACATCTCAAGCAATGTGTTCTTTCTGTACACAAGAGACAACAATATTACTATGACAAGTAAGTACACAATTATTTGGGTCCTACAATATTTTGACAGTAAAGATATCAACTAAAGACACTTCACACATACCTGATCAACAGCTATCACCTTGAATTACACTTCCCCCATCAACCACTGAGCAAATGACTACATGGATTATCTACAAAATACTGTAATTCCTTATACTGAATATCTAAATAAAGCTTTTAAAAATAAACATAAAAATAAGAAATCTCTTTTAATATAAAATAAAAATATTTTAAAACAAGAGAGACTACGCTTCTTAATAAGACCAGTCCTTGCAATGCTGACTTATTACAGAGAACTTTTTACCACCAAAAGGAGGCTTTACTGGAGAGCTGAGAGTGAAGTAGATAATCATTTTTCTATCTCTTGTTAGGAGACACTCCTTAATACACAGCAAAATGGATTCTGAGGGAGAAGGTCTATTCTACAAGGGTACAGACTAAATGATCACAGTGGTTCTTTCTGGCCTTTGAATGTATGAATCTTGCCTCAATGAATCAATGGAAAAATTCCCAAAGACTAAGTATTACTTCTTTGGACTGTAGGTAGACAACATCTTTTAGGCAAATACAATTTGATGCATTTATGGAAAAGTTTTCTTTGTAACAAATGAAATGTGAAAAATGACTATTAGAGCCATGACTATTGGAATTTAGAAAATCCCAACATATAAAGGAAATTTAAATGCAAGTTATACAAAATAAATATGTAACAAGTTATACAAAATAAATATGTACTATTTAACCTCATAGGTTTTTTTTATCTTTAATATTGATATATCTATGATTTCCTAGGAGACAATTGCTTGTTGTGACATACACAGACACTCACCTTTAATATTGTTTTGGGGCGTTTTTTAAAGTAAAGTTTTGGCTTTTCAATCACAGGAAGAGGTGGAAGTTTTTTGAGTTCTTGTAAGACAGTCATTGCAGCGCGTTTCTTTGAAAGTTTCTTACTGTTTCCTTCTCCTTCTGCAGAGAACTCTCCTACTGAAACTCGAGTAACAAAGCTCTTCATGTGTGGAGGGCCACTTTCCTTAATCACCTATTGAACACATAATTATTTCAAGTCAAATCATCTTATGAGTACCCATATCTTATATTTAACTTCATAATGCATCAACATAATGTAAAGACATGATCATATAGTGTTTATCACAAGTACAGCATCTTTTTTCTTTCATGGTTTGATTAAGCTTAGATGTAAAAGGGGATGGGAGTTTTGAGTTTTGGCAGGAGTTCAGTTCTGCTGCTTATTGGAGAAGAAAGCAGATATTTAATTTTGTTTTCATAATATGAATTGGGTACCCAGAGCTTTGAATATACATCCTTTCTATTAATTTCAAAATAAAAATCTGTAAATACTTATTTTTTCAGAAGTAGGCAGTATTGCCCAGTGGCATAGAACCAGTTGCTGAAGAATAGCAATGCAGGAACCCATGTGGACTGAGGTAAAGGTGCTAAGCTAGTTTTAGTTCAATAACTGTGCTTTTAATAGGTTTAATCCTCAACATTAAAAATATTTCAACATGATCTGTGTAAAACTTCTTTTTCTCAGGGTCATGTACCTTTCATTATTTAGTTTTGCCATTACGCTGTAATAGAGTCATGGGTTTTTCACTCTGTTTTGTGGTAATTTCACATGCAAATATAACAGCCAGTATATAGAGCGATCAAAAGACCCAAATGAAGGAGAACAGGCAACTACGTTCAACTTTTTACTTTAGAAGGTTGAAAAAACTACTCGGGGGGAAGCTGTTCTAGATTTGATTTTAACAAATAGGGAGAAACTGGTTGAGAATTTGAAAGTGAAAGGCAGCTTGGGTGAAAGTGGTCATGAAATCATAGAGTTCATGATGCTAAGGAATGGTAGAAGGGAGAACAGCAAACAGAGACAATGGATTTCAGGAAGGCAGATTTTGGTAAGCTCAGAGAGCTGGTAGGTAAGGTCCCATGGGAAGCAAGACTACGAGGTGTTGCCTAGGCATAATATATATATAATACAAAATGGAGTCTGAGGGCTTCTCTTTTCCTCAAAACAACTTTCCTACCAAATCGGGTAGAGAAAGATTGTGCACTCAGCACTACACCTGTGCACCCAGCACTAAACCAGTGCATTAAGCACCAAAGACTGTGCACACAGAACCATTTGCCTGTGTGCGCATCCATCTTTTGCACAAGGCACTCAACTTCTTATGCACCCGACTCTAGGTTTCTGCACCCCTTCCTCTTCAGGGTTTTCCCACCCTGAAGTGTTTATAAGCCCTTGTTAAGGAACACTCGTGTTCTTTGACTCTCCTCGTGTTCTACATGTGCGTTTCTGGTTTGTCGTTCCCCTTTACGTCGTCGTCTACCCTGAGGAGACCAAGGTTCCGGCCTGCAGTCTGACAAGACTACCCATTTCTAGTGACATTTCTTGGAATAAGGGAAGCCTTTCTTACTATCACTAAGACTTTGGGACTTATAACATCATCTCGCTTACGGAATTCTTGGACAAGATCCGGTACCCCATCAAGCGTCGGCTCGCAGGAGGCGAGAAACATCCATCGAGAGATCACTCCATTTGTCCTCCCTTAAAGCTTTACATTAGCTGCAAGATTGTAGGTCACGGACATCTAGCATCAATCGCCGATTGTGAATGTAATGTATGACCTTATGTGTGTGGGACTATCCTATCTTCTTTTCTTCTAGGGTTAGGGTGGGACTGTTGCTGAATTGCATGTTGTTGCTGATGTTTGACCTTTACCTTTAAATATATGGTTTGGCCCTACATCTTTGTTGATTGGTGATTTCTAAGTTGTTTCCCTGGTGATTAGATACAGGATACCAGGCCGAATCTGGCTTCTGTGGGAGGGCACCTTAGGCTTAAATTAAATTGCATAGCCCACAGCACAACAATTGTTTACCTCAGCTCTCCGGGTAACAGAGGAAAAATAACTGAAGACAGTTGGCAGTTTTTCAAAGGGACATTATTAAGGGCCCAAAAGCAAGTTATTCTGCTGCGTAGGAAAGACAGAAAGTATGGCAAAAGACCACTTTGGCTAAAGCAGGAGATCTTGCATGATCTAAAAATCAAAAAGGAGTCATATAAAAAGTGGAAACTAGGACAAATTACAAAGGATGAATATAAGCAAACAATACAGGTACGCAGGGGCAAGTTTAGAAAGGCAAAAGCACAAAACAAGCTCTAACTAGCTAGAGACATAAAGGGAAACAAGAAGAATGTCTATAAATATATTAGAAGCAAGTGGAAGACCCAAGGACAGGGCACAGACATTGCTCAGTAAGGAGGGAGAAACAGTAACAGGAAACTTGGAAATGGCAGAGGTGCTTAATGACTGCTTTGTTTCTGTCTTCAGCAAGAAGTTTGATGATGAAGGAATACCTAACATAATGAATGTTATTGGGAATGGGGTAGCTTTAGAAGATAAAATAAAAAAAGAACAAGTTAGAAATCACTTAGAAAATTCAGATATCTGCAAGTCACCAGGGCCTGATGAAATGCATCCTAGAATACTCAAAAAGCTGATAGAAAAGGTATCTGAGCCTTTAGGTATCATCTTTGAAAAATCATGGAAGACAGATTCCAGAAGACTGGAAAAAGACAAATATTTATAAATATAAATATTTCCCATTTATAAAAAGGGAAGTAAGAATAATCCAGGAAACTACACACCAGTCAGTTTAACTTCTGTGCCAGGAAAGATAATGCAGCAAGTAATTAAGAAATTCATCTACAAACACCTGGAAGATAATAAGGTGATAGGTAACAACCAGCATGGATTTGTAAAGAACAAATCATGTCAAACCAATCTGATAGCTTTCCCTGATAGGATAACGAGTCTTGTAGATAAGGGAGAAGCGATGGACATGGTATACCTAGAGTTTAGTAAGACATTTGATACGGTCTCACATGATCTTCTTATCAATAAAAGTAGGCAAATACAACTTAGATGGGGGTACTATAAGGTGGGTGCAAAACTGTCTGGATAACCATTCTCACAGTTTAAGTTTTTAACAGCAAAACTTTAAAAACAACAAATAGTCTAGTAGCACTTTAAAGACTAATAAAACATGTAGACGGGATCATGAGCTTTCGTGGGCAAAACCCACTTCTTCAGATGACTTCTTCAGGGACTGGAGATGGCCAGATGCCAGAGTAAATAAGAGATGGAGGGAGGGGGGAGAAGGGAAGAAAAAAAAAGAAGGGGAGGAAGAAAAAATGACAGTGAGTAGATAAGCTTCAGAGGATAACCGAGTGACTGTAACAGGAAAAACTTAAAAAAACAATTAGTCTAGTAGCATCTCAAAGACTAAATAGTTCAAAGAGACTGATAAGAACCATTAACATTTGGAAAGGAAGATGACCAACACCAGATTCTACACAGACATCAAGAACCATTGTTTTCCTGTTACAGACTAACTCAGCTATCCCTCTGAAGCTTTCGTTCTTAAAGAGTAGTTATTAACAGTTCACAATCCTGCTGGAACGGCATAACAAGTGGGGTTCTGCAGGGGTCTGTTTTGGGACCGGTTCTGTTCAATATCTTCATCAACTATTTAGATGATGGCATAGAGAGTACGCTTATTAAGTTTGCAGATGATACCAAGCTGAGAGGGGGTTGCAAGTGCTTTGGAGGATAGGGTCATAATTCAAAATGATCTGGAGAAACTGGAAAAATGGTCTGAGGTAAATAGGATGAAGTTTAATAAGGACAAATGCAAAGTGCTCCACTTAGGAAGGAACAATCAGTTTCACACATGCAGAATGGGAAGCGACTGTCTAGGAAGGGGTACTGCAGAAAGGGATCTAGGGGTCATAGTGGACCACAAGCTAAATATGAGTCAACAGTGTGATGCTGTTGCAAAAAAAGCAAACATGATTCTGGGATGCATTAACAGAAGTGTTGTGAGCAAGGCATGCGAGAAGTCATTCTTCTGCTCTACTCTGCACTGATTGGAGTATTGTGTCTAGTTCTGGGCACCACATTTCAAGAACAATGTGGAGAAATTGGAGAGGGTCCAGAGAAGAGCAACGAGAATGATTAGAAATATAGAGAACATGACCTATGAAGGAAGACTGAAAGAATTGGGCTTGTTTAGTTTGGAAAGGAGAAGATTGAGAGAGAACATGATAGCGGTTTTCAGGTATCTAAAAGGGTGTCAGAAGGAGGAGGAAGAAAAATTGTTCTCCTTGGCCTCAGATGATAGGACGAGAAGCAATGGGCTTAAACTGCAGCAAGGGAGATTTAGGTTGGATATTAGGAAAAACTTCCTAACTGTCAGGGTGGTTAAACACTGGAATAAGTTGCCTAGGGAGGTTGTGGAATCTCCATCTCTGGAGATATTTAAGAACAGGTTAGACATCTATCGGGGATGGTCTAGATCAGTGTTTCCCAAATAGTGTTCCGCAGAACCCGGGGGTTCCATGAAGTGAAAATAAGGGTTCCGCAAGAAAATCCCATTACAATCACATTTAATGATTCAAAAAATAATAATTAATATTTAAGCATTTATGAATTTTATTGAAAACAATTTTCATTTGTGTTTGCCACGATAAGTGTCCCTGTGTAATGCCAGCTTAGCCAGAGAGTGGGGACGATGATGTCGCTGTGCGTGCAGTAAATCAGGGGTGTGATTGCCTGTTATATACCACTGTAAATCCCCGTACTCACTCCCAGGGAGCTTGGATCACGTGGGTGACTGAATACAAATATACTAGCGCCGCATCGGACAAAGTTGAAACTTCAGCTGTCAAACCACTTGCTTGAAGGGGAGTGTGCAGGCAGTGCTCTCGAAAGATAAAATTCATTGTCACGTAAGCTACAATTTTGGATCTCATCTGTAGGACAACTGCCAATACAATGCATATTAGTTTTTTAGCTTTCTTTTTTCTACACATTAAATGTGATTTTTGTTTTTAAATATGTGCAATTAAATTAAATGATGATCTCATGACCTTGTTTAGCATTTGTTTATTATTATCCTTATTTATTTGTGGTCTACTTTTTCAGCTCCATATATTAGACTGTTATTAGGGGTCCACAAAATTCTTTTGAGTTTAAAAGGGTTCCATGGCCAAATAAAATTGGGAAACACTGGTCTAGATGGCACTGGGTCCTGCAGTGAGGGCAGGGGACTGGACTCAATGACCCCTCAAGGTCCCTTCCAGTTCTAGTGTTCTATGATTCTATGATTCATAAAAATGGTATCTTCCAGTCTCTCTTAAATGTGTATCTTACTGGATGTTATATAAATAGTATAATATGGACAGACTGTGGAACTTATTTAATATAAAATTATTACAAGAACTTTAGTGTTTTCATTTCTCATCTTTTGAGTGTTTGACATCATGTTCCTGGCAATACCACAAGGCAGGTGTTTGTATACGTATGTAGTATAATGTACTACTTATAAAACTACTCATACTCAGACAAAGAAATACACAGAAATGTTTATATTGACCAAATGGAAAAGGGCAAAACTACTTGAGTAAGAAATACCACTGTCAAGTTCCTAAAAAGTATTTTTAATGTAAAAGGAATTACTTTGAAAATAAAACATAGTGTCTCTCCAATCTTTTGAACGCTAAACGCACTGCAAATGAAAAGTAATTGCCTGTAACAACTTACTGACTTCAGTGGGCTTTGGATCAAGCCTAATTACAAAATTAGGGGGTTTTGCAACATCTTAACATAAAACCTTTTTTTGGCGGACCCCAGAAATTCAGACTAACTTATTAAATATCTTCTACTTACTGTGTTTTAAAACATTTGTGCTATAAATTCAAGAATTCAGCGGTATACTGAGTTCAATTGTCATTAAACAAAAATAATATCATTGTTAGATATTAATACACTACAATGCTCCAAGAGTTGGAAGCAATATTTTTCCCTTTGTGCCACTCTATCTCCACCATCAGAAAATATAATGGGCCAAATTTATGCCTGATATAATGTCACTAAGACCAAGTTATAACAGATGTAAATTCAGCTCAATTTAATGAATCACACTTATAAATGAAAAACAAAAGCACACTAACAGTGAATAAAGAGAATAGAAGAAGATGGTTTTATGAACCCATAGTCCAAACTGTAGGACTATGTACCCTTTTACCACCCCAAAGTCAATTATAACAATCGCTGCTTAAGGATTTAGAAAATATCAGTATAAATCCACAGCCTAATGCAAACAAAAACAGTCAGAAATGTGGTATTTTGCCAGTATTAAAAAATCCACATTTTTATTAAATATACAGAAACTCTAATATTAAATTCATTGGGGAAAAAAAAATCCCCTCAAATCAGAGACAGGAAGACTGGCATCCTTCCTCCCTACCTGCTTACCTAGAAGGGAACTACCAAAAGGTCTTTGGAGACTGGCAGTCCTGAGAATGGGTACCAAATCTCACAATGAGAAGCTGGCATAGCATTAGGCAAGCCACTACTTTTCCTACTTATCTGTTTGATCCTCCCTGCCTCTCAGTGACAATGAGAATGGAAGACACCACAATTCTACTTGTCCTCACGCAATCTTGCAAAATTGTCATGAAAATCTGCCAGACCAAAATTGTCTAACTCTTGATGCTGATAATGAACATTTCATGTTATTTTACTTGCCCACCAAAATTAATAAAGTAACTAAAATAAAATAAAAACAAAATAAAAAACTAGCCCTTTGCAAGAGGACCATAACAATCTTGTACAGTTGTTCAGATGTCTTAAGCAGGCCAAATTAGTTAAACCTCCTAGGATTACCCATCTCATCTGGTATGCCTAAAAACTGAAAACAGGACAGGGGAAAAAAATTTAATTGTGACCCCTATCAAAGGGAAACATATAAATGATGCTAAAGACTGCATGTATGATATTTTCACCCAAACAATGCATGGTTCTCCCCCGCCCCCTGCCAAATTTACCAATAGCAACACATGCTGCTGCAAAAGTAATTATAGTCCTCTCTTTAAAGAATGGAAAAAGACAGAACACTCACACACGTGGAACAAAATGCATAAACCAATTTATAACTCTCAATAACAAAGAAGGCAAAAGAGTGTGATCTCTCTTTCCTGCCCAGTGGGAAGCAATATGCAGGGAAGCTTACTACATAGCAACAACTCATAGGGTGACCAACAACTGTACTCAGTAACAGACACACACAAATCCTAAAATAGCTGCAAGTTGCTGCAGTAGGGGCATGCTATTATCCCCCTGGTCTCTGAACAGCCACAGAAAGCACATAGCAGGAACAGAGCTGGAACAGAATTCTTCTACTATAGAATTTTGATACTTTATGGCATTTTACAAAATTAATTCTTTAATACACAGAAATTGCTTTACAAGGCTTCTGGAAGTTTTTGGAGAACAAATACTAATTTTACTTTATCATTCAGAGTGAGATTATGCAATTGTGTAGTTCCCTATTAGCCAAAATGCTAGGACCAAAATCTGCTCTGTTCCACCCATGCAACTTCACTGACATCATAGGGCAGAACCTGGTCCCTAAGTTATATTACAAACTCTGCCCATTCTTCAGATATTATGCAATTCTGAAAAACTGTTCCGAAGAAACATTAAATACCTTTAACTATTTGCTCATCTGCTTTAACATTTACTAAAGCTTTGACAGAAAATGCTGACTATTCTACAGCTATCATGATAAAAATAATGAAAGTGTTAAGACATGCCTGCAATAATACAAAATGGTTCTTAAACACAATCTCATTAGAAACATCAGAGCCTGCATGTATCAGTCATTTTACCAAAATATAAACTGTTTTTTTTTAAGCAGCACATAGGGTAAATCTCAATTTTACCCAAGAATGTCACCAACTTTTACATTTAATAACCCTAAACAACACAAACAGAAAAATGAGTATGTATTTAAGATGTTAATTTCTTGAGATTTTGGAAATCATCCCTATATATACGTATGTATTTTAAATTACACTGGCCTACAATTTTTTAGAAGTCATCTGCTTCAGAGATAAAATGTGCTATTTATTATGTATTTTGATGTGCTGAATTCAGCTATGACCATTAAAACAACTGATTGGCTACTGTTTCCAAGATAGTTACGTTTTTACATTTTACGTCTATGTATATTGTGTAGATAGTAGAGTTTTAATCATAAATTGTAAACCTAGGTCTTTTCATGTGTTTATGGTTGCTTTACATGATAATATTTCACCTGTCCTGTTCATGTAACACTTTAAAAATCAGCAAAAGGGTTATATAAATAAAATTTATTATGAAACAAAAGGCAAAAAACTATTCTGTACATAGTTTAGTCCTATTCAGTGACTACTCGGCGCATCTTGGCTTGTCTCTTGTATTCATTAAATGGAGCATCTCTTGTCACTGTCCAGCAATAGTCTGCAAGCATTGATGGGCTCCATTTGCCCTGATAGCATTTCTCCATTGTTGCAATGTCATGGTGAAATCGCTCACCGTGCTCATCGCTCACTGCTCCGCAGTTCGGTGGGAAAAAATCTAAATGAGAGTGCAAAAAATGTATCTTTAGTGACATGTTGCAACTAAGGCTTTTGTA
>CM057846.1:48996427-49051686 GCA_030068395.1 Apalone spinifera | reverse complement strand
AGTTTGACTACATTTATTTCAGAAGCATTTTGGCTGTAGAGCAGTGTTATATGTTGTCCCTTCTTGGCAGATGGGCAAGCAACTATCTTTTTATTATTAATGGAAATAACTTGAATAGTAATCACTCCTTCAGAATATTGTAGTTCAAATGACACTGCAGAGTTCCCTATATTATGCATTCCCCTATTCGTGTCTTCTTACCTGATACCCCTTATTGTTCAAACAACCTCCCAATTAACACATTCAAAGCACCATCACTCTTCACCTTTCCAAACCCCCAATTACTGTGTGACTCATTACTCATCTGCCTATATTTAGCATACTCATTTGTATATCCCTGTGTCACACAACAGATTGCTGCTGTGGCATAGGAGTGCCAGCACTCCTATGCCACAGCAGTTGCCACAGCAGTTGCCACAAGTAAGAGGCAGGTACAGCATCTAGGCACTATAAAGGACCAGGGAGGAACCCAGTGAGAAGACCTCCCAGAGGGTCAGAGCAGACTGGTTTAGTCAGGGAGGGCAAGTGAGACCAGGAAACTGGAGAAATCTCAGAAGTACTACCTGTTGTTTCTAAGAAAAGTCAAGAGAACATCACAGTTTGCTTATTGGCATTCGTGAGCCAGAGCTGGAGAGGGCTGAAGACAGGATGAGCAGCAGATGGAGTTGCCTATTAACTCTAAGCCACAGCTGAAACTGAGGGCCAGAAAGGGCTGAAGGAAGGGGAGTAGCAGAGGAGCTTACCCACTGACATCTCCAGGGTCAGAGAGCCAGAACCATGACAGAGCTAGAGGGAGTGAGGGATGTTTCCAGCACAGAGGCTGACAAGAGCGAAATTGTACTTCAGTTGGATGGGCTGAAGTTGCTGTTCTGGGACTGCCTATTTGGGAATCCTGCTGTAGATTATGGTGCTGTAATAAACTAGTCCCAAGCAGGGGTAATACTGAAAGACAGAAATTGAGTTATTGAGAGGGAACTGAGAGGGAAAACTGAAGCAGGTGTGGCTGTCATGCTATGACCAGACAGGCTGTCTGAAAATATATAATACAATATTGTAATACGTGGCTGTGGAGTATAAAGCGTTCAATGGCAAGGAATCTGTTATTTGTTTGGCACCATTACTGCAGAGCAGCTTGTATCTGATAGCACTAGATAAATAATACAACCATTCACTACATAAGCAATTGTAGTTACGTGACTATTGACAGCATTAGGGCCTTAATGGAGAACATTAAGAATGCAGCTATCAATTCCAATTTACACCCTATGATGCCAAAGGATAAACAAATAGTAATTCTACAATCCATTAAAGACTGGAGGACAATAGATCTATCAGCGTCCACATTATGCCTCCAATTCTTTGACACAGCAGCCAATTTAATAATAAAAATGAAACCTTAGATTCAGATTCAGTTTCTTTTCCTATTTAGAATGTGTATGCATTCATTTGTAAGCATAGAAAGTTTGTAATAAATGCTCTCACCCACCACCCGTTTGCTTTTTGTTGTTTGCTACATTTTTATAAACACTCAGAAAAGAGCAGTCAGCTCAATATATGTCAGGTCTACTCACATATATAAGACATACCTCAAAACTGACAGGCATGTTGCGCTTTAAGGCAATTTCAAACACTATGCTGATCTCAGATTTGTTTGCATCTTTTTCTTCTTCTGTCTCCTTTCCTGTCTCTCCATTCTGCATCATGCAAAACAAGATAAGCACATTAAAATACTTGCTTTCAGATAAGAGATATGATTTTCTCTTTATTCTTCAATGTCTAGAATATATTTCCACAAAAGCAATCTGCTATAAACTGCAATATTTCATAATTTGTTTAACCTTAAAGAGATTTAATAATTATCTGCAATTATTTCATAGTATATATTACAGATATATTTAGTGTCACATTTATGAAATAACATAGGGTCCCATGTTCCTTCCAGATTGAAACTGCCTCTGAAGTTCATTTATTAATTACAGTCACCTGTCTCAACAGCCATTAAATTTTTGGTCCTGCAAGTGTTCGTGACTCCCTTTAAATCATACCATATTATGGCCTGAGTGACACATTATCTACCATCCATTTACCTGTAAAATTGACACAAAACGTAATCATGCTTTATATTTAAGGAAAATGTATGCATTGGGTTATAAAGGATTAATACATAAATAAATAAGTAATTTTACAGATTTTTAAGCTAATTATAAACATGGTTTAGAACAGTTTGTAATACACTCTGTTCATGCCCATAACAAGACAAAGATCCAGGTCACGCTTTGCCTTTAATCACTCTCTCTTACCATGAATATCTCTTCCAAGTACTAGGCCCACATCTGCATTTCTCTTAAGGTTGAATTCCATGATTTATCCCCACTCTCAAGGGCTGCTGGGTTACAGTACTGTACTCATCTACCAATTGTAACTTCAGTAGGTCTTGCTGAGTTTTAGCCCCTGCTTAGATTTTCACTCCAGGAGCCCATATGAAAATGCAGTGACATAGAAAAGTCTCTTCCAAACAAAGTATTATTCATCCTTAGGACCATAGCAACAACAAAATAAAACAAAAGGCCTATACATATGTGGAAGAAAACACATATATTAATCTATCTATACCTTAGCCTTTCCTTGCACATTCACATGGCTCTATTTGTACCATGCATTCCCCTATATCGGGTTTGGTGAGGCAGAATGCATCTATGCAGTTTCTGCCACTCAGTTCAGTCCCCCCAGTCAGTGTTCTTCTGACTCCTCACGAGGCTCAGCTTTTACGTGCTTTCAAACTGTTAGTTTGAAATATCCCACCTGAAAATCCTCAGAGGCTTCAAACAAAGATCTTTTGCCATTTTGTGGATTCTCTTTCTACGTCAGTGGAGGTAAACTTCCAAACATTTACATTGTCTGTTCGAGCACCTGCAATAAGGGCTGTCCATAGCCACTGAGTTTGGTTTCTCAAGACCAAAGCAAAATACAAGTTTGTTTAAATAATGGTTTAATGCATACCAGAAAGTTGTAAATTTTAGTCCACAATAGCATGTCATGGCCCATGTGGACACTACTCGTGAACAGATATATCTAGTACTCATAAAATTAATACAGATAATACCAACATTTTTCACAATAACTATAAATTCTATTAATAATTTATTAATCCTTTATACATTTAAACTTATGAATGAGAAACACAGTACTAAAATATATCCTTCAAAAGGTCACAAAAGTCTACAAACAAGGTCCGAACACTTAACCAGCTTTCCAATTTAAGCTTTAAACCTGCAAATGCTCTTCAATATCTTTAGTAAATGCTGGGAAGAAAAAAATCACTTCTAATAAAGTTTACAGGCGATGAAAATATTTAGAGAAATGATAAATAAAGTCCAGGACAGGTCAATCCTACAGAGTGATCTGGATCAGGTGGGAAGAGAAACTCATGTGAACATTTATTCAGTACAGCTAAATGCAAGGTCACATAACTGGAACTAAGAATAAAGGACACACATATAGGATAGCAGGATGTATTTTGAAAAGCAGTAACTCAGAAAAGGACTAAGGGGGTCATGGTGGATAATCAACTAAACATGAGCCTACAGTGAGTTGCAGAGGCAAAGAGATTAAATGTAACCCGTGGATATATAATAAGGGAATAATGAATTGAAATAGAGAGGTGTTGTTACCACTGAAGACTGAATTAGCAAGACCATTACTGGAATGTTGTGTCCAGTTCTGGGGGCAACATTTTAAAATGGACATTGACAAAAGGGTTCACAAAAGAGCCACAAGCATGATTCATGGTCTAGAAAACCTGATTTTTAGTGACAATGGCCTAATAAAGTTGTTGTAACAAGGAGAAAGTAATTAGATGACCAGATATCAGTCTTGAACCATCTATGTAGGGAGAAGATTTCTGATAGTACAAGGCTCTTCAAATCTAGCAGTTAAAGGAGGCATAATGAGATCTAATGCATGGGCGCTAAAGCTAAACAAATTCAGACTATAAATAAAGTATACTTCTAACAATTTGCCTTGGGTGTAGTAAAATCTTTTAAATTGTGATTGAATGTCTTTCTAAAAGATCTGCTCTAGCTCAAGCAAAAGTTTTGGGACTGATGAAGGAATTTCTAGGTAAAATTCTATGGCCTGTGCTATACAGGTCATAAAGGTCCCCTCTGCTCCTTAAAATCTCTGAGTTTATGATTATTCATCCATGAGGCACAGTAGGGAGCACAACTGTGAGCACGGTCTTGGCAGAGGCATAAGTAAGACTGTGCATTAGACATTAGGCACAGTCCTCACCACTGAGCAGCAGTAAATCTCAAGTCTCCTTCACATCTTCTTGAGCATAAGGAAGACAAAATGCACAAGGGTAAGGTCATTTATGAATTACAGGACTAAGGATTCATGGGTTTAAATATAATCATCATCATCATTCTGAGACTCTTAGCTATGCATTTGCTTCTTAGCCCTTACTTCAGTTAGTTGGCAGGGGTAATTTGGCAGCCACACAATAGTTCTTTCAGGTTCAGATTCCTGTATATTCCCTTTCCTTAGGGTGACCATATTTCCCCATGCCACTTATGGGACACCAAGGGGTGGCTGCTGGTGTTCGGGGCTTCAGTCCGGGGGGGTAGGGGTACGGAGCACTCAGGGCTTCAGCCCTGCAGTGGGGGGAAGGAGAGGGACAGCACTCAGGGCTTCAGTCCTGCAAGCAGGGGTAGGCGCTAGCCCTTGAGGCTCCAGCCCCACGGGAGAGGGGAGCTGCCGGCACTTGGGGCTCCAGCCCCATAGTGGGGGAGGAGCTGCTGGTGTTCAGGGCTAAAGCTCCACAGTGGGGGGGAGGAGCAGAAGGAGCTGCCAGCACTCAGGAGTACTCGGGGCTCCAGTCCCAGAGTGGAGAGAGGGAGGAGTCACCGGCACTTGGGGCTCCAGCCCCAGAGTGGTTGGGCAAGGAGCCACTGGCACTCAGGGCTCCAGCGACTGAAGCTCTGAGTGCCAGCAGCTACCCACCCACCTTGCCCCACTGCAGGAATGAAGTTCAGCCCCACAGCATGCAGGGTGGGGAGGGAAGCAGGTGGAGCCCTGTTGGCTTTTCCCCAACCCTGCTGCAGGAGAAATACAGGACGATGTCCCCATTTTTAAAGAAAAGTTGGTCCGCCGGGATCAGACCTTACATACGGGACTGTCCGGGTAAAAATGGAACAGATGGTCATCCTGCCTATCCTGCTCACTGCTGCTCACCTTGTGCTTTCTCCACACTTTGCCCAATGTAGTACCAATCCCATAAAATTTATTTTCGGTGCTTTAACATTTACAATAGATTGTGTGTACTTCACATTAAATTTTTTTTAAAAGGCTATCATAATGTGAAGGAATATTGAGAAATCTTCATTAAAACAGCCACCAGCTTAATAAAGATGAACACTACTTATTTAAATGTTATTATTCACTGTGCTGTACACTGTATTCTCTCAAAGATTAGTCTAAGTTAGGGCTACACATTACAGTTAAGATGCACAAACACAAGATGGAACTGACTCATTGGTTTCTATTTGTCACAGTTCAGGACATCTGCACTTGTATTTCCCCTCAGTGGTCCAGCAAGACACCATTTTGAGGCTTCCAGCTTTCCAGCCATTATGTCTCTTGGGTGGAGAAAACATATCCCCTTTCCTTATGGATATTTCCAAGCTGCACAGTTCCCTGCCCAAGGTCACCTTCTTGATTTTTCTTTAGATAGCTGACAGATGTAATAGCTATGGTTATAAGGTACCAACATTACTTCCCATGCAAGTCTAATTTATTCTTAAGATACAATGCACTAAAAAAAACCCATGTCCAAAACAATACAAGGATCTACACATATGCTAACAAGCTTATCAGAGTTCACTCCAATCTAACATGGATTCTGGCATGCATCTTCACAAAAGGGGGGAATTTCTTGTGGTTACTTTTTCACGACAGCTGAGCTTCAGCTCTGAACAAGCAACATACCCTTCTAACCCTACCTTAGGGAGTGGGGCCCTCTGTGGCCCAGAGGACCTATCTTCTGGATCAGAAAGATGGCCCTAAGGCGGTTTAAAACCAGGCTATTTATCCACACACTTCTTTGTCAATTAGTTCAAACTGGATTCTCCACATTCATATCTCTACATGGGGATGGCTTCAAAAGGTTGATAATGCTGGAGTTCATTTGGCATCCCCCATCCCTACTAGAGAAGGTACATTTAGTGCCACAGTAACATATACTCAATTGCATTGTTAATACCCCAAATATATTAACCTTAATTCAATAAGGTTTAAACTAAGTCAATAAGTTTTATCTTAATTCCATAACATTTGTACAGGAGATTACAAGGCACTGTCAGTTTGTCACAATATTTAATTAGCAATGCCTATTATCACTCTATTTATAAGTAGATCATACTGTGAGGATGATGCAGGAAGTTTCCAGGTATACAAATTACACCAAATCTAAGACGTATCTCTGTTAGTTGTGAAGGGAGATATTTGACCATTCAGATGGCTACAGAAATTCAGCTCTCAGATGGAAAAGAAACATGGAAGAGTCAGATAATTTTTGCTTATAATAAAACAAATTAAAGAGAGCAAATTTTTATTTTAAAACTTGAGATGTTCATACAAGCCTTCCAGATGATAGTTATTCAGCTATTAGACAGGTTTGTATTCACATTATAAAACAATATTCATGTTTTCATTCTTGAACACAGTTCCTTCAGCACATTTGAACAGGATTCACAATGATCGAGTTCTAGCTATCTGTGCACCTCACAGATAATGTATTATCCTCCCAACACCCCATGTGAGGTAAAAAGAACCATTTATCCTTGTTTTGCAGATGCAGAAAAGGGTAAGTTAAGTACCAGAAGTCACCGAAGAACTCTGAGGCAGAGAAGAGATCTGACTCCAAGTCTCATAAGTTCTAGGATAGTTCTCTAACCGCTGCAACATCCCTTCTCTCTTTGAATTTAGATACTTCATTAATGACACCCTCAGTTTTCATTTTACATCACATATTTGAGCTAAGGCCTGGCTCCCTGTTTATTGCACCTGAAAAAGTAAAATGCAAGTCCAAATCTACGTAACTACGACCAACTACCTGATTTGTGCTCACAGGTCTATTATGGATTCAAACTGCATTCCCAAAGGGAAAGTTGCCCTTCTGAAAATACACTCCTTCCTGTCTAACTAGAAAGTTGGCTAAGTTTAAATGTCTGCTTTGTAGCAGAGGGTGAAGATGATGAGGTTTCTCTAAATAAATTAGATCTGGATAGACACAGAACAATGTGGAAAACCTAACCAAAGTTGCAGTTAGGAGTCTTAGATTTGTACAACCACAGCTTTTCCTCTGAAGCCTGGACGTCCTTATGGACCTGGTAAAATGATGCTGTGATATTATCATGATTGGAACATTCAGTTTAATTTGAGATCCTATTGCTTTTGTTGAGTAAATAATTAACTTTTCAAGTTTCACATATGAAGACCATGAAGAAATGAGCATCTAAACAAAACTACCAATATAATTTACTTCCCGCAGTTACTTATTATTATATATACTTGGATGATAGCAGTTTACGTTGTGAGACATCAGAAACTAAATTATGTTAACAAACATGATCACTGGCACATGAAGTATAAGCAACATTTTCCTGTCCTCATTAACGGATATCTTGAATTCAAGAACTCTCCCTGAAAAAAATATAATACTAAAACTAAAAACAAAAAACAGTACAGAACTAAAATACATATCTCACTAGTCAAACTTCACAGCTCTTTTTCTAAAGACAGCATTTAGTGCTTCAAAAAACATAATGGAAGAAGAGAAAGAAAAGGAAAGGCGATATTTTCCTACAATCTTTTTAATTCTCTTAAATTCTCCTTCTGTTTTAAAAACTCCTAACCAGACCTCTTGAATGACTTAAAGTAAATAATATTTCCCCTGATTCAGAAAAGGAATGATGCTATAATTAAAGAGGGGAGTAAAATTTTCTTTCACCCACAATGAAGACTATTCAGGTATGGTTTGGGAGTAGCAAGAGAAATAAAAGTTGCATAATTATTCTTTTTAATCAACAGCATCATTTCACTCTTAAATTATAGCTTAAAACAAACAAAAAATTCCAGGTATTTTCAGTTATGTTTTTTAGGTTATTGCTCTGCACAAGATCTCAATAGGTATTGCCAAAGAGGGAGTGCACTGAGGGCATTTTGTGTCTTCCAGGTATGTGCATTCTGGCTCAAATCACTCAGCAATTTTATTGTTATAAACCTTTTCATTTGCAAAGTTACTTGTGAGACATCTCTATTTATTTATTTATTTAGCATATATATTCTTCAAAAGTGTTGGAATATTTTCATTTCTAATGTAATGAAAATATTGATCCTTACAAATGCACACAGAAGAAAGCTAATGATCTATCAAGGGACTAGCAAGCTGAAAGCCTTAAAATCATCAGACAGGTGTTCAATAGTCTATTTAAAGTGCACTAGTCGTGATCTCAGTGAGGTTCCCGATGCAGAGACATTCACTTCAAAAATAAACATCACCATTTGGCAATCTTGCTTTTATTTTAAAAATATCAGAATATATTATTAACTTCTTAGGACAGAGACCAGTCTTTCTTTATAGTCTATAAAACACGGTCATGGCACTATATATATATCTATTGGAAATAATTAATTCTCAATGAGGGCCAAGATTAAATAGGCATTTAATGCACTTTTGGGGATGACCAAAAATGGCTTTCCTACTTTGCTTCTTAGCAACTCTTGACAATTTTTGCATTTTACCTTAGAAGAATTATCGATTTTCACAAGTCTTTTATATAGGCATGTAGAACTAGATAAACTGACTTTTGACAATTATCTCTGAACACTAACCACCTGCTTTCTATATTGATCATCTGCTACCATTTCTATGGTGATTAGGAAAAAATAACCAGCTAGTAAATTCAACACTATAAAAATTGTGTTAACAGAACAATACTAACAGAGTCCTGCCCATTTTAGGGATGTTAAATAGTGGTTAACTGGCTAATCGAGTAGTTGATGGAATTTCCATCGACTACTAAATTAGTCGATAAGGAGAATCAGTGTCAGCGCTCATTCCCAAGCTTGTGCTGGTTCTCAACCTCCCGCTGCCACTCTGCATTTTTAAAGGGAAGCCGGCAGGTGAGGATACTGGCTGAATCCCTGTTCCTGGATGTCATCACAAACATCCCCCACCCCCCTACTTTGCATTTTTAAAGAGAAGCTGGCAGGCAAGGGTACTGGATGAATCCATGGTTCTGGGTCTCAGCACTCGTGCCAGCTTTCCTTTAAAATACAGAGTGGCAATGAACAGGGGTGTGTTTTTGTGCAGAGACCTGGGAAAAGGGATTCAGCCAGCATCCTCTCCTGCAAGCTTCTCTTTAAAAATGCAGAGGCCACTGACGCAAAGAAAAATCATTCGGCGGCCACACACTACAGGTTGCACCTCTGAAAACTAGCACTCTCCAATCCGGCAACATCTGTGGTGCTGCAGGACCACAGATGCTGCTGTACCAGAGTTCCCGAGAGCCCATTGGCAAGAGAACCAGCAGGCTGGCCAGGGCCAGGGTCCCATAGCAATGCTGGGGCCAAGGAGAGAGAACCCTGGTTGCCCATGGCATGTCAGAGCTGAGGAATCTTGGCCACCCGCAGAGGCACTGAGTCAGGAGGGCTGGAGAACCCCAACCACGTGCAGAAGCATAGGGCTGGGGGCTGGAGAAGTCTGGCTGCAGCGTGGAGCCAGGAAACATGGCCGCCTGTGACAGAGTGGGTCGGGGGATCAGATAAGCCCAGCAGTATGCAGAAACATGATGCTGGAGAACCCTGGCCCTGGGGGAGGGGGAAGAGTGGCACCAAAGCAGGGACGCTCTCAGCTGGCCTAAAGCATTAGGGCTGGCTTACCCTGCTGCAGAGGGGGAAGAGAAGCCCTGAGTCTCGCTGCTGGCCAGATCAAGGAAAGCCAAGGGCTGGATCTGGCCCAATATCCATAAATTCCTCACTGCTGGTCTAGACTATAAAACTTCATGAGTTTTTCATCATATGTGTAATAAGAACTTTGCTTTTTAACATGTTATTTTTAAAGTTTTCATTCACAGATTGAAATTACATCCTATTTCTAGCATTTAAAAAATATGTAAAATATGTTCTGTGCATGTAAACACTCCTGAGCAATGACTGCTTGAAAGAGAGAGAGAATTCTGAAAAAATCCATTGAGCTTGTTTTTTCCACAACCTTTTGATGACATGAACATCCAAATCTGGGATTTGAGTATTGAAGTTTGACAACAAAGCTCAGTAAGTTTTTGAATCACAAACCTGAGGTAATTTTTCTGGGATAGGTTCATTCTGGAGAGCTTGAAGGGCCTTCATTGCAGCATTGTGTCTAGCAGCTTGACGAGTCTTTCCTTCACCAATAAACTCACTGTTGCCAACAGTCAATTGGACATAGAAAATCTTAGGCACTGGGCAGTGATACCTATGAAGTAATAAAGGAAATGTTAATTCCTTCTTATAGGTTAAAATACACAATACAATTTATGAAAATTGCATGTGAATTTTATTTAAGCTATAGTAGCAACTAAAAAAGACAATGTGCTTTTTTGGTCAGAGTAAAGGATATAAGAACCAAATACATTATGCATGTCTCAGTCATCCCACCAAAAATCCGGCTTGCAACTCAAACATGTTATTTATAACTTTAACTGAATAGTTAAATGGACCTGAAACAAGGTGCATTGTCCTTTTAAGGCAGATCACATGACCCATACTGCCCTCTTTCTGGCTTCAGCCCAAAGTAATGCTGGGAGCAACAGTTGCTGGGTCTATGCCATTCAGTGACTCCAATGCAAGGCATGGTGGGGTTCATAAAAGTAGTTCCCTTCCCTCCCAGGGTTAAAGAGATATGGAAAGAGCAAGATCATTGGGTCTGTCCAATAAGGACTCTGGAAGGAGTGTGGGTAAGCTGCAGTTATTGATGAAGCTATAGTGAGTGCTGGAAAGCGGGAAAAGAAAACTTGGGAAGGAAGCAGTGACATTGAGTCTGTGTGTTACAGAGATCACAAAGAAGGTGAAGAACTTTAAGAAGTGAAGGAAGAGATCTTAGATAAGGAAGCATGAATAAATTGGGATTTCAACAGGATACTTGCATACTTTTTTTTTTAAAGCTCAAAATCATAGCTTCTTGCAGAGAGGGTGAGACGCTCTCCTCCATTCCCATAGTATCTGATGTTTCCCAAGTACTAAATCTAGAAATAATAATCACCATCTCTTCCTTCCTTTTCAGCCTATTAAATTACATTACTTGGTTCACAGGGTTTATTTGTGGGTGTATATGGATGTGTTTGAGAAGACACTGTGGGAAAACAAACAAGAAATGAAGTGTTCTAGTATATAAATACTAGCAGACTTACCTGGCAGGGCCTTGTGGATGTGTGTGAAGGTAGGGGGAAGAAGAGGGGCTCAGGGCAGGGGGTTCCCCTCCCACCTGAGCCTGTTCTGTCTCTACGCCCCAGGCCTTCCCTGCCCACCAGGGAACTATTCTCTTGCCCCCGAAGTCCCTCCCTGCCCATGGCTTTTTCTCTCCCTCCTCCCAGAACCCCCAGCCTTCTAGGGACCAGTTCTTCCACCTCCCCAGTGCACCAAGGGCCTATTATCTTTCCCCCCCTTCCCCCCAGCCCTCCCTCAGCCCACCAGCAGCCTGCTCTCTTGCCCCCCAGGAGCCTATTCTCTTCTCCCCACGGTGCTAGGGGCCTGCTCTCCTCCCCTACAGCCCCCAAGGGCCTATTCTCTCCCCCACCAGACTCCCCACCAAGCTGACAGAGGCCTTTTTCTCCCACTCCCTAGTTCCCCCAACCGTTAAGGGCCTTTTCTCTCCCCCCACTCCAGCTGATTCATGGCATTCCAGCTCTAAAAGAGAGGGGGAGGAACAGGGACAAAGTGCAAATAAGGTGTTTCATGCACTCCAAATGTGCTGGAAGGGATAGGGAGGAGCAGGTAAGTGTGGGGCTCTGGTGCCCCACTGCACAAGAGGCGTGTGAGTGAGAGGGATATCCAGGGGTCCATCGGCCACAGATGGAGCCCCAGTGGGCGCATACCACTGTCCTAAATGGTAAGAGCTAGGACCATCAAAATAAATATACTGATTCCTTTTATCATAACTTAAATCAAGGTAAGGGTTTGGTTGTGCCAGGAAAATGGGATTGCTTCTCATAAAACCATACAAAAAATAGAATCATTAGGCAGGTGAAAAGGGCTGGCTTGGGGTACACACACAACCCCAAGCCTCCCATCCCTTATGTGCCCTTTGGGGTAAAGAGGGCGCTGAAACTTCCCTTCCTCCAATTTTTACGGGGAACATTGCTGTCTGTTCCCCTTTGTCAGGGAGTAGAAAGTGAAGTTTGCTGCATTCCTCATTCTGGCTGGGGAGTACAGGGGACAAATGAACCTCGACTTCCCCCAGTCAGGAGACATGCACTCCTGAAGCTGCAGCGGCCATAGATAGGCATGTCTCACCTGGCCTTAGCTGCTGCGGTGAGAGTGGGTTAGGGTAATTCTCTCTCCCTGGATAGCCTGCTCTTACCCCCTCAGCCCAAGCCCCCCCCCCCACACCCAGAGCAATGATTCATATGAAGCATGTACATTTTCACTTTATTTACACAAAAAACAAGAATAAATTGAGTTAAGGACCCGAGCAACACCGGGTAAATCTGCTAGTATTTCTATAATGGGCAGAACCAAAACACCAGATGCAAATACATTCTGCATTGGCAATGGGAAACATGCAATGCAGAGCAGCAATTACCTCGCATCACTGCTAGGCAATACCCTCCTTCAGGCAAGGAGGTAGTCTGGCAGAAAAACATACCACACAGTTGCCTTACAGACCAAAGTCTTCCATAACCCCTTTTATGTGCAATTAAAATGCTTTAACTCCCCTACATCCCACACAACAGTGGGGAGCATATGACAACAGTGGGGAGCACAAAGTTTAGTTCACTTTGTGCCACAAAATGCCTCTTAAAAAATCTTGGTGTATTTAGGGAGCTTTACATAATGGAGAAAAAGTTACAGGATATTCAGCCTGTAACTCTAGAGCCTCGTGCAGCTCTTTGCATTGGCAAAGTGATTAACTTTTACATGGTTTTGATTACGATCCTCTTATACTGGCTGTTTGGTGGAAAGCAGAATGAGCAAAGCACTGATAACATGAACACTGCCAGGAACATGTCAAGATGAACATGAAGCCCTAAAGAACTAGACTAAAGCTTCCAGCCTCTGCACAGCCTAGAAAAGAGTGAGCAGAGACAGAGGAGGAACACTCCAACTTTCCAACAAACAGGAAAGGGGGAAGAGAAAAAGAAACAGAGAAGGAGGACAAATTGCGTCACCAAAAGTCTCAAGATAATCATGGTACAACAGCCTTAAAGTGCACTCTGACATTGACATTGTCTTTACCCTGTGACAGTGCTACATTAGAGTCACAAAGCCAACAGCACAATGTAACATTAAGAAGTTGTGGCTCTCTACTCTGTACACAAAGAAGAAAGATTCCCCAGCTTTTCAAGTTTGAATAAATTTGTTAAGAAGGACTGCTGGTTTGGGGGTTTTTTTCCATCATCACAGTAACAACAGGTGTTCCCAACTGTACTCCAGGGAGTACTCCCAGGAACTTCATGGAGCTGCTTCTGTGACAAGTGGTGAAGAAGTCAGCCTTCAGACAGTATCACTTCCTATCACACTTCAAGAGACAAGGTGGATGAGGTAATATCTTCTGTTGGTAAGAGATGGGGGCAGCAGGTTTGCAGAAATTTTGAAGTGCCAAGAATGCCCAGAGCCTGCACCCCTCCCCTACTCTAACTCCACCCTCCCCCATGTCTAAAGCTCTGGGAGGGTGCAGGCTCTGGGCTGGGGCAGGGATCATGGGGGAGGGCAGGAGAGGAAGCAGGCTCTTGGAGGAAATTTGGATGCAAGAGGGATAACAGGTGGAGAGTTTGGGTACAGGAGAGTTTGGATACAGGAGGGGGCCTGGGGTGCAGGAGGGATGCAAGGTACAGGCTCTGGGAGGGAGTTTGGGGGACGGAGGTAATGTGAGAATCTGAGGGATGGAGGGCGAGGGTGTAGGCTCTGGTAAAACGGGTATGTGAGGGGATACAGGGGGTATAATGCTTACCTGGGGCACTCCTCTGGAAGCAGCTGCTGGAAGAAGCAGAGGTCTCCACAAGTTACTGTCCACCTGTCACCCGCAATATGTTCCACCAACCCCCATGCATCCTCCAGCCTGCCTGATAGCATCAGGCAATTTAAAACACCTTGGGGGCTTCCACCACCCCCACCAGCAGCACAGCAGGGCTAGAGTTGCTTCCTGCCACTCAATCCCCTGGGCATGAGTTCCTGTAGCTGGGTTGGGCGGTGTCTCTGTGCTGCTTCAGCTGCTGGGAGCAGCACACATTGACAGACAGACAGACACACACGCAGAGCCACAGGGACTCCCGTGCTGGCAGCTGAGTGGAGCGAGCAGCAGGAAGCTGCTCTAGCCAGAGGACACACAGGGAGGAGTATGCAGAGACAGCATAGATCATATAATTTGCTGTCTATGCGGAGAGAGACAAGCTTTCGAGCTTTCACAGCGCTCTTCTTCAGATATGGGAAATGTACTCATAGTGTTACAGCTAAATACAAGGTAAAATAGATTGTTTAGCATAAGTAGCTAACATAAAGTTCAAGGGACCATTCAAGGTGAAGTGGCTTGTTAACACCTCTCCTGTGGTCCTGAGAAGAGGTGGGGGGGAGGGGTCACTACACTCTCATACAGAAAAATGATATACAAAAAAAAGACAAAAATGCTGTATCACCTGTGGGCAGAGGCAGCAGGTTTGCAGAAATTCTGGTGGTGCCCATAGTCTGTGCCCTTTCCCTACTCAAACTCTCCCCGCCAACCCTCACCTAAGGCTCTGGGAGGAGGTTGGATGCTGGATGCATGCTCAGGGCAGGAGCGGGGGATTGAGTTACAAGAAGACGTGCAGGCTCTGGGAGGGAATGTGGATGCAGGAGGAGGTCTGGAATGGAAGCTCTGGGATGGAGTCTTGATGCAGGCTCTGACCTGGGGCAGGATGTTGGGGTGCAAAGGGTGAGGGGGAGTTTGGGGGTTACAGAGGGTGCAGGAGTTTGGGGGCAAAAAGGGCATGGGGACAGAGTATGTAGGCCCTGGGAGTGGGGTGTGTGAGGGGGGAAGGGGTATTGTGCTTACCTGGGATACCCCCCTTTGGCAGCAGCTCCTGGGAGAGGGGTGTCTGTGTACTGTTGCCCACCTGCCACCCCACATGCTCCCCCCATGGGTCCCTCAGCCACACCTGCTAGGCAATTTAAAATGGCTGCCACCATTGGCCACACTGCGGGGCTAGAGTGATTTCCAGCTCCTAGCTCCGCACAGCTCCTGGCACATCCCTGGAGTCAAGGGCTGGGGTTGTCTCCATGAGCTGCTCCCAGGATTCCACAGCAGAAACAACGCACAAAGAACCCTACCCCCCTCCTGGGCGCAGGGACTTGCGTTCTGGCAGCCAGCAGCACAAAGTCTCTCTAGCTCTGCTGTACAGGTGATAGCAGCAGCAGGGACTTCCCCCATCTCCCCCAACCACTTTAAATCACTCAGTGGCAGCAGGCAGACCAGGGCACACACCGGGGAGAATGTGAAGGCGCTGCAGGCGGTGCTAGATGGAGTTGGGTCCTGGGCCAGGAATATCCCTATGTATGGCCTATGCCTGTGAGGGATCACAACACAGCTGCTCCATACCTGACCTTGCAGTCCTCATCTTCAAAGGACACCTGCACAACACCTTTAAAAGACGAGCCTGGGAGACATGGGTAGCATAGACTGGGACAAGCTGAGCCTCCCTAAACAGCCGGGCATTGGCTCGCCCCAGGTTCCCTGCCTGCTTCCAGCTCTCTTCCCATTTTCCTGTAGCTGAGAGGCTGGGAAGACAGCTTCTTTTCCTTCTTATAACTGGAGTGGTATTATGCTAAACAATTTGTTCCACCTTATATTTAGCTGTGACATTCTGGACATCTCTACTCAACAGTTAAACACACGTGGCTGGCCCACATCAGCTGACTCAGGCTCACAGGACTCAGGCTGCAGTGCTATAAGACAGTGGGGTAGATGTTCGGGCTCTGGCTGGAGCCTGAGCTTTGAGACCCTATCAGAGATGCCCATGGCTCGGGCTAGACCCTGAGCTCAGGGCCCTATGAGAGCTGAAGCCCACTCCTGATGTCTACACCACAATTTTATAGTTCTGTAGCCCACACCCCATAAGTCTAATTGAACTGATATGAGCTAGCCATGGGTGTTTAATTGCTGTGTAGAGAGACCTTCGGAGTACCTTTCCCAGATCTGAAGGAGAGCTCTGTATAAGCTTGAAAGCTTGTATCTCTCACCACCAGAGCTGGTCTTATATAAAGTATTTACCTCACCCACCTTGTCTCTCCAAAACCATGAGACCAAAGCTACACATCTCTACAACAACACTGCATATTAGACTTCACATCCATATTTTTGGGGTTTCTGGAGGCTTTTTCAACTAGCTAAACTTGAATAAGCACCTATCTGCATTCTGCGTGGCTGCTTATTTCCCTTTATCAATGTTTTCTTTGGTGAAAATTCAACTCTAATCAGATTTCCAGACATCACAAAGTGGATGAGACAGAACCAAATTACAAAGTGACCTGAAGAGATATAAAATTAAAACTGCTGGGAGATTCAGTACTGAAAATTAGTAGTTCTATATGCACTGAGAAGACGTAAATATGACAGTAATAGAATGAAAGGACTTAACAAAGCAACCACATATTACATGTAGTTATTTTCATCTTTGTCTCCTTGATGCTGTCCTAATATTACCTTTATGAATAATTAAGGAAAGTACTTTTGGTATAAGGAAATGAGAGATTTGGAATCCATGAGACAATCTCTAGTTTAAGCAGACTTCAGTTCTACTAGATTTGGTAAGTCCTACCAACCCATCAGGGCAGGAAACTGCAGATAACAATATATTGCCAAGAAGATTTTATTTCCTTTAAGTCTAACAGAGTCAGGAAGGCCCTCTGCAGAAGAGAAGTCTACTTTATAGCTGACTCCACTGGTACCACTTAAGAATGGACAATCTGACATTGAAAATTTGCTCTTGACTGTGACCTTATATGCCAAAGTTTCAGCAATAAACAAATGTTTACAGCTAGTTATAAACCCTGAAAATAGGGGTTCATAACAGAAATGCTGACAGACTCTTAACTAAGTTGGTGTGAGTGGGCGCCACTATAATTAAATAAATCACCAACGTCTGTTGACAATTACAAAACTCATTTTGGTTTGCCACAGAGACAAACAAAATTTCTGTTCATTATAATTTTACTGGAATATGATGTCATAACATATAAGCATACTGAAACAATCTGGTGCTCTTCTGGCCAAAATATTAATTGCATACTAAAGAGCCCTTGGGGCCTCTTCCTTTTTGGCCATCAAGTACACATATACTAATATTTTGCTTTTGTGTATGTTGATATTATAGTATCATACATATTGCATTTCCTGTATTATTGTGGCTTTCCAATGGTATAAATGTGTTGGAAATGGTAAATTTCTTTATGTTATCCTGGGGAAAAATAAATGCAATCCCAAACTCACTGAGACTGGAAAATCTGCTTAGATTTATTCCCCCTCTGAATAAGTGATCCCTTCAATATTTTTTCTTCCAAACACTTTTCCAACTCCTTTTTAAAGTATTTATGCTATGTATTCTTATTGCTTTCCTTAATCATTCATACTATTGTAACTGCGTAAATAACTTCTACCAACATAGTCCAGCTCTTCTTTGGGCTCACTGTTCTTGTATTTCACTTCCTTGTTCTAGCATCTGTCCTCTCTAAACCCATCAAAAACATGTATGGCTTAATAATGTTCTCTCAGTCTTAATGGCTAATACATTCTCCTCCTATATAAAATAAGCTCTATTATCTCTCAGCTGCAAAAGTGGCATACTCTTCCCCATTCCATACGTCTAAGATATAGGAATAAAGGATAGTGCCAAGCAGGTAGGGCCAGTGAAACTTGTGGAGATCCAGGAACCTATAGGAAATAAATTCTGCAGATCTTAGCTGCCCACTGCAAGGGCCTTTCCCTGAAGGCTTCTCTCTAGCCTCTCCTTCCCTGTGTCCACAGAGCCAAGTTGGTAACCAGGCTGACTAGTTACATTCAGTAATGCTTAAAAGTGTGAAAATAGAGTACCATAGAGCAGCATTGACTACACATAACTTTTTTCTCCTAATATCTGAAGCTTCTCCATGGGAGCAAGTTGCTTAGTACTAGGGATGTTAAAATGCATGTAATTAAATAACCATGTAGCCGCTGAAAATTTTAGCAGCTGCATGGTTACATGAGAGGTGGCAGGTTGCTCCCTCGGAGCTGGTGCACCTCGGGTGCCAGCTTTTAAGCTGGCTCCCTACACGTACCATGAGCCTTCATGTAATCATGAACATTAAATGATGAGCCCAGGCTCATCAGTTAAACATTTACACAGTTACACTTTCACATCCCTGCTTAATACTGCAGTTCTTGAGGCCATGTCCTATTTTTCTAAGCAACCCATTAGCCATGTGGATCTCTTGCAGATGTGGGTGGAGAAGGATAACATCCAGTGTAGCCACATTCCTCTCTTCACAGCCCCCTCACAGGTTTACTCCCACACATAGGAGCAAAGGGGCACTCTTTTCCAAATATAGACCTATTCTGTTTAACTTCATTACAAAACTGAAATCCAGTAACTCAGGCATCAATCTCCTTCTCCTCTTCTGGATTCTCTCTCTATTTCTACAACATCATTTTTACAGTGAAGCAAGGAAAACACTGCACTGCATTTAACATATAGCCTTGTTCATCCATTACTGAGTGCAAAAGATAATTCCCTGAAATTCAAATTCAGTGGCTTTGTTTATACAGCAAAAACTATTTGCTCTTTTCCTAATGCTGATTTCCCCTACGCCATAGACCAGGCCTGGGCAAAATACGGCCCACAAGCCAGATTTGGCCCACCAAGCCACTGGATCCAGTCTGCAGAGGCAGTGGGGAGCCCCAGGCAGGCTCTCCTGCTTGCCCCACAGCCCCGTGCACCATGCAGAAACATGACTGCAGGGCTCTGCTTTCATTTTAAAATTGGACAGGAGGGGGGAAGTTTCAGGAGATGCCCCACCCCCAGCACATTCCCATTGGCCGGTTTCTGTCCAGAAACCAACCAATAGGAGCTGCTTGTTGGAATAACAGGCAGCCAAGAAGAACCACACTCCCTCTCCTCAGCTCAGTTATTCAATGAAGCACATGGCCAGGCAAACAGGTGGCTGGGTGGCTGGGAAACGTTTTAAGCTCTGCAGGAAGCAGGCAGGCAGGCTAGTTTGGCAGTTGGCAAGTAAGTCTCTTGGCCACAGACTGCTTCTGGCACCCCAGCCCTTTCCTACCCCAACCGTCTGCCCCCCTCCACTCAACATATCCAAACCCTCTATCTCTCTCTTATCCCCATGCCCTCTCCCAGATCTAGCACCCCAATCTCTTGCCCCAGATCGCAATACCCCCGTACCCTAGGTTATATCCCAAACCCCTACACTCCAGTCCTCTGCCCTAGGTCACAACCGCCTCCTTCACCCAAACTCCTTCCCAGACTCCAGTCTCCCTCCTGCACCCCAATTCTTTACCCCAAGTTCCCTTCTGCACCCAACCTCCATCCCAGACCCCACATCTCCTCCATTAATATCATGGAAGAGTGCGACCCTTGACCACTTTCCAAAATCTTGGAGTGGCTCCCCATCAAAAATTATTGCCCACCCCTGCTATAGACACAGAATTACAGAACTATATGAATCATCTCTACTCATCCCTGATTACTCTCCCTTTTTACAGCCAAGCTAAAAATTAAAACTTTAAGAATTTATAACCACCGGTATCTATCAATTCTCTTTTTTCCTAGTTCTTCCAATATATTATAACTAGCCAGTAAAATCTGTGTTTTGATCTGCTCTTGGAAAACCCAGAACAAAACATCTATGCCAAAACTTAAAAACAGTAATTGCAATGCTAAAATATGTGAAAATATAGATATTTAAAGTTACCACTATTAAGGAAGCTTTCAAAATAGGCAGAAAAAGCAATGTAAGATCCTTCACATTTTCAGAAGAATCGAAACAAATCTCATCACCTGAGTATGAAGAAAATATTAAGGGAACATTAAGTATTTTTATAAAAGTCTACTTTTTATCAAAATATTTTTATTTTTATCATTTTAAAAATCCAGATTTTAAGTGTCTGCTTGACATGACTTTGTGTGCCCCAGCTTTTCAAAAACTGGCTTTGGCTTTTCAGATCACAATTCTTCGTCTTCGAAAACCTAAACCCATGTTCCTATGTTCGCAGAGAACTGGAAGTTCAAATATTAACTTTTAGGCATCTAACTACTTCCATCATTTGCACTCACAAATCTGATAAGCAATTAATAAGTGCCTACAAATCAGGTAATTTGACATCTAATTACCAATACTTGTTATTTGCTATTAACCGTGTGTACAAAACTGTTGGCAGAGGCCAGATCCTCAGCTGATGTATATAGGTGTAATTCCAACTACTGCATTAGTAGAGCTAAACTGATTTGCAGCATCTGAGGAACTGGCTATTTTTGGTGAGAACAACCTGTACTTACTAAAAGGAAAGACTGAAATGTGTCTTTCTGAATTGTGTTAAAAGCAAACCAAACCATTTTCTGAAAATCAGGTAAGTATATATAAAAACTAAAGAATTATTATTTAATTTATATCATATTTTTCTAATTAGGAAAAGCTATGGAGTAAACAAATGAGGCATTATTTAGTAAGGAATGCTGCAAGTGATATTGATAACAAGCAGACAAGATTATCATGCAAATATAACTTAAATTGTGTGAAACAGACATTGGATTGAAATGGAATTGTAATATGATGTATATTGCCATTCATCATTTTTTTTGACAGCAAAGATAAAACATTAATACAGACAATGAACAAAGCCATCACCTGGACCAAAAGAAAATCATGGACACTGAGTCAAATACATTAAAAATCACAGATTATGTTACTGGGTAATAGTGTTCATGTTGTACCAGTTTCCTTGCACTGGCTAATCAGAGCTGTTGAAATGCATATTAAGTCCAGAACCCCTGCCCTACATCTCTCTCCAGAAGCTGATTCAGCACATTCAGAAACCAAATGCATGCCTAGCTCACAAACTGCACTTTTCAAAGTGGCTGTAATGGCTCCATGCCAGCCTGGATACCATTTAAAAAAACACAGAAAAACAGAGCAAGCAGGAAGGAATGGAGGAGACAAAAAGGGAACAAGATGAAGTAAAAAGGAAGCAAACAAGGGAAAACAAAGTATTAAAAAGTGCCACATAAGGAGAACACTTCAAACAATACAAACATTCCCTATTTAAAAGTTAACTATCCTACCACACTCCCCTTGCCCCATTCTCCTCATCTAACCTAATAGTTGATTGGGAATCTTCCCGTTTTCTGTCTTGATACCTACCTGTCACTTCTGAGCTTCCTTCAAAATTGTTACATTGTTATTTTTCTTCTTTCATTTTTTCTTTGCTTGTCTCGCTGCAAGCTTTATTTGCTTTCTTCTGAGAAGACCTCACCTGCACTAAAATGACAACCAAGGTTGGGAACATGGACAAGAGAGTCGTTCCTTCACCCTGTTAAAATAGTCCCAGTCAGGAATCCCACTAACCACTTCACAGATACTAAGGATAGCTGCTCTGTCTCTCCTGCATGTAGAGAAAAGACATAATAAATAGGACAGGAGTCAACATGTCATTACAGGCCCAAAACCCAAGATTTAGGAACTGCTACTCCTCATAAGGAAGGATGCTTGTACTGAGAGAAGGGATGTGTGTCCATATGTGTTGAGAGGAAGCTAGAAGAGTGGCTGAGGTCATTTTGTGAAGTATGGAGGAGGGTGACAAACTGGATATTAAGGTTTGGGGGGGGGGTGCGACTGAGTGCAGAAGCTGCCCCTCTCCCCTCGGCTGGGCTGCCAGCTCCCCTTTGTCGGGGGGGGAGGGGAAATGGGACAGAGAGCAGAGGCCAGCCCCACACATGGAGGTGGAAACAGGATTCTGCTTAAAGGTTTAACTTGCTAACTGATTAACTGGGATTTTACATCCTTACTGGAGTTGGGGGCAGGAAGCACTTTGACTTGGATAGGGAATTTAGCAAATTAAGGGTCAAATTCTCAAGCACATGTGGCTCGCTTGACATAGCTAAGGTGGGAAGCAAAAGTGGCACGAAACTACTTTTCCATCATCCTGACTACTGAGGGCAGCAAGGAGCTACAGTAGCCCCTGCCTCAAATTTGAACAACCACAGACCTGATCTAATTTGCACCACCTGGAGCTGTCCCTTAGGGACCATTCTGCAGATTCACACTTTATGCATGCCTCCTCCTGTTCCTTTCATGGCTTTTTCCTGTCTCCTATGCCAGATGAAATAACCTTTCGCTACCTGTTTAATGCAGAGGGAAGAGGACCTGGCTTTAACATTGCTACCTCACCACTCGCAATAGGTTACAATCAATGAGTGCATGAGTGCAGTTAGAAACTGATAAACATTACGTTGAACTGTGAGAACAAGGAAGGAGCACACTAGAGAGGATGAAATTGCAGCAGTAAAGACAGGAGATGATCAGAGCATAGACTAAATGTTTAGGGAAAAGAACCAACAGAAATAAAAATGTCAGTATGAGGGAAAGAAGAAAGAGAGAAGAACATGTCAAGGTTGCCCATCTGATTCTTGCTTTGGTGTTTATTTGAGCATATTGTTTTAGTTTACTTCTGTTAAGGGGCCTATAAACCAGAGGCACCTAGGAATTAAAAATTATTTAATCTTTTTAAAATGCAGGACTCCTCTTCCATTGAAAGAAATGCATAAAGGTACTCAAGTTACAAAATTCTGCCTCTAAAATATTTTTTATTAACCATAAATGACTGATTCTATGGATCCGAAAAGGAAGAATGTGAGTGAGCGAGACAGAACTTTAAGAATAAATATTTCTGCATGGGCACAGAATTATTTTATCCCTGTAGACAAAATGGAAAAATCTGAAAAGAGAATCCTTTGTATCATCAAGGCAACCCATTCAATGGAACTGATGCAGATTCCTGTATACTGAGATATAGAATGTAGATGCATCTAAAAGAAGAGAGGGTTACTCACCCTCTGCAGTAACTGACGTTCTTCGAGATAGAGTGTCCTTGTGGGTGCTCAACCGTAGGTGTTTTGGTGCTGCAGTGCACCTGGCCAGAAGATTTTACTAGCTGTGGCTTTGACAGCTAGCTTGCACACGCGCTAGGCAGCTAATGCACATGCATGAGATACGGTCACCTCAGTTCTTTCTCTGCCCTGGAAAACTATGGAAATAATACCAAAGCAGAGGGAAGGAAGGTGGGTGGTGGAGCACCCACAGGAACATCTATCTTGAAGAACGTCAGTTACTGCAGTGGGTGAGTAACCCTCTCTTCTTCTAGGAGTGTCCCTGTGAGTGCTCCACCTTAGGTGACTACAAGCAGTCTATCCACTGGAGGTGGGAGCTTCAGACGGTGTAGTGTCCTTTTGGACCGTGATAAGGATTGTATGTCCAAACACAGTTTCTCTGGACGCGTAGTAGCCCAGAGCATAGTGAGCAGTGAATGTATGAGTAGAGGACCAGGTGGCTGATTTGCATATATTGGACAGGGAGATGCCCTATACATAGGCTGTTGATGCTGCAATGGCCCTGGTTGAATGTGCATGAAGTTGTGCAGGTGGTTCTTTACTGAAGATTGAATATGTTACTCTTATGCATTCAACTATCCATTTGAAGTTCGAGCACATTGATGTGCATCATGGTCTCCGTGTGGGTCCACCATGCTGGTGTTACCCAGGTGAACTTCCCAGCCCTCTTGTCTGTGGTAATGGTGAATGATGGGGCTCGCCTGTGGAAGGGGATCCCAGCGTACACGTGTTGTGCTTCTGACCACCATTGGAGGGAGTGTTTGACCATATTTGGAAGTGAGAACAGCTTGTGTAGGCTGTTTACCCAAGGTCTGTATACTGCACTCAGCCAGTGTTGTAGAGGCCTCACGTGTAATCTGGCATGCGGAACAACCATTGTCGCTGCTTCCATATGGCCTAGTAGCTGGAGCCATGGTGTGAAGTTGCACTAGTTGTAGTATTGCAAGGAACCTCTGATGGGGTAAGGATGTGATAGCATGGGTGCAATTGAGTTGAGCTCCTGTAAACTCCAGTACTTGGGTTGATTGGAGCTGGCATTTGGAGAGGTTGATCTGGAGGCCAAGTGAACAGAACAGTGACATGGGTGGTCGTGACTGAGTCCTGAGTTTCTTGGAACAACTCGCCCCTTAAAAGGCACTCGTCGAGATATGGATAAATTGACACTCCTATCTTTGCAAGTGGGTCGCCACAACTGCCAAGACCTTGGAAAAAACCCTCAGTGCTGTGCATAGGCCGAAAGGTAGTACTGTATACTGGAAATGTCCCCCTGCTGTGAATCTTAGGTACCTCCTGTGCGCAGGGTGTATGGGCACATGGAACTACGCGTCCTGGAAGTCGAGAGTTGCCAGCCAGTCATCTTTGTTGAGGGAGGGTATGATGGTGGAGAGGGTAACCATCTTGAAGCAGTTGTACAGGACGTATCTATTGAGAGCTCTGAGATCGAGAATGGGTCTCCAGCTCCCTCACTTCTTCTCTGTGAGAAAATATCGGGAGTAGAAGCCAGTGTTTTGATATTGTTCTGGAACTCTTTCCACTGCATTGATATGGAGCAAGTGGTCGATCTCTTGACATAGAATAGTCTTGTGAGATGGGTCCCTGAGGAGTGATGGGGTGGGTGGTTGGGTTTTGGGAGGAGATAGGAAGGGGATGCAGTACCCGAACTTTATCATGTCCAGAACCCTTTTGTCTGTAGTTATGAGGCACCACTGATGGTAAAACGGTGCTAATATGTGGTTGGATAATAGGGTGATAGGGGCTCGGGTGAGGGAAGATGAATCTGACAGCTCTTGACCAGAGCTTCAAATTGTTTGCCTAGAGTTAGAGGACTGAGATGGAGTGGGTTGATTGGCTGGCTGTCACCTTCTCCCTTGATGTTGGCGCTTTCTAGGGTCATACTGTCTTTGAGAATGACCAAAGAGGGAAGGTTTGTATCTCTGAACGTAAGATTTGTTTTGTTTGTGTTTTGTTCAGGAGTCTGGATGCCCAGCATTTTAAGTGTGGCCCTGGAATCTTTCAGGGACTGTAAAGAAGCATCTGTGCCATCAGAGAAGAGCTTTGTGCCCTCGAACACAAGGTCTTCCACCTTCATCTGGATCTCCTTTGGGAAACCAGAGAGATGGAGCCAGGAGGCTCTTCTCATCACCACAGAGATGGCAAGGGCTAATGAAGCTGTGTCAGCTGAGTACAAAGCAGCTTGGAGGGCTGTTCTGGCTATCAGGAGACTCTCAATGTTAGCTCTCATTTGTTCTATTTGTTCCTCTGAGAGGAATTGAATAAAATCTGCAATTTGTTCAAATATATGAGGAGTGCATTTTGCCAGCATCGTGGTATGATTAGCAATACATAGCTGTAGGGAGGCAGAAGAGTATGACTGTCTGCCCATTATATCTAGATATTGCCACTCCTTATCAGGAGGGGTGGATTTGGCAATGGTTTTGCTTGCTCCTCTGATTCACTGCCTTAAATTACTATGCAGTCGGGGGTGGGATGTGAGAATAAAAACTCAACACCCTGAGGAGCCACTCAATATTTCCTATCCGCCTTCTTGCCCACTGGGTGAATGGTGGTGGGTGTTTACCAGAGTTGCTTGGCTGGGTCCATGAGGGCGGGGTCCATGGGAGAGCGAGCCTTCTGGACTGAGAGGTATGGAGGATGCTCATGAGTTTATGCTGGGTCTCTGGCAGTGTGGTTAGCGAGACGTCGAGGACCTCAGCTACCCTCTTGAAAAGGTCTTGGAAAGCTTTGAAATCATCCCTGGATAGGGCTTGCGGAGGCATGAGTGTGTCCCCTGGGGAGGGAGGAGATATCTGCGTAAGTGGCTGAGAGGAAGTAGTGGATTCCTCGTCACTTAGTGACTGATTGTAGTCTGTCTGGTCCCTTGAGGTGTCAAGGGATACAGTGGATGTAGGCCTGGAGCGAAGCTGAGCAACATGGTGATGCTGTTGCTGCTGAGCCCTATAAGGTGCCCAGGAATCCCAGTAGGGCCACGTGGAGGACATTGGCATAGGTGGTGGTAGCCAATGCACAGGTTGCCAGTGTGGTAAGGCCGGTTGTGAGCAAGGGAATTTGCACCTCAGCACAGAATGTCTGGGAGGAGTTAAGGTCATGATAGAAGCCTGATTCTCCTCACCAGAGAACGGAGGTATCGAAGTGCCAGGCAGAGACATGGAAAACCCCTCGGAATGGGGGGAGGAATTGGTGCCAAACGAGGGTGTCACGGGCACTGAAGAGATCATAGAACCAGCTATGGATGTATAAGGGCAAAAGGAAGGCGCAGGTGGTAAAGAATATTGTGCCAGTGTATGCTTTGGCTTCGCCAGCAGAGGGTATGGCGCAGATGCTGATGACGGTAACAGCGCTCTGGTCCCTGCGTTGCCCTTATGTACAGCACTGCTTGGTGCTGGTAGGACCGACGATGATGTTTTAGCCCTGGGCTGTTCAGCCGTGACAGGCTTGGGCTTATCAGCACGTTTAGGCACATTGGCCAGGTCCTTAGACCCTAGGGGCCCTGTGGGTAAATGTTGCACCAATAAGCTCTTGTCCAGAGTCCCAGCGGAGGACAGAGCTGGCTTAGGATTCAGGAATTGCCCTTTCTTATGTTAAGGGAATTCCCTGTTTGCTGCTGCATGTGCGCTCTTCTGTTTGGAAGAAGCAGAGCTCACAGCTGAGGCGGGGGAACTGCCTTATCTGACATCACCACTGGTGATAGTAATAGTGGGAATGCAGGGTGACCAGAGTCCGATGCTGGTCTGAGGGAGCGTTTGAGGGAGATCAGGTTGAACTGAAAACCCTCTAGCTCTCCTGGCCCCAGCTGCCAAATTTTCACTGACAGCAGTAAACTGCACTTTAATTGTCCAGACAATGTATGTACTGAGAGTGCTAGTCTGACAGCGTGATTGACAGCCCGTGAGGAGAAAACAGCGTTTAAAACAGAGCCCCCGCTTAAGAGAACACTGTGAAAAAGATTAAGAAAAACAATTTAAATCCTTACGTGAGGAGGCTGGAGCTGAGGGAAAAGAAACTCCTCAGTGCACAAGAGAGGAGTCCCCCGAGGAGAAGCGCGGGGCACAGAGCCCGCACCTGTCTCCGTGTCTGAGGGAGACACTCAGTCATCGTCTTCTTCTTTTTTTGAAGGATAGTAAAAATATAATAAAAAATATAATAAAAATAAAATGAAACAGCTAACTAAGTAAAGGAAAAGACTAGCTGTCTCTCTGAGGAAAAAGCTGCAGAGCACACTGCAGGTTCAGACCAACGACGCCAATAGCAGAGGAGGAACTGAGGTGACTGTATCTCGCTCATGTGCATTAGCCGCCTAGCATGTGTAGCGCTTCTGCCCATGTGCGAGCTAGCTGTTGAAGCCACTGGTAGTAAAATCTTCTGGCCAGGCACGCTGCAGCGCCAAAACACCTAAGGTGGAGCACCCACAGGAACACTCCTCTAAGAAGAACAATCTTTTAAATGTGTATTTCAAACAGTCATTCTCATTTCTTTCACGCCCCTAAACAACGCATAAAACTCTTTGATAGCTGCCAATAAATCAAATTCTTTAAAAACAATAAAACTGCAAAGCAATCTGCCACAAAAAAAAAATAATGTAGTCCAACATCACATGAAAAAGACAGAATTCCACATTTCTTTTTAAATCATAAGCTACATATTAATATTGTATCATAATGTGCCTGAAATGGTCAGTAGATGGAAGATTGTGTTCCATTTTCACATCTCCTGTAAAGCCAGAATGTTTTTTTTAAAAGCATACTTTGAAGACTAATTTGTAAACTGTCAGATCTAATCATAGGTCAAAGTCAATTAACTGCATGAAATATTTAATAATAAATATTTATGGTTATTTTCCAAACTGATGCCAAAATCCTTGAGAAATTGTATGAATTCCACGGGTACAAAACTGGCAAACCTCACGCATTAAAATGTAGGAAATTAAATAGAAAAAGAGTGACTGCTTACATGGTGATTATAACAAAAAGCAAGAAAAAACAGGAAATCAGATACCCTTCATGGAAATAGAACTTAAAAAAAAAAAAAAGCAGAAAGGGGACTTTAGCCATTTGCATTAATTGGACCAGAAACAGGAGCCAACATATTCTCCCACTGGCAACAATGGGAGCCTTGGCAGTGTACAGATTTCAGAAACAGTCCCATACTGTATTACAAATGTTCAGAATCAATCCAAAGAGACTAAAGTTCATTTGCACCTACAGTCGTCACTTAACTATGGAAAAATAATTCTTTTCACTTTTAAAATGTGTTCTGCAAAAGGCTTCCACTATCTGTAATAAAGGGTTGCTCCTCCAGAGCCACCGATTCAGGTAGTTCATCCAATAAGGACCCAGACTCCGTGTATTAGCACCTGGCTTCCTCTACCAATTATTTTATCTCCATTACACAACAATTTCTGAACTATAATGTATCAAAAATATAATAGTGAGGGCATATCTTTTAAGGATGTTAAGGACCAGTAGACTAGTCGACTATCCGATAAGGCAGTGGTCACCAACCAGTAGATCGGGATCTACTGGTAGATCTTGGAGCCTCTGACAGGTGATCCTGACTGGTTTGGCCAAGAGGCTATTAAGTGCCTGAACTTCAGTTGCCCCTCCCCCTACTGCTGCACACTCTGCCCTTTGCCTTGGAGCTGCCGCCTCCCCACCCCTGGGAAACCCCTTCTTGCTATGCAGAGCAGGGGAGCGAGAAGAGGTGCACTAATGTCACTAATGTCAAGGTGCCTCTTCTCCCACCCTGTATTCTATCTCCACAGAGCAGAGTGGGGGGCACAACAGGACTTGGGATGGAGTTTGCTGGCTGTTTTGGGAGTGGTGCAGGGCCAGGGCAGGGGTGAGCCTGTCTTAGCTCCACTGCACCACCACCCAGGAGCCACCGGGGTAAGCAGTGCCAGTCAGAGCGCACATCCTGAAACCCTTCCCCAGTCATGAACTCCCTCCTGCACCTCATGCCCCTGCCCTAGCCCCGAGAAACCCTGCATCCAAACAGCTTCCCAAAGCTTGCACCTAGAATGCCCTCTGGCACCTCAACTACCTGCCCCAAGTGCAACTCAGAGCCCCTCTCGTACTCCAAATCCCTTAATACAAGACCAGAACCTGTACCCAACCCTCTGCCCTAGCCTGGTGAAAGTAAGGGAGGATGGAGTAAGCAGGAGCGGGGCCTCAGAAAAGAGGCCCAAAGGAGGGGTGGCAAGGGTATTTGGGTTGGAGGTATATCTTGGATTGCACTTAAATTCAAAAAGTGATCTCATGCTTTAAAAGGTTAGAGACCATTGCAACAGGCAAATGCTTACAATACAGTCGAGTCAACTAGTCGATTCACACCCCCTTGATGCCTCTATCAGATAGAGGGAGTGTGCGGGAGTACTTCAAAACGGCCATGGTGGCATTTCAAAGGGGCAGTGCCACACAGCTGATCCCGGGCAGGGACTCTTGTACATTTCAAAGCTGGCACCCTCGTGCAGCCCTGAGTCAGCGGAACTTCCTGCTGGCCCCGGGCTGCACGCAGAGTTCTGCATTCCTCCTTTGAAATGTACAAGAGCCCCCCTAGGGGCTCTTGTACATTTCAAAGGAGGAATGTGGAAATTACTCGATATTTAACATCCTTAGTATCTCTAATTAGGGTAACTCCTTTGAAGAAAATTTTTCTTCCAAGGCTTGTCATACCTATCTGTGGAAGTAGCAGGCTCTTATTTTCATCAATAACTAAAGAAACCACAGAGGTGCGAGAGAATTAATGTCATGCCTCACAGTTGAAGATCATACAAACATAGAAGTAGAAGGGACCGCAAGGATCATCTAATCCAGAGGTTTTCAAACTCAGGGTTGTGGTTTGTAAGGGCAAGCCACTAGCTGGCCATGAGGCACTTTGTTTATCAGCGCCTCTGCAGATATGGGCAATTGCAGCTTCTGTGGATCAATGTCCCCAGCCAATGGGAGCTGCAGGAAGTGGTGCAGACCAAGACATTACGTTACCACAGTTTCCATTAGCCAAGACCAGCGATCCATGGACAATGGGAGCTGCAATCACCCACGGAGGCGCAGGTTAACAAAGCATCTTGTGGCTAGCTAATGGTTTGTCTTTACAAGCCACGAACCAGAGTTTGAAAACTCCTGATCTAGCCTAATCCTCAGCCTAGAAGCAGGATTTGTTGTGTCTAAACCATCCAAGACAGATGACTATCCAGCCTCCTTTTGAAAATCTCCAGTGAAGGGGTTTCCACAACCTCCCTAGGCAGTCTGCTTCATTGTCCATTCATGTCAGTTAGGAAGTTTTTTTTCTGAGATTTAAAGATGACATTACAGCATCTAAATGAAGCATATTTATTCCTCTGGTGAATATAAGGATGGTCTGCCACAACATACCAACCTGCCACAAACTGTCTACATTGGCAAACTAGACTAGGGATCTAATAGTGTGGTCAATTAACCGATTAAGCGATAAGCAAAAGCTTATAGGTTAATGCTATAGACTACACGCTTTCTCTCTCCTCCCCTGTCTCCCAGTAAATTTTTTAGCAGACTGGCCAACAGCCCTGCACAGTCCTGGCTCACGCCGGATCTGGAACTTACCCCTGCTGTGGCTCTGCATTTAAAATGTATTAGGAGCTGGACAGGCACACAGCCCAGCTCAGTTCCAATACAGAGGCAGCAGCATGGAGTGGCAGGGGGCTCCTTGGGAGTAAAGAGCACTGGCTGCTGGCGCTGCTCCCAGGTACTATAGAATAGTTGACTAACTGATAAGTTTAACCGATATTTAACATCCATAAACTGGACCCCAAGAAGCTTGCATGTCTGATACTTTTGGAGGAATTAAATCAGTTCAGGATAGCCTGAGATAGAAAATATGAGGTGAAAAACAACATTCGAAGTCAAGAAGAGAATAGGCCACAGAGCAAAATGTTGTTGTTAGCCTTCCGAGAATCATTTTAATCAACTTAATAACTGGGAAACAATGAAAATGGTCCCCAATTGCAACTCATTCTTGAGTACAAAATAGCACAAGCAACGTCAAAAGCATAACAAAAATATTCCTTACAGAAGATGAGGGTATTAGAAAACGTAAGGGCTAAAGTACTGAAGAGGGAGGTAAATGCAATTAAATGAAAATCCTCCCTTCTATGACACAAAACCGAATAAAAGGAAAAATGATAATTAAACTGTGATGTACACTGTATATTTACAAGTTAAAGTAGACATTTAGAAGACAAACATCTCAGGCTCTTATCTACTCCAGCTCATACAATTTCCCACGAACTGTATTACTCACTAATCTTTACAAACATGCAAACTGGGTTAGAAAATGTCTTCCAAATACTCATTATGGTAAAAGAACATAAACAATGTTGCATATCTCACTGCAGTATCATTTTCTTCCTACATAAAAAATTCAAATTGAAAAATCATAGTACATGCCAACATGATGACTAAGTAAATTAAAGGATTAAGTGCCTCATTCATTTAATTCCATAATGTGTTTACACTGTTAATGTTACATGTAGAAATTAGCTCATTCATATGACTTAAAGGAAATTATTTACATTATAACTGAAGTAGCTAAAGTAAAAATATGAAAGTTTAAGAAGTTTTTCCTGCTCATCAGCCCAATTCAAGTTTACAGAATTAAAATACACTGGGTACAGAATTTACCCCACTTACAGGAATGCAAAACTTCTGATTTCAAGTTGCATTCATATGAATGAGAGAAGAGTTTGGCACATCATCTTCGACTTGGCAGACTAAGGACTGTAACTTGCACCGCACTATACCTCCCTAATCAGTACAATCCAACATCAGTTCTTTCCCTGAATCTCTTACTGATTATGCCATGAAGAGAGGTCATAACCCTGAGATACCACTAGCCCTGTCCATGGGACATAGAGAATATCTCATGCTGCTCAGAGCTGATTTCACCAACATATAAAAAAGCAGTACTATGGACTCCAAAAGAAGGCTCCAATCCTACCTAAAAGAAGTGAGCTCCCATTGTTGTGGACCTAAGAGGGCCCAGAGGAAGGAAAGCAGGAACAACAACAGTGGAGTCCCTCAGTGCTCTGATTCTTTTCTATATGGAAATTTAGGAAAGTGATAATTCCTATTGCTTTTCATGTACAGTAGATTAAAAAATAAAATTATATTTTTTCCTTCAATCCTTACCATTTTCAAATAGGCATAGGTCTAGAAGAAAATATGAAATTGATGCTGATAACATCTGCAGATAACACGCATACTACTGGAGTGGCAAATGATGACAAGAAGAGGTCATTTATAGAGAGCAATCTGGATGATTTGATAAACCAGGCACAATGCAAAGTGTCTTAAAATAGCCATATGTAAGGTCATACATTTGGGAACAAAGAATGCAGGGCACAATTGCAGGATAATCGGGGACTAGATTCTGAAAAGCATGGTGGAGGATAATAACAAAGCTTAATAAAAGACTTACTCTCTGTCTTTGGGCTAACATGATCCTGGGTAGTCATGACAAAGAGACTCAATCAAGACTGAGAGATGCTACTGTCCAGAGCTTAACTGGCTCTTTGGCCAGAAGGTACTGAAGGTCATGTGATGAAGAGTTGCAGCTGTAGTTTGGCACTCTTAAATCCAAAAAAATCTCAATACCACAGTTCAGGGCCATGTCATTCACACCCAGTCTTCACTCTGGCAATAGCTACCTCAAGCAGTCATGTGGCGGGTTTAGAAGTGTAGCTGGGAGCATCCTTGGTGAGGAAATACTCTCTCTAAACTTCCTTCAAGAGGAGAGCAGATATCTGAATTATCTTCCCTACCACGTTAAGCAAATGGCACAAAATAAGGCAGGAGGACACTACAGCCTACTGAATGGGATTTCCTGGCCTCTTAATTATGAGTCTTAAAGATAACAGAACAGGCACTAATTCAAAGTAAGCTACCCTACCCTGATTTTTAAGAAACTGTCGGAAAATCAAATCCCTGCATGCATAGTTGCTCTCCTCTTCAATACATGTATTTGGCATGATCAGAAAAATCCTATGGTTCATCTGACTCCAAGTGGCAACTTCTTCCTCCCTGATCACCATCCTGTCTATACAGGTACTGATCCTACACAGACTTAACCTAGATCCCACCATCTCCCCTGACCTGTACTCCAGAGACTTGAACTCTTCAGTAGTCTAAGAAGGGGAAGGAACACTGCTGATGAGGCAATTAATCATACCCCTTCTTCCACACACATTGTTCAACCCCAAGTAACTTCACTTTTAAAATTGGGCTTATGTGCTCAAGAAGTAACTACATAGGGGGAGCTAGTAGTGTTCTCTATATTTGGATTGCCTAACATTCTATGGGGAGTGTGGAAGGGGGGGCAACCACTGCTGCCGCCCCACATCAGACCTTCCCCCCCGTAGTGATCTCTGAAATCATGTTCTTGGGGAAAGAGGTGCCATGGGGTTGAGGGCAGGGTGATGGTGGGGGGGGTGGGGCAGGGCTTGGGGAACGACAATGGACAACCCTTCACACCCCACAGACTGGCAGGACTCCCAGACCCAATCACTCAATTGCTGCATCACGGGATAGCCCTCAGTCCAGGAGTTTGAGACCCCTGCATTAAAACCATGTTATTCAGGTTGCAAAGTCAAACACTGGAAAGTCTATGGACCCTTGATATGGCACCCTTAGCACATGCATTATAAAACAGAACAAACAAAGCCCAAGTCCCACTAAAGTAATTGAGGGTATGTCTACACAGCATAAATAACCACCCCACATCAACAAACATCAGAGTCCATGGTGCTTGTGCTACTGAGTTTAAAATAGTAATGTAGATGTTCCCAATCAGGCTGAGACTGAGGCTCTAATACCCTCCCCTTTGCTAAATCTGAGAGGTCCGACTCCAGTCCAAGAGGGAAAGTTTACACTGATGTTTTTAAACTAGTACTGCAAGCCCAAGTCAGTTGACCTAGTCTATGAGACTCACTGAAGTGGATTTATTTTTCAATATACATACATTTAGGCACCCAGGTTGCTAAGTACCTATGTAATTTTTAGGGCTATCAAGCGATTAAAAAAATTAATTGCAATTAATCATGCAATTAAAAAATTGAATCGTGATTAATCGCGTGCACTGCCCCTTTGAAACTCTGCAGTGGCATTTCAAAGGGGCAGTGCTGCAGAAGCCCAGGATCAGCTGGAGTCCTCAGCTGACCCCAGGCTCAATGCAGCTGCCCCTTTGAAACGCAGCGGTGGCATTTCAAAAGGACTGCACCGTGGGAGCCTGGGATCAGATGGAGTCCCCAGCTGACCCTGGCTAGGTGCAGAGCTGCCACTTTGAAGCGCCATGGTGACACTTCAAAGGGGCAGTGCAGCGCAGCACAGCGCCGGGGATCAACTGGGCACTTCAGCTGATCCCCAGCTCCTAATGTGCTGCTCCTTCCAAGCGCCGGAGTGGCACTTCAAAGGGGGAAGCGCAGCATTAACACCTGTGATTAACGTGTTAAAAAAATTAATGCGTTAATCCTTTCCCATGTTAATCACAGGCGTTAACACACATCAATTGACAGCCCTAGTAATTTTTCAAAATGGCACCTACACACGTGTGAAAATTTTATCCACAGACATTAATTACATGATTGGACACTATTTTTCCATACACCCACTGTCTCGTTCAGCAAACGGGTGATACACATGAGGACAGACTTATGGTTGCACAGGCAATCATACATCTGTAGTTTCTTAACTTTCAAGTATTGGACTTTTCAACTTCAATAATATTCCTTTAACTTTTTAATGTAATAATACAAATATACTTAACACTGCATATATTCTTGATACTGGATAGATTAAATGCATAATATAAAAACTACAGAAAATCCCACTGATGTGTGTGTAAGGTAGCAACAGCACTAATGAATCATAATGATTCCATTCTTACTGTATCAAAACACAGATCAACAAAACATAGCCTAACTGTTTTTTGACCACTGTGATGCTTTGTTATGAGGGGGTGAACTGAGTGTAGAATGATGAGTTTCACACTGAATTTTATGGCTTTTCTTGGTTTAAGTATTTCCATAGGAAGACCTGGGTTTTCAGACCCTAAACACTTTTCAGCATTTTTTTTAGGATTGAATAAACGATAGAAATTAACTGTTGCCTGTCAAAATATTTATTATTGAATTACATAAAGCACTGTCTTTTTCAAACAGACTTAGGCAAATGTTTTCTACAGCTGCCTCTCCTAATCACCATTGTCTAGTGATAGCTACTGGCAATAGCAAAGCTCATCACCTGCAGTCTCCCTTGTCACTGTACTCTACGGACAACAATCTTAAGACAAACAGATGTTTCTGCCATTTTAAACCACAGGAAATGGACTGATTTTCTCCCTTTTCCTTTCCTAGAAACAAATACTAGCAAAGCAAAACACTGGCACAGCTGTACTCAACACTTTCCTTATAACAATGTCTCTGTGTGGGAGTCATGTGATGACTGCAAACATGGAAACAAACAGACCAGAGAAATACAATGAAGTATGCTGAGAACAATACAAAATAATTCACAATACATATGAATGGATTGTGTATTAAAATGTTGTTTCATTAAAGGGAGACAATATTCCTCAGAGGGAACAGCCTTGGAACATATAGAATGATCTAGAAATGAAGGCTTTTATCTTGTTTGGTAATGTCCAACTGCCTATACGAAATGAGTTGCAGATTGCTATCCCATTTCAAGAGAACAAACATACACATCACCAAAAATCTTTGTCACAACTGGCATTGATGTCAGATGTCAGGGATTTGAATGGAAAATAATGACTAGATTGGAAAGGACATGGTGTCCATTACAAGTTTTGATTTCTTAAGGAGGCCTCTCCAAGTCAGGATTGAGGCACATAAGTGACAGCTCATAGTACTGCTGCCCGTGCTGTGCTTTTTCTGTGAATAAACAAAAGACTCCAGTTTCCACTGCTGTCAAGCTGTAAGCTTCCACAAACATCAGACTCAAATTAAAGGGAGAAGATATTACAGGTTGTACCTCCCTTAACAGGACTCCCCGGTGTGGCAACATCCATGGTCTGGCACAGACCACACATGTTCCTGGATCACAGAGCCCAGGAACAGAGAGGTCTGCTGGCAGGACAAAAGCACCACAGGGGGCACCAGAGACTCAGCCAGGAGTCTAGTGTCCGGGATCATGGTGGTGGACAGGCAGCCCAGTGGAAAATTCTGGCCCCAGCAGCCGGGGAGCTCCAACCCGGCAGTGGCTGTGGAGCCTTGGCCAGAGTCAGGGAGCTCTGACTCCAGCTGCAACCCGGGAGCTCTGGCCCCAACCCCAGCCACGGAGCGTCAGCCCAAGCCCCAGGCCCAGCCCCATTCTGGTGTCAGCAGCCTGGAAGCTCCAGCCCCAGTCCTAGAGGCAGCCAAGAAGCTCTGGCCCTGGCCCCAGCCAAGGAGCTCTGGCCCCTGCCCCAGAGCCAGGCAGCTGCAGAGCTCTGCCCTGGCTCACAGCTCCGGCTGTGGCACTCTCGCCCCAGCAGCAGTGGCACCTAGAAAACCCCAAGGGCCTGGGGGAGCAGCAGGGGCAGGCTGGAGCCCTAGCCCAGTGGCAACACAAGCCATGAGGTGAGGGACCATCCATGGTCTAGCAAAACCAGTGAGGTCCCGAGGGTGCCAGATCAGTGAGGTCCAAGTTGTATTGAAATTACTGCATTACAAGCTCATTTATTAAGAAGGGAAACTTTGAAGAAACAGCAAACCTATTTTAACTATTGTATGTGATGATTATGAAATTATAGTATAAGTAATAAAAACTTATAATACTATAGCAAAAAAGACTCTTGCATAGTGCTTCTGCAGTGAAATCCATGCACTAACAAATACATTCATACTGCCCTCCAGTGGTCTAAAAGTAATACTTCTAGATACCTTACTGAATTGTTAATTTGAATCATCTATCTCCTAACTCTCCATAGGTAAGGTCATGATGTCCTCCTTTAACTTTTAGCTCTCTCAAATCCACTTCACCTCTTGTACAGGATGCAGCTTATACCACTTTGTCATCTGGCTTACATCAATACTAGGAGGCCAGTTTAATTCTCCTCTCCCCAAAGACACCAAGAGCATCATTTCTAAAACACATCTAGTTTCTCATGACCCATCCAAAAGGTAAACCCTGTTGTCATTCTAAATCCTTCCACAGGAAGTATGTTGGATCATTGCACTGGCCCAGAATATAGAATAGCAATTCCATAATTACAGGTATATAACCTATTACAATCCAACCTCTAATAGTTACTTCCACATAGCTTTCTCGTTTACCATTAAAATGTCATTGACTAAAGGGGGTTAAAGTGTCCAGAAAATATTTTTCAACATGTTAATACTAAGTAAATAGAAAGGCCTACATTATTATTCAGTAACATCAATGGCATCTTTATCATCATCTGTCTTCTCTTCCATAGGACTCATGACACTAACAGGGAAAACATGTCACATCAGTGAACATGTACGTTCACAAAAAATTGCACTTATATATATGTACTCTGGGTGAAACTCATCCTTCCTTGCATGCAGCTTAAATAACTGGAATTTGGTAACGGAACTAATCTAGGGTCAGTTTATGGGATGCCCATCCCATGCACTGGCTGTGCAGGATACTCTTCATGGCAGCTATTCTTGGTGAAAGTGGTAATTATTCCAACCTGTTTCTTGCACTTGTACAAGACTGGACTATTTGTAGATCCAGTGACTGTCACTTCTGTTCCATTTTGCACTGGCCTATCATCATGATTGCAGGACTAACTGTACCTCTGTTTCCCTCTGTGGCCTCTTTCAATGCATCTCCTCAGGTCTTAGGCCTTGTGCCTTTATTCCACCTGTAGTAGGCTCCTCACAATTAGACTGGGTGCTAGCTGCAGCACCCATCCATTTTTAATCAGCGGGTTTTTGTTCGAGCACCTGCAGTTCTTCAGGTCAGGAGTTTGTGATTGGTATATATTGTGATCCGACAAAGCATTCATTTAGCATTAGGAAAAAAGTATTAAAGAAAAAAAAGAAACATATATCCTTCTTACCTAAAGCCCTAAAATACTATGATATGACTTAAGCAGGCCTAGTTTTGTTCAGACACCCAAGGGGAGTACCTGCATCTCAGTTTAATTCCTCTAACAAGTCCTCTCCCGCTCTTGAAGGAAGGTTCCTTATTAATTCTTCCAGAGTAACTCCATTTAGCGTTCATAGGCTTTTTCTTGTCCTGGTCCAAACCAGTTTTGTAAGCTGGCGGGGCAGGAGGCAAAATCATGCAAATCGTCCTGCCACTATCCCTTAACAACTCTTAAGCTGACAGGTGGTTTACCTTGTACCATTCTATTCCTTCCGGCCTATTTTTCCAAACAAACTACTGTTGAGTTAAATCAGTATTGTCATGCACAAATCAATAAATAGGTCAACATACAGTATTCATGAATTATTACAGAGCTGTTCCTTCCGCTTCTATTCAGGGTTCAAATGAAGTCCCTTTCATGGCATGCAGAAGACATCCCTACAGCCATACCAATTCCCCTGAAGGTTAAAGTGATGCTCATGAAAGCTGGGTGAAGGCCCTCTTAAGTGAATGGATTTCACCCTGTGTATGCTAACCAGGTAACTATATAACAGTGCATACTCTTTTGTGGGCTATCTGTGAATAAAATGATCTGGGTAGATTTAAATAGTTTCCTGAAATGCAACCACATTTGACAACATGGCTTATTGCATTTCATTATTCTATTCTGATTTTCTTGTCCCTTTTTTACTTACATTTATAAAATTTGCATAGAATAAATAAAGCTGACTGAACTCCATCCCAGCTGCCCCAGGGATGGATCTGGCTCCTGCATTAGGAAGGCAGGATAGGGGACCTGCTGAAGTTAGGGAGGTGGGATGGGCTCTAGAGGGGCTTAAGAAACAGGGAATTTGCCTAGAGAGAACAGGGTGGTGGGTTCAAGAAGGCAGGATAAGGAAGGCATTAAGGTTGCATTGCTACACATTTAAAAGTCTAGTGATGCCAAAATTCAGAAAGCAAACTTGGCCTTAGCATTGTCCCCCTGGAAATATACAAGACACATGCTTGTAATACATCTTCCACTCTTACACTATAAAGTTATAATGCTCTAGCAGATATAATTTATTTTACACAATACAATCTTTTCTCTCTATTTAAATCTACTAACCAGATTTTCTCTCTAATTAAATCTACTGTGGCAGAATTATACCTCCACCCTGCCGCACTGGAGATACACTGCAAGTGGCAATATCTAGGAGTAGTCCTTGAGTTCAGGGGGAAGTAAGAGAGTGCAGTGGTGGTGGAGGTAGAGAGCTGGGCAAGGAAGAAGGCTCCTAGTACCCTCTGCCATCTACTGTACCTATACTAAGGTAGTACCAATATGCCCCTTAGTCTTCAATATGTGATATAAATACTGAAGGAAGTAGTCCCAAGGGGAGTAGATGAAAATGCAAAGTGTAGGCAAAGCTGTCAAGGGGCATGTTAAATAAAATATATACCAATTGTGTGACATATACACACAAGGCAGTGGCATCACATAAAATTCTTGATAACTAAACTAGTGCTGCTGAAATTATTTTCATTTTATGCTTTTATCCACCTACTATTTTTCTTTCTCTTTGTTTCTATACTTCACAAGTTTTTTTGGTTTCCAAATTTTTCTTTTAAGGTTTTTAAGTTCCTGGTACTGTGGTAAGACAGTTTTAAGGAAATGTATATTATAAGCAAATCATTTAGGCACTCTTTCAAAGGAAGAAGGAGTGTATTCTGTGATCCCTTTGACAAGGATTTGCGGTATTACAACATCAAAAGCGGGTGTCCAGTTTCCAGCAGCTTTTATTTCTTGTCTAAAAGCATGTGATTTGATGCATTTGTAAGATATCACATCTCTTTTGCCATTTTACAGACTTTCTGTCATTGAAACTACTGGAACACACACTTCAAGGTGGATTCTTTTCAACTGTAATTGAAAACAACACATTATGATATTAAAAGTTAAGCAAATGGAGACATATACATTTAGGGGGAAGCTGGACAGCTCTATGTAGTTGGAACTCAGACAGATCTTGTTTTATTTTTCATGGCTTTCATTTGATTAAATAATTATGGTTTTGATTTTTTAAATTCTGTAAATGAACTGGGTGCTCATATGATGGGAGCAGGAGGGTGGGGGGCAGGGAGGGACTAATAGACTGGCAGGAGAGAGATATAGCCTGACCAGGTGTGTTTAAGTTTCATCACACAACTCTGCCAATGTTCCTCAATCCTGATCTGCTATTCCAGTCCTTGGTCTTTTCTGAACTGTTTGCCAATTCTACTTAATTGTACCAAATAACAGTAAAACCTAAGATAAAGACCTAAATCTCCATTCATTTACACATGTACCTCACACAGAACACTTACAAGCACACAGCACTGTGGGGCTCATAAAAATTCACTCACATATAGCCACATTCTCTTCATACAAATAATTAATATTTTACCAGACATGAAAAGAAGCATGCTAATTTTTTGGCCATGAACAGACTTTGTCAAGATAACTCACAAAATAACAACAAATGGGCCCTCAAATATCCTAAGTGTACAAAGGTGACATCAGTGTTTGAGCAGATTTCATGTCTGCTAACAATGAAATCCCCAAGAACTTTGTAAAAATTAATTTGTTTATGAGAAAAAAAATTCATTTGGGGAACAAACAGAATATGACTGAAAGCATAAAAGCTTATTCTCCTTCATTTTAAGTTTATAAAGCTCTCTGGGATCCATTCAGATAAAGAGAGCTATATACATGCAAGATTATCATCACTGTTTTTTTGTATACATCATATATTGTTTGGGATAAAAAGACCAGTTACTGCAAAACTCTTCAAAAGCTCAAAAATGAATCCTAAAAGCTACCATCTATAAAACTGATGACATTACAAATGCTAGGAGAGGTTATCATCTTGATTATAAAACCCTCTCTTTAAACAACGTGAAACTTTTGCAATTAAATGAAAGCTATTGGAAGGGGACATAGCAAACGTGGTAACTTATCTACCTAAACTGAGACAAAGTATTCTCTCTGAGAGCAGAGTTTTTAAAATTTCTATTTTATCACCACAAATAGATAAACATTTCACTATCCAGAAACTTGTGGACACTACTTTAGATGTGGAAATTCTAAAGACAGCCCATGTAAGACTTCTCAGAATGAATGTTAAGAGTTATTTGAGGGGGTCAAAAAACATGTAGGCAAGGGGGATCCAGTGGATACAGTATACTTAGATTTCCAGAAAGCCTTTGACAAAGTCCCTCACCAAAGGCTCTTAAGTAAAGTATGTTGTCATGGGATAAGAAGGAAGGTCCTTTCATAGACTGATAATTGGTTAAAAGACAGGAAAAAAGGGTAGGAATAAATGGTAAGTTTTCTGAGTAGAGAGAGGTAACTAGTGGGGTCCTGGGAACCATCCTATTCAATTGATTTATAAATGATCTAGAAAAAAGGGTAAAGAGTGATGATGCCAAACTGCTCAAGATAGTTAAGACCAAAGCAGACTGCGAAGAGCTTCAAAAAGATCTCACCAAACTAAGTGATTAGGCAACAAAATGGCAAATGAAATTTAATGTTAATAAATGTAAAGTAATGCACATTGGAAAAAATAATCCCAACTATATATGCAATATGATAGGGACTAATTTGTCTACAACTACTCAAGAGAGAGATCTTGGAGTCCTTGTGGATAGTTCTCTGAAAACATCCACTCAGTGTGCAGCAGCAGTCAAAAAAGCAAACAGAATGTTAGGAGTCATAAAAAGGAATAGAGAATAAGACAGAGAATATCTTATTGCCTCTATATAAAACCATGGTACACCCACATCTTGAATAATGCATACAGATGTGGTTGCCTCAACTCAAAAAAGATATATTGGCATTAGACAAGGTTCAGAAAAAGGCAACAAAAATGATTAGGGGTTTGGAACAGGTCCCATATGAAGAGAGATTAAAAAGACTTGCACTTTTCAGCTTAGAAAAGAGTAGACTAAAGGGGGATAAGATAGAGGTCTATAAAATCATGACTAGTCTGGGAAAAATGAATAAGGAAAAGTTATTTACTTATTCCCATAATATAAGAACTAGGTGTCACCAAATGAAATTAATAGGAAGCAGGTTTAAAACAAACAAAAGGAAGTTTTTCTTCACTCAGAGCACAGTCAACCTGTGGAATTCCTTACTAGAGGATGCAGTGAAGGCTAGAACTTTAACAGGGTTAAAAAAGAGCTAGATAGATTCATGGAGATTAGATCCATCAATGGCTATTAGCCAGGATAGGTAGGAATGGTGTCCCTAGCCTGTTTCTCTGGAGGTGGGTGACAGGGGAGGGATCACATGAGGATTACCTTTTGTGATCCCTCCCTCTGGGGCATCTGGTATTGGCCACTGTCATCAGACAGGCTACTGGGCTAGATGGACCTTTGGTCTGACCCGGTATGGCCATTCTTATGTTCTTAATGTTGCAGGACTCTTTGCCTTCATGATGAAACTCTTGGAGCTAATTGCTAAGATCAGGTATATACTTATGCAGACATTTGAATTAAGATACACAACTCCAGCTATGTTAATTGCATAGCTTGAGTCGACTTACTTTAATTTAAACTTTGGTGCCATCTCCACAGAGGAAGGTTGACAGGAGCAAAAGCTCAGGTCATCTTCCCTTACTCCTCATGACAGTGAGGAGTACCAGAGTCAATGGGGATGCCTTTACTAGAAGTGCTAAATCGAACACCGGAAGATCAACTGTCGCAGCATCTATCCTCTGTTTAATATAGACACAGCCTAAGAAAATATCTACATATCAAAGAAAAACCCACTGCTGGCTCATGCCACCCAACCCATGTGGAGTTTGGGCTGTAGGTCTGTTTCACTGCTGTGTAGATGTCTGGGTTTGGGCCATGAAACAGCCCACATAGGTTATAATGCCAGAAGGAACTGTTGTCATCATCCAGTCTGACCTCCCATATTATACAGGTCATTGGAGTCCCCTGAATTAATTCATGTTTGGTCTAGAGCAAATCTTTTAGAAAACATCCACTCTTGATTTTAAAAATTTCTAGAGAATCCACCACAACGTTTGGTAAACTGTTCCAATGGGTCATTACCTTCATTGTTACAACCGTGCACTTTGTTCCTAGTCTGAATTTGTCTTGCTCTAACTGATAGCCATTTGATCTTAGTATACTTTTGTCCGCTACTGAAGAGCTCTTTATTAACAAATTTTAATTCCACATGTAGATACTTACAGACCGTGATCAAGTTACCCCCCACCGTTCTCTTTGTTGAACAGATTGAGCTCTTTGAGTCTATCAATATGAGGCATGTTTTCTAATCTTTGAATCATTCTCATGTCTCTTTGCTGAACCCTCTCCAATTTATCAATTGTGAATTGTGAATACCAGAAGTGGACACAGAATTCAAACAGCACTAGCACAACTGAAAAATACTGAAGTAATTATAATCTCTGTATTCCTGCTATAAATATTAACTAACTTACTTTTCAGATGTTAAAAACTTAAATAATACATATTATAACGTTCATGTTTACTTTGGCTCTCCAGTTACATTTATGTTCTATGATCCTACTGCTAAAAACCTGGCAGAGAATACATAATACAAAAACTTACGGTACAGCAGGTCTTTAATGACAGAAACAGTATAATATACAACATACTGTAGTAATAAATTATAATTATGTTATTGTAACATATATATCACAGTTTCCTGTGGGACCTCTGCTTGTTATCAAAGGGCTAACTCAGAGCAAGCAGGTGTGCATAAGCAGTTCCTATTTAGGAGTAACATCTGTAGGCATTGTAATTTAAAGACACTGTTTCTGAGTCACAATCCTCCCCTCCCCCTCACTTCCTCCTTATGTCGGAAGGTGGGGTGTAGTAATTTGCAGCTGACCCACAGCAAACTACTACTATCTCTCCTCGAGGTTGGTGCAACTACTCAGTTCAGTGAGCAAAGGCTAAGGAGAAGCAAAGGCTCCATGTAATTGCCATCCCTCTCTGCCATCTGCTCTGGGGGAGTAAGCAACCAGGTAGCCCACGTACAGAGGGTTCTAATACCACACAGGCACATAGTCCTAATCTATCTAGGCAAAAAACACCTGTGCTTAAACAGAGGTTTACCTCCCTTCACATCCCATCTTTTCCTCATTTATGTAAGTGTCAAATTCTGAGGTCAAATTTCTGCTGAAGTCACTAGGAGTTTTGCCTAAATAAGGACTGTAGGATTGTCAGAGGCTGAAGGTTTATTACTGATTTTCTCATAACGATTTTACAAAAATGGCATGTCATCACCAATCCAGCATTATGATTTCACAGCGGGAGCCAACAGAAGGAACGTGAGGCTCCAAGGGAGAAGTCCTAAGTGAAACACAAATCTCTAAATTGCAAGGTTAAATAAGTTTGTGCAAAGGTGTTCTTCTGGACCAAAAAAAAAGTATACGGTCAATCATGGATTTATTTCAAAAATCTGAATTAGGACCAATATTGCCTGAATGAAATCTGTGACATTTCAATGAGTTTGCTGAGTAGAGAAACAAAACTACTTTATGCAACACTTTTTTTTATAAAGTAATAATTGTTGTGAGCTGTACTATCATGGGTGGTTTTCATTGCACTACATCAGAAGAAAACACTCTACAATTCCATATTCTAGATTTTTTTCCTGCATTAAACTTAATTCCTAATCTAGATAATTTTTGTCCACAAAAGTAATTTTTATTGCTATTTTTAGTAACATAAGAAGGGCCATACTGGGTCAGACCAAAGGTCCATCTAGTCCAGTATCCTGTCTTCCAACAGTGGCCAATGCCAGATGCCCAAGAGTGTGAACACAACAGGCAATCATCACGTGATCCCTCTCCTGTCATCCATTTCCAGCCTCTGACAAACAGATGCTAGGGACACCATTCCTACCCATCCTGACTAATAGCCATTGATGGACATAGCCTCCATGAATTTATCTAGTTCTTTTTCTAACCCTGTTAAATTCCTGGTCTTCACAACATCCTCTGGCAAGGAGTTCCACAGGTTGACTATGCACTGCATGAAGAAAAAACTTTCTTTTGTTTTAAACCTGTTACCTATTAATTTCATTTGGTGACCCTGAGTTCTTATATTATGGGAACAAGTGAATAATTTTTCCTTATTCACTTTTTCCATATCAGTCATGATTTTATAGATATCTATCATATCCCCTTTTAGTCTCCTCTTTTCTAAGCTGAAAAGTCCCAGTAATTATAAGAGTACTAAAAGACTGAATAAAAGTATTAATAAAAAAATAATTTCAGACAATACAATCATTTAGCAAAAGCAGGACGTGCTACAGTAGACTATACGCAAGCAGTGATTGAGAACATGATAGGCAACACACTCAGCCAAAGAAGTGCTTTGTATCACTTTGGATACAAAGAGGAGAGAGAATTCCTTTGGATAAGTTAGAAACGTCAACCAAACCTTCAACGCCTTTTATCCATAAAGAGAGTAGGTATGATGCAATTCCTTTGAAGTAAAGAAGACTGAAAAGTAATAGGGATTCTGTGCATCTGAGGTCCAGCTGAACCACAGAAAGTAATCTTTTTTTAAGTTTAGCTCTAAATACTAACTTTAATGAACTTTTAAGTCTCTCATTATATCCAGACAAGGAAGTATTAGGATGCTCACTTTGTTGCCACCCATTTAACTTTTACAAGTCTCCTAAAAATGGACAGAGTAGCTAAAAAGGAAACCATTACTCTGAAACAATGGTTGCTTAAGGGTCCTTCCTATCATTAGCAGCAATTATTCCATTTAAGGAGGAATTAGATTAGAGGATTTTAAAATGTGGAATAAAGTTATTATTAATAAATCAAAAGTTATCAGGTAGCAGCATTTGTGAATTGAAGAACTAAGATACTTGTGCCTGAAGAAAGCTGTAAACATCAACTGGAGATGGGAGGACAGCTCCAGAGCATGGTAACTTTTCAGATGGAGCCCTCCCAATGTTATCTGCCTCCAAGAGAAAGGGGAGTTTGTCACATTCAAAGCAAGCCTACAACAGCTGAGATATCAGCAATGATAAGCAACACTTTTATAGAGAGTTAACAATCTGGTTCATGACTCTCCAGTACAGATTGAATTCTAGTTCCAATCTACATTTAACAAAAATCATTACAAATTTTACCCATGCTTTGGTCCCCTTGATATCCTTAGGCATTTGTCATTTTAAACATGTATTGCTAATAAGTAAGTGTTTCTAAGCTGCAATTCTTATCCCCTACTTGCTAAGAATTTTATTTTACATTGCACTAGTCTATAACATTTAAAGAAACTTGGTATTTATTTAAACAAAAGAGAAGGAACAGCAAACAACAGAAAACATACAAACCTCTGATTGTACATGCCCCGGAAGTTATAATTTGCTCTATAGTTTGGGATTGGCTTTGGATCTAGTGGCCTATAGATGGCAGGCTCTCCCCTTTTCATAGCAAGACCATTCAGCTCCACTGTTGGTGTTATACTGCCTGTAAAAAATAAGACTACATATAAGACAGTAAAACTAAAAAAACAGTGACTAAAAAGCTGCATCAAATTTCAGTATAAAATGGAGGAACAGATGCAACTTTAATCACTGAATGTGAACAAGCACTTAAATAGACATTTTCATGTATCCTCTTGGAATTTCATCAAACAACTTTGTCCAAATGAGATTACTATGATCAAATTGGTTAGTCGGCTTTGAACAATCACAAGAATGCCTGTAAAATATTATGAAACTTTTTCAAATTAGTACCAATAAAAGAATGTCTTTCTTCTAGATGTCATTACATAAAAAGATGAAAACCAAAAATCTCTTTTACATGTTTACAGCTACTGAAACAAGATACCTGTACAGGTTGGACCTCCCTCGTCTGGCACCATTGTGACCTGACCGGTCCCGAAAGAGGGAGTTTGCCAGACCAGGGGAGGTCAATTCTGCCCCTCTGCTGACAGACTCCAGGCTTTCCCAGGGTCCATCAGCAGACCAAGCCAGGCTCTGCTGCCCTGCCAGGGCTCCACTGCCGCTGCAGCTCTGGATTGCTGCAGTTCCACTGTCACCAAGGCTCTGCTGCCCCCCGGCAATGCTGCCCCGGGACCACTGGGACTCCACAGACCCTGGGCTCCACTGCCTCCGGGCTGTTGGCTGTCAACTCTCGGCTCTGCTCTCTATCACCGGGCTCCCAAGGTTCTCTGGTCCAAGGGTTCCCTGGTCCAGCAACATCCGTGGTCCTACCTACAGATGTTGTCAGACCAGAGATTCCCAGACCCAGAGGTTCATAGGTTACTGTAGTCATTTAATAACAATGTGACAGAAGTCAGGACTAAATGATTTAGTTTCAACTGATGAGAGGTTAAACACATAACGAACATTAAAATTAAAAACTTCAATTTTAATAAATTAGTTTCCAGTTCATAAGTTTCTTGCTGTATGCAATTATTTATTAACCAAACTTTCGAATATGAGTCTGCAACCCATCATAAAACGCCTTATTTAAAAAGCAAATCCATCAGAGGAGTCAAATCATTTAATATAATTGCCTTGTTATTTATTTGAGAGGAAATTTTACTGGCAAATTATAAACCAAGATATGACCCACTCCTACTGTGAGAAGAAAAATCCAAAATGAGTTTAAATAGATCTATTCCATTACCTAAAATTATAATCATATAATATGTATATTAATCCAGACCCAGAAGATCAATAATTGTTGTAAGAATATACCAGTTATTCAAGTTTTATGTGGCATTGCTACAGGTTTTATGCAGTACTCAGGCAAACTATCACTAGCCACAATTTTGATTTTTTTCCTCAAATGAAGGACTGGAAGGATTGCATAATTTATGTGATTATGAATTAAGATACATAATAAAAATAATGGTAGCCACTAGATCAGAAGATACCTGTGCTTTGAAATAAAAGGTCTTAAAGGAAATGTCATATGAATGCCTGTAGATACTCAATGGATTTTTTAGCTTTAAAGGAAATTCTTCTTATTTTTTCTGTTATCCACTTTTCAATTAAAAATATAAAAAGAAGACTTGTCCAGAACTCCTACTGCCCATGTAATATGCTGCCACACCAACAGCCAAATACAAGGCCCTTCTTCCTAGGGTCGTGCACCTGTTTCTGCTGAAATAAACAGCAGAAGTCCAATTGACTTCAGTGGAAACAGGATCAAGCCCCAAGCCAGCAGGGTCTGGAAGAGTTCTAGGAGTATAGGCCCAGGCCTAAGGGAATGGGAGATAGAAAAGAAAACTTTACATCATTCACAAACAATTCCTACTTCCAAGACTCAGGCCAATATTGAAGGGATCTGGAGAAAAGTTTGTCTAGCCCTCCTCAGTCAAAAAGACTGTTGGTGTAAAATGAATCCTTTTGAAAGTGGTTGATAGAAAGTAATGAGGAAAAATCTCAAAAGAAATAAAGGTATCTTTTCCCATTTCATTAATCACTTTTTTTCAGACAAGAATAAGTCATTGTGTGTGTGACTAACTGAGATTCATATGCACTGAGGGATACATTTCCTGGGTCTGTATTTTATTTTCTCACTTACACCAGCATATATTTCATGCAGATGCCACATGCTTGTAACATTGCTAGATGAAGGTCACATGTCTCCACAAATGTCCTTCTGATTAACTGAATAAGTTTGCAGAACTAGCTGGAAAAAATAATTTAGGTTGCTACAAAGGAAAATTGATTAGGCGGGGAATTAAGTACTGAAGTTTTTGTGCCAAATTTTACCCTTTCTATTTTCGCCTTGAGTGGCATTGCACATGGAGTAACTTGTGTAGAATTTGGCACTTTCCCTGAAAAAAAGAGTCAAAATATTAATTTTCCAGGTTCAATATTCTTACTAACGTAAAGACGATTTGTTCAATCTGTTTCTTTTTTGTGCTTGCATACTATTGACCACATAAATTGACTTGTACTTTTACCCTCAGAGCTGAGCTTTGCAGAAGTAAATGTATTCACATGCAGTTAAGCAGCTTCTGCTATAGCAGCTAAAAAGAATTATCATGCATTCTAATAGTAAAGTTTTTAATAGTATAACATTACCTTACCTTCTAGTTGTACTTATGCCTAACATAAAATTCTCTGTAAACCATCTAAGCCTGCTGTCTTCTGACAAACAAGAAGATTCATTATTTGAAAGGAAACAAATAAGGAACATACCTGGGTTATTATTAATGTTATTTTTGGGTGGCCTGGGAGTTGGTTTGGGAAGAGTCGTTTTGTTCAAAGCTTTGCTAGCAGCAGCATGTTGTGCCTTTTTAATACTGCTCCCTTCTGCTTCCCATGTCTGCTCTCCAAGATTCAGCTGCACTGTGAACATCTTCAAAAACATAAAGAACAGGTAAATAATGGCAAGACTGTCACCAAAGTGAGTTAGAATAATCTTTGTGAAGCACTACCCAGATGGAAAGGAACTGCATTCCTTTATTTGTTGTAATACTTTGGACTAAATTTTGCTCTGAGATGTATATATAAGGGTTCCCATTGAAGTCAAATGGCAACATTTAGCCTTTAAACATAAAAAACAAAATAAAACACAGAGCATCACACCAACAATCACACAATGTGTTATAAAAGTCAAACAGTAGTAACTAAAGTATCAGCTTGCTATTCTTGGAAGGATGTTAAAAGTAAATGTATTAGCCTGATTCTTCACAGTCTTGCATCTGTGTGATCATTTACATGAATGTAAAGTAAGTATAAAAGGTTACAAAATGAAAATATAATCATTTTATACCCATCTCACATTGAGGTAAATGACTAAATCTTCAAGACAGTGGAGAACCTTACCTAATGAGCATCATACAATATTTTTTCTAACTCATTTTCCACACAAACGTAAAAGCCCTCACAACCAAGGGATCTGTTCAAAAGTAGAAAGTTTCTCTGGAAAAACAGTGCTGTCTTCTTAAATTAATTTTGTTTCTTTAACATGAGTTCTATAATGCAGATTAGGAACTGAAATCACTCAAATTTAAGAGAGCTGGCTCTTGACTCACCTTTAAAAAAATCTTGAGAATCAATAGTAAAGAACAATCTCAAATAAACAAACCATCAAAAAGTAATAGCCAAGCACTATAAAATGTGAAAATGAAATCCTAAACATATTTAAAATATTTGGAAGTCATATCATTATCATAAGCATATAATAATTGTGCCCTGTTTATATTTATACAGTTTTAAAATGTAGCTCTTCTAACATTCCTTCTAAGGGAGGATAGAAAAAGAAATGAATTAATTTTCTTTCAAATATCAAGGTATCAAACTACAAAGAACCAGATTCTAATCACACATGAATTGGTACGTTAACTGCTTATCTTGACAGAACATTCTACTTTACCTTTTGGAGAAACACAGAAACGCGTACACATGAAACTAAAAGATGAAATACAATTGTTTATTTAATTTTTTAGTTTGCCTACGGGTTTTTTTTTTTAATTGAGCTAAATCAGGAGCCACACATTTAGAGCTGGATACAAACAGCGGATTCAACATGTGAACGCACATGATATATCCACAGAATACTTGTATATGCGAACAAGTATTTGAACATACAAACTAGGGCACTATCTGCCTAAAAACTAATACTGTATTATTTGTGCCTGTACAAATTCATACAGAATTTGTTATTACCTCTCTTTTTCTTAAGCACAGTTTTGAAAATTTGGCCATGTATGTCCCTGAGAATTTTAGTCCAGCTCTCAGTATTACAGTTCACATCACCAATTATTACCTTATTTAGCTGAGATATAATTGCTGGCAAAAAAAGAACTCTCTCCATTAATTTTATTTCTATTAAATATAGGTAATATCATAATACTAAGCTAGGAATGAAACCTTGACATGTTTAAGATAATCACAATTAAACCAATGAACAAACGGATTACATACATTATTTGACAACAGAACTGAAACCTTATTTCTGGATCCAGAGTTAAAAAATTTGTATTGTACAAGACTGAACCCATGTAACGTTTCTGTGAAAAAAGCAGATTTTCACATTTCTATGAAAAATATGATTGATGAAGATCTTATGTCTAATCTATATATCTATCTCATGCCTCTCTTACTAGCACAAAATGTTACAAGAATTCAATATATTAATCATAATAAGGGCATGCTCAGCTAATTTCCATAGCTAGAAAAGTGACTTTCACATTTAGTATGTTTTAGCCCATTTGATAGAAGTCTCCTGCAAACAATAATAACCAGAAAGAGGTGGAAATTTAATTAAAATTGGTCAAAACCATAATAAAGACTCAAATAATCAATTAGAGGTTTGGAGACCAGTGGTCCTGGATGCACAAGGCTTTTCTATGGTTTGATATGCATTCCAAATGATTTTCTGAGGAAGTTTTTGTTCATAATATCTATCAATTATATTATGGCAAAATCCAGAAATTCAACACTTGTCATGATTTGTGTTCTTTCTCTCCACTATCTTTGTCTTTACGGGGTCACTCTCGTTTGACTCTTGGTGGCTCTTTCTTAACTTCTCTTTCTTCTGTATGAAGAATTTTTTCATCTCCTTCCTGATCCTGCAGTGGGGCTGAGTCCCTCAACTCCCTCCCATTCCTTTGCACTTATCTGTTTTACTTTTTAAAAAAATTCTCACCTAAAACCCCACTGGCATAGAAGAACAGCACTGCAGACCAATCAGACAACTCAACTGAGAACAATACACTCCAAAAACAAAGTTCAGGCTCATGCTGGGTCTCTGGCTTGCCTGTGCTCAACAGCACAGTTTCCTCTCACACACTGTTCAGACCTTCTGGAGGCGCAATCTCTAGAAATTTTAACTGTATTGCAAGTGAGTTCCTCCTTTCCATCATTATTTGCCTCTTTACATTTGATCACAACTGTTAACACTTACTTGCCAGAAAAAGAAAACCAGAACAGGAAGTAAAGGAAAACAACACAGTTTACTGGGACTGATGTCTGTCATATAGACTGCATATTACAGCAGATGTCTCTGAAATGTATGAAAACCACTAGAGAAGATAGCAACGCATATGCAACAGGAGAGTAGTCCCAGGCACTCTGTGTCCAAATAATTCCATGGAAGAGGGCAGCAGCAATTCATGCTTTTGGGGTATACTTTTTTTTGGACAGAGAATTGGTTTTGTTTTGCCAGTTGTAGATCACCATGTTCAGTAACAAACAAATACACAACAGCTACTATAATATCGTAACTTCTATGTAAATATTTTCTGTGTGCCAAAGCATTGCAATTATGTCCGACTTCTTTAAAATCATCCTTGTTCTTTTTCACACTCAACTTTTTGTCTGTTACCTGTACTTGAAGGGTCATGTCTAAATTAAACTTTACGTTTTTCTTGACGGGGACCTAACCTTTTTATACCATATGTTTTGTAAAGCATCTAGCACCCTTTTGGGGACTATAAACAGAATTAATAATTATAACAAATGACACCCATAATAGTGAACAGAGCCAAGCATCATAAAAAAGTTGTACACTTGCCTATTTGCTCAGATAAGCTTCTAAAACTCAGTTTCCTAAATCTATATAGGAAGCATCGAGCAATTTTAAAACATTAGCTTCTTAGGGCCCGAATTAAGAAATCCCCACAAAAAATAACTGACAAAACTACAGAAATCTAAGAGGCCCAAAGTATTTCATAAGCAGAAATTTTCACATATTTGTTTCACAAAACATATGTACCTTCATTAAAACCAAAGTGAACTTCTTTTGCTTCCTGATGTTTCTGGATTCCAACATACAGAAATGAGATTATAAGGGTAACATAACAAATCCTTTGACTATTGATGAATGTTCTGGGAAGATACAGGCAAAATGAACCTTCCTATATGCACCTAACATTCCACAGATTTCTGTGGAACAACAGTGGCATAAGTAAACAAGAGAACCAGTGGAAGGATTAAAGAAAGTATCAAGTAGATGTAACGTGAGAAAAAGCACAACGCCAAAAGCCCAATCTCACAAGGTGCTAAGAATTGGAGTGCTTTCATCTCCCACTGATCTTGACAGACATTGAAGGTCTGATGATTTAGTTGCCATGATCCTTGTGCTGTCATTTGCGCCAGTGCAAAGTACGTGCAAAAAACTGCCAAACCAAAATGGTAGTGTTTTACACCCATGTTGCACTGGTTACAATCAAATGCAAGAGGCAGCATCAGGAAAGTACATGCAGAACTTCTTGGGAGAGGCTAAGTGACTTGCAGGATCAGACTGCATGTTATTAACAAGAACTCTGTTCAGCTTCTCTGCTGTGAAGATGCAGAGTAGACCTTAAAAGGTTCTTGAATATAAAATCTGATCTTTGCTCTCTCAAACTCAATATTTTAGTCATCTTTCTTGTGAGTTTGCCCTTAAGGAGGAAAGAAATCTGAAACTCTTTCATATAGATATGTTCCTCTAGGTCCACTGCCATCTGAAACAACCATGGTATGTTCTCACAGACCACAGCTGACTATCAAAACAGGAGGGAAGCTTGACAAGGATGCTAAGATCTTTGTATCAGAAGACCCATTGTCACTGAGGACCTTAAAGAAGGCTACACAGGGTTACTGTGATAAACATGGTGTGCTTTTCACATGGAGATATAATTAGAAGATTTGCTATCAATATAACTAACTTTATATAAACTAAGGAAAACTTATTAACACAAAACAAATAGGAAAGTATTAGCCCAGCGCTATGTTAGCAGTGGTCTGCAGTGCCTTGAAAAGGATCTGTGTGAGATTTTGAGAAGCATACTGCTAGGGTCTTGGTGGGAAGGAGTCTTTGTGAAGCTTAGCAGTGAACCTTGCGGATGATTAAGCCAGGGTGTTCATGGACTCTGAAGAAACCTTGAAGAGAAAAAGATGAAGGCCAAGAAATATAATCTCAAGGCCAGGGGTAAGCAAGGCAGATGGCAATGATATAAAGATCTTCAGGGCTTCAAGAGTGACACAGAACAACTTCCTAAACACCATTACACAAACAAAGCAAAACAAATCCCTTGCACTATAAACCTGATTGTGTTCGGCAAGTGCACTTGTTCAAACCATGACATTAGCTGTTCATAACTTAAGGTATGCCTCATAACCTGGAACTGTAACCTTACCTTGGCATGAGCAGGCCCTCTTTCATTCAGAAGTTTATACAGGGGTTGAATTCTATTGAAACGGGCTAACTCATTTACCAGACACATTGGAGTTTTCTCTTTGGGGTTTGCCATGTTATCTTGTAGAGGAGCTGTAAATAAAGAGTCTGTAAAGTTTTTGTGGAGAAATGTATTCTTCACAACTCTGCAAAACTTTGCAAAAGTAGTAGTCTGTTTAAAAAAGAAAAATACTTTGGCTAAAAAAACCCCTCATACTACACTAAAAATATGAGATTGCGTTAATGACAACAAAACAGAACTGAGGTAATACAATGTTTAAATACTATTTACATATTTATAATTTGAGAATACGTCTTTTATTGTGGCCATTTCAATTACATGCAATACAAAAAAAGTTCAAAAATCTCTCAAATAATGAGGACAGCATAGTGAACATTTACATATTTTAACTTGTATATTATACCATGTCTGAATATTACTTTCTGCTCTGTACTCATTATTGGAGTTATTTTTTCTTTAAATGCAACTTCTAAACACTTAAACACAGCATTGGATAACAAGAGGGTTACAGAATACAAATAACTTGTGATCCCACACTTGTTTACCCATCAAAACACTAGGGCTACGTCTAGACTGGCATGATTTTGCGGAAATACTTTTAACG